>MU839498.1:0-172890 GCA_030685255.1 Podospora conica
TCGTCGGCTTCGATGCGCAACGCGCGCGCGGGAGATGTGTGTGTGCAGACGATTTGCCAAGACTTGGGGGGGGAACAGGTGATTGCAAGGCACAGGGGTAGGGGGGGGAGGGGGGGGTACACGGTAGGGGGTTGGTCCGGGTTGGGCACTCGCCGACGACATCTGCATAGTGGGTTGTAGAGGGACCTAGCGATTGGGGAAGTCGAGTCGAGGGGGGGGATGCTGAGGCGGGAGGATTCAGGGAGGGCTGGATGTGGAAGTACATGTGGGATGTCATGTAAGAGGGCGGTTCAGCACCGAACGGGAGGGCCAAGCGTGAGTTCGGTCAAGGGAAGAGGCGAAAAAGGACAGCAGTGTGCAAAGAAGAGACCTCCGCATAGTACTCGGTATGCGCCGCAACCACCAGCCATCAGATCAGGGCTAACCCGACGTCTGTCGAGCGCGGAGGGTGTGGTGCTTGCTTGCTTTTGGCGCTGTCCCACGACAGCAGGCGACAGGCGACAGGCGACAAGCGACAAGCGAGCCTAAACTTTTAAAGGGCGCGGAATCATCCCAGGAGGCGAGGCGAGGCAGGCGGGCAGGGCGAGGCAGGGTGAGGCGGGAATAGGCGCAAGTCGTCCAGTCCATGTCAAAACCCGCAGGCCGGATAGGATATTCATGCTCGCTCCGGACCGTCACCGACACCGACACCGCCTGGGATGGAGAGTTGGCCGAGCTGTCAAGAGCCTCGGGTAGGTGAAAAAGCGGGGAGGAAGTGGTGGGAAAGGGGATCATACTACGAGTGTAGTGGCCAGGTAGCACAGGACCAAGAGAGAAGGGGGATCTTTGAGACTCAGCGGAGTGCATGATACACTGCAACCCGGCGCATAATCGACACCGGGCACAACGTGGGGCTGGGCTGGCGACCCTCTCTCCCTCTGCCGGGTCCGAGGAGAGAGACTCGAGAGACTCGAGAGAAGACGGAATGGAGCGGACGAACGGCGCTCGGTTCGCCGGCCTGGTTGGCGGGCTGGCTTGGACGAAACCAAACGCCGGCTGATCAACCCTTGGGTAATTCTCGGATCGCCGTGTTTGGCCAGCACATCGCTGTCGTCGTCGTCGGCGATGCGATGCTACACGGGCCAACGTCTCGAAACACGATCCCTCGACCGTGTCTGGGTCCGTGGCGGCCGACAGAATAAAGTGCCCGCGCACCGACTCGAGTCGCTGGAGTTTCGTAGGCTGCGAGGGCTGCGTGACATAGATTGGATGCGCTGCTCCTCGATCAATCAGAGGGTGCCGCATTCGCAAGCTGGCGTCTGGTGCAGCGACGCGGCTGCTGGGAGGAATCCGCCCTTTGGCGCAGTCGAATGTGGAAGGCCCTACGAGCGGCGACGACGAGCTGTGAGAGGGCGAGGGACCTGGAGGAGGGGGGAGGGGGGGGGAGGGGGAGGGGTGGGTGCGAGCATTCGGCTTGCTTCCGCTTGAAAGGGACCCAACCCTGGTGCTGCTGCTCTGGTGTGGTGTTTCCTGCCCATCCGATCACGCCGAACCGAGAAATGCCTCGAGCTCCCAGGTTCCTTCGCTCGCGGGCTCTGGAACACACGGGAGCGAAGATGGTTGGGGCGGCACAGACCAGCCAGCGGGATGCCCTCCACTCCACTCCACTTCGCACTGAAGTAAAAAAAAGCTGGTGTGGCCGGACCGGTCATTCTTCCGGGTCTGGTCTCTTCTCATTGGCCGTTTGACCACAGTCCAGCCCCTCACGTGACGGAGCCGCCTGCTGCTCCACCCGAATTTTCCAATATCAATCGCGCGACGCGGCCGCCTTTCAGTTTCCTTTTCTTCTTTTTTTCTTCGTGCGGCGACCACATACTATACAAACACCCCCGTGTTGCTCAGAATCCTGGTTCCTCGGAACCATCATGGACATTGTAGCGTCAGTTGTGGCCCAGAGCAAACATATTGCAAACCTGGCATCTCTTACCAGTCAGTCCACCGAGAAGCACCCTCCCAGGGCTCGGTGGTGGTATTGAAGCTGGACATTCTAATCTCTTGACTCTAAATGTGTGTTTGCCCATTATGCGAAACGCGTGACGCCCAGGCAGCCCTTGTGAGGCTCCCGGTTGGACCCCCGAACCCGAGCACTGCCGGTACCGGGTTTGGTCGACGATCGAGCACGGTGTTGCGGTTAATTGTCGACGGCATAATCCAAACCTCAGCTACCGGAATGGCTGGCCTGCGCATGACCGTTGACGCTTGGTTTGTTTTCTCCGACCCAGTTACGGCGGCACGAGGTCTTGAAAACCAGGACGACAGTGAAGATCTCGTTTGCACCCGTGGTCCCGTGATTGCTCAATTTGCTCCCTTCCAGGAATGAGGCTGGGGCGGAAAGGTCACCTCCTCGTAGTGGGAGGTGTCGCTGTTTAATTTATCCATCTAAATATCCGCCACTGCTGCATCGCCCGAGCAGAGGCTCGCAATCAACGCCTGATACCCCCACAACCTTCACCTCCCGAATGTGGTGAATGGCCGTCCCGTTCCACGGTTGGCTTTGATTGGAAGCCCCAGCTGTCAGCTGCTGCACCAAAGAGCCTGATGTTACCAGCCTCGTGCGTACAGGCGCTCGATATGAATGTGACAGCCCCTCGCAGCTCCACGTCATCTACGCCTTCATGCTCGTAGATGACCCCTCTGCCATCCAGCCATCCCCAGACCAGCCCTCTCTGCCTCTGCCCTCCCTAGCCCTTTTACGTAGGAGGGGCATTACTCGGATCCCTCGCCGATCTTCTCGAGCTTGCCCATCTCGCGCTTCTCGCCAGCCTCTCCAACCAGGCGCACGCGGTCCAACCTCACCTTCTCGCTCTCGCCATCCCCGTCCACCACAAATATCACCAGACTCGTGACCTTTTGGAACTTGACGAAGCGGAGGGGGATGTTGGCGGTTCCCTCGGCGTTCCAGTCCTTCTCCGAGAGCTCAATGTCCTGAGTGCCGGCCATATCTTCCGCCTCGTCGAATCCAAGGTTGTGCGCCTTGTTGGTGAACAGCTTGATCGTCCGGGGGCGCATGGGGGCTTCGTCGTCGTCATCATCCTTGGGAGGGAGAGATGTGATCTGAAGACGAGCAAGGTAAGCTAGTGCTATCACTGGATTGGGGCGTTGGGGCCTGGTGTCTTACCTGTAAAGTGTGGAGCTTGAGGACAGACTGGAAGGGGATGTAGAGCATCAGCTGCTCGTCTGTATCGCTCTCTACCCAGTCTTTGGCGGTCGCCTTTCCCCCGGAGAGCGCACTCGGTTTCGAGCCATCAAACAGAACCCGTACGCCGCCGCAGCTGGCATCGTAGTTGAGCAACTCGGACCGCTGCAGCTCAATCTGGTCGTTGACATCGCTGTAGCCCCGGGGGAGATCAGCGCCCCTCCATTTCGCCTGGCTGGATGTGCTGGCGGCGGCAGCGGCAGCGGCGCTGGCGGTGCCTGCCTCGGTCTTTTCGGTCGCATCCTTGAAGACCCTTGCTACGAGCTCGCGAAGCTGCGACGGGGTCACGCTGTGGACCTTTTGCACCACAACCCCGTCTCGGAAGTAGAAGAAGGACGGAGTACTTGTAACTTCGTAGGCATCCTTGATACTCTTTTGTTGGTCGATGTTGATCTCGACAAAGGCAACACGGGCCGAGCTGGCCAGGGTGTCGGCGAGCTGCCGGTACAGAGTGGAGGTGATGTCGGGGTTCGAGGTCGACTTGAAGACTATTGGGAGAAGCCATTAGAAGACAAACTCTGGGAAACCTTGCTGCCAGGGGCTGTCGTGGGCTCCGATCATGAGTGTAGGCCGACAACCTCCCACCGCAACTTGGCCATGGTGGGGTAGCTGGGCAGACGCGACGACAGGCAGCGGGTTCGACGTGCCAGGCGATACTTACAGTAAGCCATGACAAACTTGCTGGATTGGAGCAGCTGGCCAAACTGCTCAGGGGAGCTTATGTTGACTGTTGACGTCATGATAGCGAATGTGGCAGCGTAGGTCGGTATGTAGCTTGTTGCGATGGTGTTTTCGAAGAAAGTCAAGGCCGCCGTGGTTCAGAATGCCCCGCGACTGGGAGTTGGAGATCCCCTGCAAGGCCCAATGACGCCAGACCGTATCTGGGCTAGCGCTGATTGCTTGGGGCGACCCACCTGAAGTTTCACCTGCCTCGAGCTTGCGTTGGTGCTGTCGACTTTGCCTCGCTTGCCTGCGCCTTCTGCGTGATCACACAAGATCAAGTCTGATCAGAGAGATGACCACATGAAGGAGTATGATATTTTTTGGATTTAGTTCCGAGAAATGTATGCCTATGTTTCAATGATTGCAAACTTGCTGCCTCTCTTTATGCAGTGAAGTTGTCTCGGTCTGGCTAACTGAGGTTGAAGGCGGGGGGCTCCCTCAACTCGAGACGAGAACTCGACACAAGATGGAAGCGTATCTTTTCACCTGAGCTCTATGACATTGTTATTTCGCGTTGACCGCGAGTTCACAGCAAGTATCAGAGCGCCTCCGTTAGGATTTGGTGTTTTGTCTCAACATCATTCTCTTCCAACCCCTCCATGATGGAAGGCCCGAGGATGGAATCTGGACCTCGTCGACACCTTGATCGATGTGTTTGACAGCACTACAAATGTCGATCTCCCCGAGTACCAAGAAGACACCATGGACTCGTAGCCTCCCCTCCGTAGAACAAAAGACTGGATGCCAAACTCGTGGGTGTCGTGAAGAATCAAGATGGACGGACTGCTCCCAGCCCACCTTCATCCCCAGACCGACCCCTGTCAACTCCAAGCCCGTCCGCAGCGAGCCCGGGGTCCTTGATCCCCAAGCCCCGGCCCCGACCCCAGCCTCACGAATTTCGACCAGCGGCGGTGAGCATCTCCTCGACAAAGCTCCCGCGCATCGCTGCACTCCAACCACTGGCGAGCCAATCCCCTCGCTCTCGCAAACACCAAACCTGCAGCTTCCTGCCTCGCGCGCTCCCTTTCTTTTCCCGCGCAACGCGACCACCGCCATCATCGCGAAGCCGGCAATTCATCATCGCATCGCCCACTCCCATCAAGGACCATCCCATCCCAGCGAGCTCCAACCCCCCCCCCCCCCCCCGTCCCTTCGGCCCTCCCGCCCACACCCCAACCCAACCGCAAAGATGGGTCTCCTCGACGACGCCGCCTCCGCCATCTCCGTCCGCTCCTCGCACTCGAAAAAGTCGCGCTCGCACAAATCCCACCGCCACCGCTCCCGCTCCCCCGGCGCCCGCTCGCACCACTCCTCCACGACCGGCGTCGGCGGCGGCGGCGGGCTCGGCGGGATCGCCGCCTCCATCTTCGGCGGCGGCGGCGACGACAAGCACACCTCCTCCTCCGACTCGGACCGGCGGCGCAAGAAGAAGCACCACTCCTCCTCGGCGCGCTCCATCTTCGGCACGGACGACTACAAGAAGAACTCGGCCTCGCGCTCCTCCTTCTTCGGGATCCCCACCGGCGGCTCCAACTCCGGCCGCTCCCCCTCGTACTACAAGCGCTCCCCGCGCCCCAACTTCGTCACGCGCGTGGTCAAGCGCCTGAAGCGCCTGCTCCGCGACCTCGTCTACTACGCCAAGCGGCACCCGCTCAAGGTCTTCATGCTGGTGGTGATGCCGCTGGTGACGGGCGGCTTCCTGACGGCGCTGCTGGCCAAGTTCGGGCTGAAGCTGCCGGCGTTCTTGACGCACATGATCGGCATGGCGGGCAAGGCGGCGTCGGGCGACGGCATCGGGCTGGTGGGCGACGCGGTGCGGATGGCGAGCGGCGGCGCGGGCGCGGGCGGGCTGGCGGGCGGGCTGGCGGGGAACGTGGCGCGGGCGACCATGTCGGTGGAGAGGGGGAGGGACGCCGGCGGGAGCTGGGAGCGGAGGAGGGTGGAGAGGGATATTGTTGGGAGCGGAGGGGGGAGTGGAGGGTGGGGGGCGCTGGCGGGGGTTGCAAAGTTTTTCTCCTGAGGGAGGGACAGAGGTTGTGTTTCAGGGGGAGATGTGGTGGCTTGTTTTTTGTCTTGTCTTGTCGGGGTTGTTTGGATGGTTACGGGTAAGCAGGCGGGCGGCATGGTGATTTGGGATCAGAGACATGCTTTGTACGCTTGGAACGACCGGGAGTCTTGGGTGGCACGATTTCATACCCTTTTTGTTTCTTATTGTCTTTTACAGCAACATGATGTCTGGTTAGATAGTTCCTTGACCTTCAGGAGACTTGTTGGTCTTCCTCATCACCAAAAGAAGAATGCACACACATTTTACAGGGGAACGGACACCAACACTGGCAATGGCATTGTGAAACTCATGTATTGTGTTGAGGAGAGCTAATGTATACTCTTGATCACAGTCACGAAAAGACAAGAAAAGTAAGGAAACCATGAATTAATTCATACCCAGTCTATCAATACCAGTCGTTACTTTTATCCCCCTCTCCAACGCCTCACTCCCGAACTACGGACCAGACACACTCAACCGCACCGTCGTCGTCATCTTCCTCGTCACCTTCCTCCGAGCTCTCGACGAGGTAAACCTATTTCCCCTTCTTCTTGGTCTTAGTGGCGGTGATGCTGCTGCCCAAGATGGACTTGCGTCGGGGTGCCTGCGCGGTGGTCGAGGGCCGCTTAGAGGACGACGGCGGCCCGACCGGGGATCGGTCACGGGTGGATCGCCTCTCTGGTTCCCGTCTCGGCCTATCCTCGATGGCTGGCGGAACCCGGCCACTCCCTGAGCTGTTGACTCTGACAGGGGGCGGCATAGGGCTGCCATCATCCTCGGAGTCGCTGGATCCACTGGGGGTGATGCGTCTTTGACTGGTTGGGCTATCGCTGTAGATGTAGCTGACGTCGGGCGACGCCGCCGATGCTGGACGTCGAGAGGGTGCCGAGCCATTGTGAGGGGACGGGCGAGCACTGCCTGTGATGAACTGGAAGGGGTCGACGCCGCCGTTGGTGGACCCGGACCTGGACACTGGAGAAGCCGTGTCGGTCCTGGTGTTCAACTTTGGATGCGGTCTTCCGGGTGCCGAATCGGAGGCGTGGCGGGAGGAGACGACGGTGTCGGGGTTGACGTAGGCATACTCAAAGGGCGATTCGTCGAGATCCCTGTCTGCGGCGGCACGGCTCGGCGTCCGTGAACCGGAGCCGGCTACCAGACGGGACCGGGAAGATGACGGCGGAAAGTAGCCCTTGCTTGGCCCGTCGCTCACGTCCGAGGAGGAATGCCGGGGGGGCGTGTCTCCGCCCACCGAGCTTCTCCTGGACCCGAAGCCCGATGTCAGTTGCGAAAGCGGAATGGCGACCCTCTGCTCCTTTCGTCTTCTCCGCTTCTCGTCTTCTCGTTTTCGCCGCCGCTCCATGGCGGCCAACTCGTCCTTGGTCAGCTTGACCTCTTGCTTGCCCTTCTCCTGAGCCCGCCGGATGCGCGCCATGGCGGACTCGTAAAGCGCATCTTCCCTTTCCGCCAGCGACAGTTGTCCCAGCCCCTCGTCTTCTCCCGACCCCGAGCCGTCGCTCGAGCTCCTGCCGGTCCGCCGCGCGCGCACCAGACCGGTTTCCCTGTTTACTCCTCCGTTTCCTGTTGCAGACGCCAACCCAGCGCCTTCCGAATCCGAATCTTCCTCGCTCTCCACTTCCTCGACAACACGCTGCCCAGCTTCCCACCAGCTGAACACGTCGTCGCTCCCGGCGCGAGTAGGTTGTTGGGCCTTGCGCCCGCGCCTTGATGGTCTTCCCCATTGGGGCGCAAATTCGGGAGCTCGCGGCCGACCATCTAGACCGCCTCCCCGGAAAAAGCCTCATCGATAGGCTTGTCCATCATAGCAGCGTGCCCAATGATGAGCACGCCACTCGCGCCGATGAGCCACAGGACTGTGCGCCACGGCGAAGAATAAAGACCAACTGGAATGGCAATGACGTACAGCCCCGTGTAGAGCTGCGACGTCGTGAAGCGGTGGGGGCCGAGCTCGAGGTCGCGGCCGTCGAGCTTGCCAATGACCCACATGCCGACCGTGACGAAGACGATGGTGAAGAGCAGGGCCGGGTTGGTGAGCAGGGCGTAGATGCAGAGCATGACGAAGACGGCGGAATAATTGCTCGAGAAGTGGCCGAGGTTGTAGTTGACGCGCGACTGCATGACGCCAAAGTCCTCAGGCTTGGACAGGCGCTTGAAGTCGAAGAACTCGGTGAGGGGACGCAGGTTGGCGAAGCGGGTGCTCATGGTTCCAGAGCGGAGCCCAGCGAAGCGCTCGCCCAGGTTGAGGCGGGACGTCAAGACGTCGAGGGGGATCTGGATGCGCGCCATCTTGATGTCGGGTGTATATTTGTGAGGTGGGTGTGGTTGGGTGGTTTGGGTAGGTCGAATTCCGTGCTGCTGAAAGAGTTGGAGATCGATGACGAGGTTCAGCAGGTTGCTAGCTCGAGATGTAGTCGCAGGTTGGATGGTTGTCGTAATGAGGGTACGCGGCGAGTCGTAATGTGGGTGACGCGTCCAAACTCGAGGTCGTGGGTTGTGGTGGTGAATGGGGATGGGGAAATCTGTCAAGATGGCGCTAATGTCAGCTGTCGTGAATCCGAAAGAAAAAAAAGAGGCGGCCCGGTACCGGGTGGAAATTCGTTCGGCAGCACAAGGCAGAGGCAATAAAGCGTGCTTCTCGCGTCCGGTAGGGCGGGAAAGGGGAGAGGGAGGGCAATTGCGTACCTTTTCAGACACCTGGGATCAGGGGAAAGGAGAGACTCTCTTCTCTTCTCTCAAAGAAAAAGAGGCAATCTCGAAATTTTTGCCAATCAGCGCCAGGGGTTGGTCGTGCTAAATTGAGGTCCAGCACGGGCAGCTCTGAGCTCTGAGCACCGCGGCCCCCCCGAATCCCACCCCGGTCGATACCGGAGCTGGGCGGGGACCACTTTTCGCGCCGTTCGGCGCACTTCAGATGTTGGACTCTCCGGTCCGACTCGGCAAGGCGAAAGACACCCTCATCCGGCGAGGTCGTCGTCGGAGAGAGGTCTGGAGGGGCGACTGTGGAATGGTGCAG
Source organism: Podospora conica (assembly GCA_030685255.1). Lineage (NCBI taxonomy): Eukaryota > Fungi > Ascomycota > Sordariomycetes > Sordariales > Podosporaceae > Podospora > Podospora conica. The sequence goes on from MU839498.1 coordinate 9,037, forward strand.
AGAAGAGAGGAGAGGGGAGAAGCGGACAGATCAGATGCGGGCGGGACAGCTTTTCAACAAGAGACGGTGAGGTCTGGGTCTGGGTCTGGGTCCCGTCCTGGTCCGTCCGGCCATCCACACGGTTCCAGCACTGCACTGCGAGACTGCTTGCAGCTTGAGGCCTTGAACGGAGGGGGCGGTCTGATGTGCTGGCGATGGTGGGGTCCGCACAACAGGCACTGCGGGCATCGATCGTCTGCAGGCCGAGCCCGACGTCCTGACCAGTCACGTCGAGTCAAGAGCCAGACGACGCCGACGGAATCCGGCACCAGCTGCAGTGCGCGATGCGAAACGGCAAACCTCCGCTGCCCTGCGCGGTGCGGTGCGAGGTGCCAGCCTGCGAGGCTAGCGGCGATGGACCGACCGTCCCTTTGCGCCCGAGTCGACCTGTGCTTTATCGATTTTGTTTGCGGGCAGTCCTACAGCTATACCGCCCGGATTATAGTGGAAGGCCCAGATCTGGCCAATCAGGCCCGCGGCATTGGGGCCGATGCTGCCCCAGGCAGGCGATGACCACTGCCGTGCGGGGCACCGGGCGCTGGGCAAACCCCAGGCCAAGACAAACAGGACCCCGCCAGCTGCCCGCCAACATTCAACTGATCATGACATGCAGATGCAGACCAGACCCGACCCGACATGTCCGCACTGATGAGGACAGATTCTCTCCGGGTCCACGAGTCTCTCTCTTTTTTGTGTACGTGTACGGTTGACATGGAGATTTGGGAGGAGACGGATACACGTGTACCTAATAAACAGAATCCACCTGAAACGACCCGCTCGAGTCGATTCCATCTCCATCGCCGGTGCTGCCCAACTCTCTCGCTCCGGCAACCAACGGCGACTTGCAGTCGGTCCCACGGTCCCACGCTTGAGGCCGCACTGCGTTACCACCAAACGGGTTTCTGTTTTATTTGTGGCATGGAGACAACGAGCCTTTCAAAGAATGGCTCTCTTGGTGTCGACGGACGCGCTTCGCGGCTTCAACTCGTCCTCTCTGACCCTCATGGAATCTGCTGGAGATTCAGGCTGGCTTCTATCATGCCTCAGACCTCAACCGGGAAGACAGCCCAACTACCTACCTACCACTCCACTTCCAAGCTGCTGCTACCTGACTCAACACGTGCCGAACCCCTATTCGTGTTTGTTGACAAAACCGAGGGATCGGAACCTCGACAAGACTGCCAGCGTCGGCCCAGCTCACTGTCCATCGCCCCCCTGACAACACCTTGAACATCCAACATCCGGCTAATCAAGACACAGCCCAACGGCGAGGTTGGAAGAGTCAAGAGAGGCACTGTCTGAGGCAGACTTTGATGACATGCCCCCCTCCAGCCCAAAGCTGTGCCTCCTCCGCTCATGTGTTCGCGCTCTCCCTCCGCGTCTCTCCATCTTGTGGTGGGCAGTCAATCAACCCACAAACATCGCCCCCATCGAGATTGTGACACGCACCTCCCCCCCCCACGGGAACCCGTGCGTGTGATTGCACCTGTCCCGGCGGGCGGATCGACCTCGAAATTACCACCGGGGATGTGGTTCGCGGATATACAGCAGCACCTCGAAATAGCCTCTCGGTTGAGCCTCTCTTATTAGGACGCCCCCCGTCTCCCACCCTGAGCACCGCGTTCTCGCTGCTCGTCGAGCTTCGGACGCCCGGACCGTGACGTCAGGACAGCACCTGATCCAAATCACCCGAGATGCCGCTGTCCTGGCGCTCGCCTAGACTCGTCACGGCCACCAGGGTGGTGTCCCCGAGGCACCGGGGCGAGCCTTCCACGAACAGAGTGCTGCCCTTTATACTGCTTACGCCTGCGCGTCGCCCGGTTCGTCCATGCCGGGCATCCATCAACCCCGGGCCCGGGAACTAGAAACCGGGGAATACCGTCGAACATGGCTCCCTTGGCAGGCAGCCGTTGAGACGATCTCGCGGGCAGGAACGGGGGGTCACCGAGGCGTCCAAGGCTGCCCGCTGCTGTCTACCCTCGTCCATTTTAATTTGGAGCTTGAGATGAAGGATATGACGGCGGCTTCACCAACAAAAGTACGTTGGCCGTCCCCGCCGCAGAGCGGCCAAGCTGTTTATTGCTTGCGCACACCGGCTCCATGTCCAAAGTCTCCTGATTCTCTTCGCCTCCTCTATATAACCGGCACCCTGGTGTCCTCTTCTGCTGCCAGTCTTCCGTTCTAGTGTATCTAAACACAGTTACATGATCCCACAGTCAACATGATCCTCCAAACCATTCTCACGAACGCCTTGGCCCTCTCCGGTACCACGGCGGCAGCAGCTATAGCCCCGAGAGGTGACGGCCCCAAACTAAATAGAACCGTCATCGGTCCCGTCCCGGCCTTCCAGGTGACCGGGTTCTCGGCAGTCGCCCTCCCACTCAGTCTCCGCGTCGGGTTAGTCTCCCATCCCAAACATACCCCCTATTCCACTCCCATCCCCCCTCCACCCACCAAGCCACCGCATCCTACCCCTTTCTCCCCCCACACCCCAAACTAACCCCTCCCCCCCAGCTACACCTTCAACCTAACCATCCCCAACGGCCCCCCCCTCCTGACCAACCTCCTCTGCTCCCACCTCGGCACCACCACGGACCGCGACCTCTCCACCACCCCCTGGACGCGCTGCCTCGCCCCCTCGGACCCCGACGCCAACACGGGCGTCTCGTTCCGCTGGACGCGGCACTACGACAGCGCGCTGGCCGGCGAGCTCGCCATCGTGCGCCAGGTCGACCCGGCCGCGTACTACCCCGACGACCTGGTGGACGAGGGCGTGCACGGCGTGCCGGCGGGGGAGACGCGGCGGGTCGATCCCGACGGGGAGTTCAGACGGACGGTGTACGAGGGCCCGGAGGACTTTGAGGTGGAGGCGTGGCGTTTTGAGAGGGATATTGTTTCGTTGGGGTTGGCGGGGGGGAGGGTAGGCGGGGGGGAGGGGGTTTGAGATGGCGGGGGGGGGAGGGGGGGTCTTTACGCAGCATGCATGCCTGGGTCATAGTTCATACACACACACGAGATAGGATGAATCCAAGATGGTCTTGATGATCGTTTCTTTGAGTCTACCTGCCCACCCCCTTTTTTGTGGCTCCATCTTTTTCCGTACACCAAAGTCCGAAGCCAAGTCTAGTCCTCCTTAAAGGGATACGCAGCCGTTCGCGCTGTCCTCGACAAACAGGCTGCCGTAGATCAGACCCTCGTTGAGGTTCTTGGACTGGAAGCCGGCGTTGACGACGTCGCTGGTGCCCGTGGGCTTCTTGAGGATGCCGATCTGGAACTGCCCGTTGCCCGAGTTGTCGTTGGAGAAGGCGCTGGCCGCGCTCTTGAGCGGCTCGTCGTCCTTGGAGTAGTAGACCTGGAGGGTGCTGCGCCTTGTGTTAGTTCTAGGTCGTATGGCTACCGGTGGAAGGGGGGCCTACTTCTTGTTGTAGTCGAGGGTAATGGCAAAGTTCTGCCACGCCGTCTTGTCGATGGGCGTCGACCACAGCAGCTTGTTCTTGCGGTCGAGCAGCTTCCACGTCTCGGGCTCGTACGACTGGCCGATGACCTTGCCCGTCTGGAAGTTGAACTGGTTGGACGAGTAGTCGGCGGCCTCGTGCCAGACGTTCTGTTTTGCGAATGTCAGCACCAGCACCCCTTCTACGCAAGACAGGGGGAGAACCGTACCAGGTACTCGTGCGTCAAGTTCAGCGCCCGCTGCGCGTCCCACTTGAGGCTAAAGTGGATCGTCTTGACGCCCGACGACGCCGGGCTGCCCGTGTTGGTGTCGCCCTGGAACTGCAGGCCGGCGCGGCGGAAGCCGTTCTGCGTCTGGAAGATGCTCTTGTCCGAGATGGTCACCTCGAACGCCTTGTGCGCCTCCGTGTCGAAGCGCGCGCTGCCCGCCGCCGCGGGGAACTTGATGATGTCGCTCCACTTCAGCTCCTTGCCCTTGACGTACTCGGCGTTGAACTTGGACGTGCCGTAGCTGTCAAAGTCGGTCGTGGCCGCTGCCGCGGGCACGCGCCCGTCGAAGACGATGGGGCACTTGACGACGCCGGTGCCGGCGGCGGCGGCGCGGGCGAAGCTGCGGGCGTTGGCGACGCCGGCGCTGGCGAGGGCCAGGCCGAGGAGGGCGGAGGCGTGCATCTTGCGGGTGGGTGGGTGGTTCGGTGGAAAGAGAGGACGGGCTCGCTCGCTGGTGGTCGGGTCACGGGCTGAGGGGGTTCTTCGCCATCATCTGGTGGTGAGGGAGCGGCCCTTCAAATACCGTCCTGTCACTTTGGCCGGGTCATTGGGAGCGCGGTGCTGTTTGGGTTCGGCAGCGGAGATTGGCGGTCCTGGGCCGGCTGAATGATACATATCTCCAGATGATGGGGGTTTTGGCGAGCCGGCATCGCGAACCGCGAAGCGGGCTTCTTCCGAGCGGGTGGTGAGGTTCAGCCACGGCTGGCCAGATGGATGGTCATGTTCCGCCCTTCCCAAATTGCGGGTGTTGACCTGGGGGAGCCCACTCCCGGTCCTCCCTTGATCTGGTTTGTGGGGAAGTCGCCTGTCATGCCGTGATGTGTGGGTATGGGATCGTCGATGGCGAGCTTTATAGATGGCGATATGTTGTGGTCGATTGATGAAGGGGGAGGGGGAGAGGGGCCGTTTGATGTGGTGATTCTGGTGAAGTGAAGAAAGGACGAGGGTGTCTGGAGAAAAGCATCCCACCAAACACCTTTCCTTCCAAACAAGCTTTTGATCACCATGACATTTCAATCCCTTGGCAATACCGGTATATCAACCTCAATTCCATTCCAAATTCTTCAAGAACATGTACAGATGTCAGAATTAATCTGGTACGGATTAGTTGACCATCCGAGACTGCAATCGTCCTCCGACCCTAACCCTGTCAACCATCCCCTCTCTTGACCCCTGAGTCCTCACCACCATCTTCATCCTGTTCCTGAACATCCCGACAATCAACTAAAGCCGAAAAACACCGCATCATTCCCAGACAGCCACCGAGTCCGATTCCACCCCCGTCCAGAATTCAGCCCTGCCGAGCCAACATCGCTGCCCAGTCTCCACATGAGATGTCAGACCGGGCCAACTTCCGAGCCGATTCCTTCCACCTGCCTCTGCAAAACCACTCGTCGTCTCACTGACTCTTGGCTGGCCGGGCGGTGCGGGGCCGGGCAAACACGGGACCACACGGAGCCTGTCGCGGCGGGTTCCCCGACGAATGCGAAATACGAGTTGCATCCCAGCCCTGCAACACACCTTGGCCATTCATGGATTGACTCAACGGCGACCAGACTGTAGATCTTAGCCTTGTGAATGCTCCGTGTGGGATTGAGAGAGGGGAGTTGGAACTGTCGAGCTGTCGAGGTATAAAAGGATCGGGCGTAATGCTTATCGCCATCAAGGACAGTCCTCTCATAGCCATCCAACAATTTGAATCCCATCCCTTCCTCCCATCGTGCCCATCGCTGTCGAGCTGCCGCAGCCCCTGAACAAAACAAACCCCTATCCCCCTCAACCACAGAAATGTCCACCGACAACCGCACCCTCGCCGCCGCCTCCTCCCAAGACCCCGTCGAGATCCCCGCCAGCCTCGCCGACCTGCACTGCTTCACCGAGACCTCGGGCGTCATCACCACGACCATGTTCGACGTCCCGGGGTACCGCGTGGTGCGGGTCCTCGGCGCCGTCTACGGCCTCACCGTACGCAGCCGCAATTGGGCCGCGAGCCTGGGCATGGTGCTTAAGAGCGTGGCGGGCGGGGAGCTGCGGTGGTTTACCAACTTGGTTCGTCCCCTTACTACTGTGACTGGGGAAGATGAAAGCTGATGATGATGGCAGTTGTACACGGCGCGGAACGACGCCATCAGCCGGATCGTGGCCGAGACGCAGAGCCGCGGGGGCAACGCGGTGATTGCGCTGCGGTTTGACGCGGGGGAGATGGGGGGGTTCGCGCAGGTGTGTGCGTACGGCACGGCGGCCGTGGTGGAGAAGATTGAGGGGGCGGGGGTGATGCATCCGCAGTTGGAGGGGAAGTGAGTGTGAGGAGGTTTATGGCTTTTTAGTTGAGAATGTCTCTGTGCACCTTGGGAAATGTCTATTTGCACCTTGCCCCCACTTTTTCCAGAATTCTGCCACGGCGCAAGACTGGGCTACCCACTGGGCCACCCACTGGGCCACCGAACTGCCGTCGCAGCCACGCCCGCCGCCCGGGCATCTCCAACCTCCTCAATCCAGCCATCTCGCGACTCGATCAATTGCGCTGACTGCGAGCGACTCGATCAATTGCGTTGACTGCGAGCGACTCGATCAATTGCGCTGACTTCGAGCGACTCGTTCAATTGCGCTGACTGCGAGCGACTCGATCAATTGCGTTGACTGCGAGCGACTCGTTCAATTGCGCTGACTTCGAGCGACTCGTTCAATTGCACGGACTGCGAGAGCGACTTGTTCAATTGCGCTGACTGCGAGCGACTGCGGCCTTGCGGTCCATCGCTCGCGACAGTGCCGAGGGTGCGAGGGCGGCGTCGCGCGACTTATCTTATCGGCTACACCGCCTTCCTAATCGGGAAATAAAAAGTGGGACAAGGTGCAAATAGACATTTCCCAAGGTACACAGAGACATTCTCTTTTAGTTTGGAGGTTGTGGGGGGAGGAGAAGATACCCGGTTGCGTTGAGCGATGTTTGGGAGAACCCTGTGACTGGTTGGATCAAGTTGTACTATTTACCATGACCCCGGAAAATACAGAATATCTATGTAGAGGTATCCAACATGCATGCTGCCCCTGAACGCCTGCTCGGTATATACTAAAGCTCACACTCATGCCTCTACTGGCGGGGAATGCACGCTCTTCTCAAAATGCGATATGGGCTTCGCACCCGCGATCTTGAGCCATTCGCCGTTAAAGGCGTTGATCAACCAGTTGCTCAGTTCTAGACACCATATTAGCACGTGTCTACCTGGTAGGCATGGGGGGACTTACTGTCATAGACAATCCTGTTGGCATTGTGGAAGCGGATGCCATGGTCGCTATCCGGGAAAACATGAACATCATAATTCTCCACACCCTCGAGGTCCAGCTTGTCCAGCAGCGTCAACGAGTTCTGCATGTGCACATTGTCATCCGCCACACCGTGCATCAGCAGGAACCGCACGTTCCCAGCCAGCGCCGTCACATTGTTGATGGCGCTGCTGTCGTAGCCCGCCGCGTTCGTCTGCGGCGTCAGCATGTACCGCTCCGTGTAGATGCTGTCGTAGAAGCGCCAGTCGGTGACAGGAGCCACGGCCATGCCGTAGCTGAACGTGCGGCCGGCGTCCTGCTCGAGCGTCTTGAGCGTGTTGAAGCCGCCGTAGCTCCAGCCCCAGATGGCGAGCTTGGAAGCGTCGACGTACTTCTTGGCCGCCCAGATCTGCGCCGCCGCGATCTGGTCGTGCGCCTCCCAGTACCCAAGGTTGCCGCGCGTGATGACGCGGTGCTTGCGTCCCTTGTAGCCCGTGCCGCGGCCGTCGACCGTGACGCAGACGTAGCCCAGCCCGGCGGCGACGTACGACTCAAAGGAGACGCTGAACTTCTTGTCGACGGATTGGGAGCCGGGGCCGCTGTACTGCTGGAAGAGGACAGGGTATTTCCTCTTCTCGTCGAAATGGGCGGGGCGGCGCTCGACGTAGTTGAGCTCGACACCGTCGACGTTGATGGTGCCGTAGATCTTGATGGGAAGTTCGTGGCGCTTGGCGAGGTCGGCCAGAGCCTCATTCTTCTCGATGTCGTGCTCGTACTTGTTGGGGTTGCTGGGGGTGCTAATGACCTTTTGCCAGGGGATTCCGGGACCTTGGTATGACACCAAGGCATACCCCGCGCCCGTGGAGAAGGAGATTCCGTAGTAGCCTTCTTTCTTGGTGTCAGTGAGCGGTAGGATCTCACCACCCGTGAGCTTGACTTGGTAGATGTGGCGCTGGATGGACGACTCTTTCGTGGCCACAAAATAGACCAGGTTTCTTTCCAGGTCCACAGCCGAGGGCGCACTGACGACCTCCCAGTTACCAGATGTGAGCATGATAGGTTCTGGGTTGTCCAAGGGAGTGAAGTACGCGAGGTGGTCTCCATCGTCGTGAATGACCGTGTCGATGTAGCCATCCGAGGGCCTGCCGTTGGATGGGTCGGCAGGGATGAATTTTGTGTTCTGGGAGACCTCGAACCAACCGCCGTCAATAGCCTTGACGTCGACTGTCCTGACCGCTCTTCCCGTTCGCGCGTTCACATCAACGAGGACAACCCGCAGGTTGTCACTGACTCGGTTCGTCTCCTTGATCAGGACCTGATCGCCGGCCCAGACAACCTCGGTGATGAGGCGGTCCTCATCCGCGAAGCGGCCGGTGATATCGACGGAAAATACGTCACCCCTGGCTACATCGTAGAACTTGAGGTTCACAATCGGGTTGTGGGCGCCGGCCTTGGGGTACTTGATCTGCCTGACCTCGGGATACGCCTCCTCGCCGGGGGCCGGCTCCTTGCCGCTCGGCCGCGACACAAAGTACTGGACGGGGTACTCGGGAACACCCGTCTCGTTGGTGCGCAGAAATGCGACGTACTTGCCGTCGTCCGACCACCAAGTCGCGCTGTTGCCGGCCAAGACCTCCTCTTCGTAGACCCAGTCGGGGACACCATTGAACACCTCGACGCCGCCATCCTTGGTGATCTGCGTGACCTTGTTCTCGCCAACTCTGCGCAGAAACATGTTGTTCTCTCTGGTGTAGACAACGGCATCGCTCTTGGGACTCCACTGGGCGAGCTGGAGGCGGGCCGCGGGTTCACCCGGCACAAGGGGCTCGGCCTTTTGTGTCTTGACGTCAAAGATCCAGTAGACAGCGTAGAAGGAGTGGCGCCAGTTGGACTTGAGGTCGGTGGCAATCAGGACCTTTTGCAGATCCCTGCTCGGGAACACGCGATCGGGGAAGTGCGACGACCCGTCGTACATGAATCGGCCGTCCTTGATCAAGGTATGGCTGTTCTGGGCCTGGGCCGCGTCGGCGTCTTCGGGACTCTGCGATCGGATGTCCTCGACGACGAGGTAGTCCTTGCCCGCGGCGCCCTTCTCCATAAGGAGGCCGTCCTCGTTGTTGGCGCCAGCGATCCAGTTGATCGAGTGCCTCTTGGGGAACCAGGCGCCGGTCAGGACCTGGTCGAGGGTGACCTCCTTCCCCGAGCCGTGCACGACTGTGGCCTGGGGGTTGTGCTCGAAAGACGAAGACGGCTTGTAGGACTGGGTCGCAAGGTAGACAAACAGGCCGCCGATCCATGAGGCGACAAGCAGGCCGGAGACGATGATGAGCATCCTCTTCATGTGCCGGTCCATGCGGCCGCCGGCGACGGGCTCGGCGGGGGAGGAAGTGCCCCCATTGCGGAGGAAGGGCCCGGTCTCGAGGTCATCGTTGAGCGGGTCGTCTTGGAGGGGGTCGTTGGCGTAGTCGTCGCGGGCCTCCTTGGCGGCCAGGCGCTCCTCGATGCGCTCGAAGACGAGGCTCGTCGTGGAGACGGACGAGGCAGAGGTTTCGTGGGACATGATGGAGCTGGACTCGCTCGCGCGTCTGGCGTGTGGCTCGGGGGCCGAAGCCAGAGGGTTGTCGGAGTAGGGCGACATGGTGAAACGAGGGTAGGTCGGGTCGGTCGTCGGTCGGTCGGCAAGCTCGCAAGGTACCTGTGTGACTGTGACTGTGTGGCTGTCTCCAACGCTCAGCGCGGCGCACCGGAGACGGGAACTGCGTGTGGCCTTTGTCGCAAGCACAATGCAACCATGCTTGACAAGGCCGTTATTCAAACACCCATTGGGAAAGCGACGGGCCGGAATGAATGTGATGGGCGTGGTGGTGGTGGTGGTGTTCTGGCGTTTCTTTGATGGAGGATGTCTCTCTGGGACCTGCCGCTGAAACGCGCCGTCAGGTGGCCAAATGGCCCCTGTCAATACCGCGCCAAGACCGCATCTCCCGGGGTCCACGGCGCCGTCGACGTCCGGATCCGCCTGGATGCATCATCCCCTGCATGAATCTGGACTCCTGCCGACTGTCAACTCCCGTCATGACCTTTCAACATTCGTTGACCTCATCGAAACCACCATTCGACAGTCGCCACTTTATCCAACATCCAAGGCTCTTCCAAGGACTTTTCAGCCATCTATCTACCTGGTATTTTCAAGGCAAAAAGACTGACTTCTGGCGATTCGAATATCCCCGCCGTCCACGGGTCACCCTTTGCCCCTGGGACCCGGCAGGCTGGCCTTCCTGATGGGCCAACAAGCTCACCAGGCACAAGAGGTGTGAGAAACGGCAGTGCAGACAGAACCACCCGCTCCAATCATTCTGGTCGAGCAATTCAATTGATCGAGATTTCGACATGGCGGCCTCGCTTCTCCTCTCATGATCACATGAGGGCCGGCGGTCGAGAGCAGGAAAGCAAAAGTGGAGAGAAAGAAGACTGAGCCTGTCAACTTGGTTGGAACACATGTGTTTCTGGACTGGAAGATGTCTGGTTGCTCCAATGGCCGTCAGTTGCCTGTTTGTTGGGGCGAAACTTCATGATTGACTGGCGCCTGCCTGGAACCCGACATCATACGACCTCAACCAGACAGACTTTGGAACCTCGGACTCAACAACACTCACCGGCTTACAGACCAAATATCCAACCTTTGACCAAGGCATATTTCTCTTCTCTCCCGTCATCCAGCACCTTCGCCATGCCTTCCCGGCCAGACTACCCGCTGGGCGTCCCCAGCAAATTCGACGCCAACGGCAACGTCCAGCCCTTTCCAGGCAACACCATCATCGCCCACCTCCCCCACAACAGTGAGCTATTCGGCTCCCTCCTCCAGCTCCACGGCAGACTCGCCGCCAGTCCCCTCGCACCGCTCATCGCCCTCCTGCCTCCCGAGAGCTGGCACATGACCCTCTTCGTAGGCGTCTGCGACACCGTTAGGGACGTCCCAGGCCACTGGCCCCAGGATATCCCCACCGACGCACCCCTGGAGCAATGCACGCAGCACCTGGCGCGGAAGCTCTCCGAATTTGAGCTCGGGGAGGATGCGCCGCCGTACCGGTTGACGGTGGACGGTTTCAGCTCGTTTGACGTCGGGATCCTCGTGAGGCTTCGGCCCCGAACGCCCGAGGAGGGGACAAGGCTCCGGCGGCTTAGGGACCGGCTTTCCGATACGACGGGACTGCGGATGCCGAATCATGACTGCTATGAGTTGCACCTGAGCATGGCGTACTTCTTGCGCCATTTGGACGGAGGCCAGCGGGCCATATTGGGCCGGCTTCTCGAGGACCACATGTCGGGGATGCCGCGGGAGTTTGAGCTGGGGGGGCCGGAGTTCTGCACCTTTGAGGACATGTTCAGCTTTGGCCGGTTATTCTATCTGGGCTAGGAGGGGTGCCTGGGGGCGAAATGGTAAGGCAGAACATAACCTACAATGCAATACTAATTGACTTGGTAGCTGAACCGCGGAGCCCGGGAGCCACATCCTCCCCAGCGGTAGAGGCAGCGGCAGTCTCTCCCAGGGGCGGCCCCCGGCTGCTCTCCCTTTCCCCCTTCGCGAATGTTCTCCAGCGAGGCTGTGTATGTCTTCGTCTCCGATCAATCCGGGGCGGGCCGCATTCGAACGAACGTCATATAGACACCAACCTTCCTTACTTCCGGCAACCAAGTCTCCGGGGGCCGGTATTAATATCATGCCTAATGAGCTCCGCCGCATAATGAATACGAAGGCATAACATCGTCTTAGCCCTCTGGTGCCCACGGCAGAAAGGGCCTATCGCCCCCAATATGCTCACTGCCCGCCGACCAGGCTGAGCGGAAAGCCTCTTTCCCCTTTCAATTTAGCCCGGAATTGGCGGTAACGATTGGATATGAAGTCATCTTTTTCAGCACAGCCCTACCGGGTCATGAAACCACCACCTACTTGCAGCCTTGAGCAGCACGTCTTTTGGGAATGATGGTTGCATCCCTCCACCACATGGCTTCCCGACGCGGAGGAGTCGTTTTGCTCGTCCCTGGCTGCCGGGACATTTTGTTTCCAATCGGCTATCGATGGGCAGCTTGTAAGCGCCAGCCTCGCAGCAACGCTGCATATCCCCAAACCGATCTGGAATATGTACCCCAAAGCTGATGCCCAGATGAGTGGAAAGAGTACAGATTGGGGGCTCTTCCTCAGCTCTTTTGGAGCTGGAAATAATCTGACGCGGAAGACACATCGAAATGGTGGTGGCGCGGCCCCGAGGCTCTCGAAGTCATCATGTCAGGGGCAACCACCCTGGCCGTCCATGCCAATGACCTTTCAACAAGTTGTCCTGACCATCTCTCAATGGTCAAAAAATGGCGGAAATTGCCGTGGAAGAACTGTTCGTTTGGCCATGGCTTCAGGTTTGTGTGCCTGGCCTGGAGATGGGCGAACGCATGACTGATTCACTGCCCAAGGCCGGCCAGATATGAGGCCAGGCGAGCTCCCCTGTCTCTCCAACCTGCACGGGAAAGAGACCACCACCAAGTCCCGTTGTGGGATCTAGAAAGAAAGGTATAAAGGTCTTTGGTGCCCCTGCAGTGGAGAAGGAAAGTTTGACCACTTGGAACAAAACAACAAAACAAGCTGTCAAACAACCTCACCTGCCACCACATCCCGACCAGACACACACCTTCCAGCGACCTCGCAACTCAGACCATCTCCAAGTCGAATTCGACCTCCGCTGGTATGATCCTTTCCACGGTTGGCACCACTCTGAACAGCGATTGACTCTTCCCACAGCTCCCGGTTACATCGAGCGATGGAGAACTCGCCCCTCCCGAGGTCACTCACCATCCTGACCAGGTCAAGCGACTTGACCAGATCAACCGATACCAAGGAGAGCTATGACTCCCTGAGAAGGGAACTCTCGATCCCAGCCGAGGACAGTTCCGTCGAGGGAGAGCAGAGCATGGCCTCGTCGGCCACCTGGGTCAACCCACGGCCGACACACGGCGTCCTCTTCATGCCCCCGAGCTCCCGACCTTCAACGCCCCCTCCAGACGACGAATCGCCCAGCCAGATCGAACTGATCCACGGAGTCGGCGGTTGCTTTCCCGCCATGCTCTCTCGATCCTCGACTCTCTCTCTCTCGGTGAACAGCGGATACGAGGCCAGCGTCTCGTCTCTCGGACGCCGCTCCAGAACACCCGAGCGCGAGGCGGCCAACGACGACGAAGACGTTGATACTCCGCGAGCACCACAAGGACCATGGACCGGGCCAGAACTCAGGACCCCGTGGAGAGACGCCATAGCAGTCCAGCATGAGCTCACCCCCGATCACACCCCGCGCCCGACCCGCAAAAGGAGCACAAGCCCGCTCTCCACCCCTCGCCCGGCGAAGAGATCTCAACACCGTCCGCCCCAGGAGTCCTTGAGCGCCTCCCTCGCACTCCAGGACGCGGTGCAGCCCCCTACCGAGAGACTCACAGCCTGCTTCCTTGGCGACCGACTCCAAGAGGGAGTGGAGAACAAAGCCCGCCCGGCCGCCCCCGACAACGCCGATGCAGATGGTAACCACCACACCCCCTACAACAGTCGAAGACACACATTTTGACTCCCATCTCAGGCGTCTTTCTCCGAGCCCTCCCAGGCTTCATGCCCCCCACCCACACCGACCTCTCTACCCCCTCAACATCTACCACCCAAACACCCACCTCCCCGACCCCCCAACCCGTCAAAATCACCATCGAATGGTTCTCCCCCGACGAGATCGAGCTCCAACTCTCCACCCTCCTCTCCTCGTACCGATCCTTCCACCCCGACCCCGACTCCCTGTCCCCCACCGCCGCCAACCCAAACCCCACCGCCGCTGAGCGCGCGAGGGTCGCCCGCCGCGCCTTTGAAGCTCTATTCGGAACCCACCCACTCCGTCGTCCCGGTGACGACGACGACGAGGGTGACTTCCTCCTCGACCACGAGGAGGAAGACATCCTCGACCTCTTCATGACGCGGATCAGGGACCTCGCGATCCCCGCGACGCCGCGCGTCGAGCGGTATCCCCATATGGGGGCGTGGTTGGCGGCGGGGCCGCTGGCGGGGGAGATGAAAGGGACGTGGCCGTTTGTGAGGAGGGTTACGTACGTTTTCCCCCTGGATATGCTCTGCTGGGACTTGTCTGACGTTATGTTTAGGTTGGCACTGGAGTCGCCATTTCATCGAGATGGGGGGGATGCCGCCGGGCGGCCGACGGAGGGGGTGATGGTGTGGGATTTTGAGGGGGTTAACTGTGGGCTGGAGGAGGGCAAGGGAAGTGGTCTGCCGTGTGGGGAGGAGTAGAGGTTTCGACCTAGAGGGTCGAGGATGTGACGGAGATGATGATGATGGAGGCATGGCTACCTGGATGCTGGACGATCTGGAGAGCAGTTTCCTTACGGGCATGAGGTTCATTGGACATAGACTACATGATGAATACCACTTGTTCGCCAAGGACTTGACCTGTGCCCAGAGCTTGTTGTTGTGATTGTGATTCAGTTTGAAGGGAATGACGAAGTCAGCCATGGTCATCCTACCTCCGCCCGTACCCAGCACTGAACTCCTTCACGACATTCCCTCTCGTCGCCAAGGAACCAGGACGTGTACCTGTCTGTGTAGGTAAGGACCAACATCCCAAAGAAAGAGAGAGGGGGTGGCCAAAAAATAAACAAAAAATACATACAACACCAGGGATTCGCTGGTCGTCACCGACCCAACTACTAGTCTGGCCCTCACTGGCTTGTCTATGGGAGAGCGGACGGGATCCCGAATTTTCCAGTGGGTGTGGTCGTATGTGCAAGAACTGTGTCCAAAGATAGGTTAGGTAGTCCATGCTGGGGCAAACAGGATCGGGGGCTACGGAATACTTAACACCCACACGCCTGTTTGCTCACGATTCTGAACATCCGTGAAATAAAGAGGGAGGAGCTTCTGGTGGTTCTGGTCAACTAAGACAAAAGCACCTCGAGGAAGAGGTATCTCTGGAACTGCTCGCTTCTCCCAAACACCCTTTCGCACCCCCCCCTTCTTACTTCCATCTCGTCTCATCTCCAAATCCCTCCTCTGGCAGCTCTTCTGCCAGCTGCTAAGGATTTGCTGGGGACTTGGATCCACGGATCAGGTGTAAAACTTCCAGTCTTTTCCCCTCCAGACTCAACCCGCTTTCTTCTCCAACCCTCAATCCAACCAACCTTTCCCGCAACCGGGCAGTTCCTCATACCTCAGATCATCAACAACAGAGTCTCAACTCCTCACGAGGTCCAGCCGTGCTGCTTGACACGAGGTAAGCGAGAAATTTCTCTTGTTCCTTCATCTCTCCGAGAAACCGCGATGGTTTCCGCTTCCTTCCTCTCTCCCCATTGCCTGTTCTCTCCAGCCTGCTGACAGCCTCTTCAGGCATTTGGTCCGTCAGGCGCAACCTGAGCTTGGAGAAGATTACGGGACCAACGAGTTCAGCCCAGTACCTCTCGTACAAGCTGTCCCCAGATCTCTTCCAAACTTGACCGACCACCACGGCCTTACCGAACCATCTCACAACCGCCGGTCTCAACCTCCCTCCCGGCCAGTTGCCAGCACCAAAGACCTTTGATACTGCCTTGTCGCCCAACCCCTTGATCTTCATATCCCAGGCTCCGGAAGTACCTCGCCCCGGTCTAGGTAAGCTCTTTCTTCCCACGTCCCCATTCTGCTCCTCAGACTGTTCTCAGTCAGATCAAACAAGATTCTGACAAAAGCTCAAGGCAGGCTCGATTCTCTTCAATACAACAAGCCCCTTCGGTTCAACCATCCACCTTAAGCCGGAAAAAGGTTTCTCGTCCATACATTCATCCCAAACATAGTCACTCTTGTTGGCAACGATCTCCAGCAAGCTCATTCGACCAACCCCGTCGGTCAACCCATTCGCTCCTTTTCTGCAGTAAGTTGGGTGCCTTGCCTGACGTCAAAGTCCACAAACTCTGTACTGACACAGCACGCAGCAGCACCAGCTCAGGCATACGTCTGGTGGAACGAAGCCAGCATGTCCAGTTCCAACCCAACAGGCGGTGACCTGGAACTGGGATGGTTCCTCAACCCAGAAGCAAATCTCGCCAATGAGTGTGGCAGAATCGCCTGGTACCACAACACTAAAAGACTGGCGACTGCTCATTCGTTGGGGATGATGCCAGACTACCTGCGAGGCCTCATCAGCTTCAACAAAATCACAGGACTCGTCAGAATCAAGGGGCTTACATCCAGCCAGGAGAGTACCCGGGAGCGGGTTGAAGATACAGATCCTGAATGGGATGTCTGCAAAACACGGCTGAACACTGTCCAAGGGATCTCGCCCAACCTCCTCAAGAGGAATCCCAGCATCTTGCTGGGGGGAGCTCACGGCCGCATTTCCTACAAAATCAACGTCAAGAGGCTTTCCTCTCTGTGGCCGTTAAAGTGGCATGGTTGCCCACTGGTAAACTTCAATACTCAGACGGGGTTGATAGAGTTCGCGGGTTTGGACTTCGACCTTGCACAGGAGGGCCCGCGCTTCGAACACCAGAACCAGCCAAGGGCGGCTTTATACCCAGCAGGTGTGACCGAACGTGAGGTCGAGCTCTGGGAAGAATTCAAGGAATGGCGTGCTAAGAATGGGAAAAGCACATTCATCACCAATGTCTGGGAGCCCCTTGAGGAGATGCGTGGGACTCAGTTCACGCTGGGCTCGAGCGAAATCATTCAGATTGTTTCGACCGCTATCAAACGGCACTACAAACTCATTGCCCTGTTCCGCACTCTGAGCCATGGCATGAAGAACCAGACCGGCTTCGACCTTGGTGTTTTGGAGGACGATGAAGACGACTATGATTTAAATCACTTTGACGTGATCCAGGCCAGGCTCCGCGAAGTCACTGGGTTTAACGGGTTTCACCCAACAGATATGGCCATCATCAACTGGATGATCCCCGAATGGAGGAAATACTATGAAGAGATTGCGGAAAGGTTGGGCAAATTGGTGGAAGAGTATTGCCCTGAGGCTCCCAAAATTGCCCAGTACCTCCTGGAGCGGTATAAAAGGATCTCTGTGCAGCTCGACGCCAAGAACTTCTGCCCATATCAGTACCATGAAGAAGCTCACCAAGATCCCGTTCTTCATCAGAGGCTTCAAGTTACAAGACCGGCGGAAGATTTGGATAGCTCTGACTCGGGGGACGAGATGAGTGAAGATGAGTAAGAGCGGGCGAGGATGGGAGCCCAAGGGCTTGAGGCAAGACGACGAACACTACGTCTCAGACCACGAACTCCATCAACAAGTCGACTTCCCTCAACAACTCAAGTCTCTGAGAACGAGTCGCCCCTCTGAGCATCCCCAGCAACGCCTCGAAGCTCTAGCAGCAACACGATCAACCTAGAATGAGTTGCATGATCTAGAATGGCTTCCCACTGGTTGCTTCTAACCTTAAACCCCAACCTTCTTGCACGATTTTCAACACGGCAGTACCTCTTTGAGAATCTGCCCCATTTCCTTTTTTTCACCTCGATGCTTTTCATCTGCGTTGCTTTCCCTTCACATTTCCTTCCTTTCAGTACCCGAAACCAGATTTCCTGCATTCATCTCAGAGATGACAATAGCTAGCATTTATCGATAGTACCCAGCTAGCAGCAGTTAGACAAGTCAACTCATCTTGCAACGTCCCGAAGTGTCTCCTGAGTGAATGTTCGTTCTGTGTACATGTATGACCTCTCGCCAGCAGACAGCCGAGCTCAAGGCTGTGTGTGGTATTTAATCTCACTATGGTCCCCCGGTGAAGACGGCAGAGGCAGAGGAAGCTGTTATAGGGTAGAACGAATGGATATTGTGATGCTCGAGTCCAAGCTCCGCCGGACAGCTCTATCCCATGATGGTCATCTCTGTTCACCAGGTTCAGAGCGGCAATGGAGGCTGGACTGGGAGGACAGGACATATACATCATGAAGGGCATTTAAATTAGAAGCCGAGAACTGCTGGGAACGTCGGCTTAAAGCCCGGCAAACAATGACACCGGGACCTGGGCCCCACCACCACGTCAGGGGCTTCGTAGACGACACGAGACAGGTGGAGATGGACGACGGGCAGAGAGCATGACGGAAGGGAAATCTGGACCCTTCTTGCGGACACATGGAAAAGCTGGTCAACGTTTGGTCTGGACGACAAGATGACCCTCACATGAGTTCCCATGGCTGGGCAAGACACCAAGATAGGGGACACGAACTGAAATTGCCCTGCTGGCTGGACGAATGCTGATGACAGCATGGCTTGCTTTGGGCCAAAGGTCCAGCCGAGCAGGGTGATGCACACACCGTGGGGGACGGGGAACTACAAGCCGGCATAACGCCGGTCGGTCTCTGAGGCCGTGGCTCGCAATGAGCAGAGCAAGCTGGATTGACGAGCAAGCCGTCCAGGTATCGTCATGCATCTACATGCCCGAAGAAAGAACCATTTCCGTAATTTCCTCCGAACCGGGGAATCCCTCCCTATCTGTCGGAAGAGGTCCAATGATGCCGAGCCGTAAAAAAACTCCCCACGCCCATGATATGCCCGAATTTTGTTTCGCTTCCGCCCCTCATCCCCACGCTTGCCCTCGCTCCCAGTCATGATCCGCTCACCGCAGCACCATCAGGCGCTTTAGCGGACGATGGCATCGAAGCGCGACTTGAACCACTTGACGGTGTCGTCGCGGTGGATGCGGTGGCCGGCACCGATTCTGGCCTTGCAGCGGCGACGGCGGCTGACGCGCTCACCGGGGCGGGTCATGCAGCAGTAGAAGTCCATGCCGTAGATACCGATACCGGGGTCGTACTTGATGCCGAGATCGATGTGCTCGCTGATGCCGAAGCCGAAGTTGCCGGTCTCCGAGAAGTTGCGCTTGCGGAGCTCGTACTCCTTGACCTTGAGGCCACGCTCGAGAATCTCCTCGGCCTTGGGGCCGCGGACGGTGACGTGGACGGCAATCTTTTCGTTACGGCGGATACCGAAGGTACGGACGGTGTAGCGGGCCTTGCCTGTGGGAGGAGGGCGTTAGAGATCTGAACACCGAGAGGAGGGAAGAGTCAATCAGGACGTACTGTAGACGGGGGTTTGACCGGACAGCTGCTCGAGCACCTTGGCGGCACGGGTCAGTCTGTCACCAGACTCGCCGACCGAGATGTTGAGGACGAGCTTCTGGATGCGAAGCTCGCGCATGGGGTTCTGTGCCTTCTCAGCCTGTTCATCGTTGTGTTAGCCGTAGGACGGATCTGATTGAGTCGCTGGATGGTCCCGTACCATTTTGCCTGTGTCGTTAGTCGGGCGGTGGGGAGTGCTGAGAAAAGTGAGGCTCGTGGAGAGAATTTGGGAATTTCCGATCGAGGTTGATTTTTGTTGGCGAATTTGGAGTTGTGTGCCCGGCTAGTGTGGGTGGGGCTTCAGGAGCACCAGGGCGGTGGGGGACAAAGTGTGGCTCGGCGCTGTGGCTGGTGGAGCTCCACGGTGTGGCTGCCTTGGCATGGAGCTGGGGAAGCTCGAGCCTTTCAGCCTCGCGCCCAAATTTCGATTTCGGCTTGACGCTTGCCTTCCCTATCCACCCAGCGTGACTTTGAAGGCTTCCCCGCGAGCTGCACAGAGACCGCATCGACAAAGTTGCCAGAACTTTGTCTCCAACACACCAATTTTTGAACCTTGACGGAGCTACTCGGTAGCCACCAGTCGCAATCATGTCGGCGTCCAACAAGCAGGGCAAGATGGTGAGTCGCAACCTCCCCTCGCCGCATTTGAGCTCCCCCGTTGACAACAGATGACTGACAAGGCGCAATGTTCTAGGCCGGCTACGTACGTTCTCTTCGATTCTCCTTTGCGGTGCCCACGGATATAGCTCGGTGG
Organism: Podospora conica; assembly: GCA_030685255.1. Taxonomy (NCBI): domain Eukaryota; kingdom Fungi; phylum Ascomycota; class Sordariomycetes; order Sordariales; family Podosporaceae; genus Podospora; species Podospora conica. The sequence continues at coordinate 28,953 of MU839498.1, forward strand.
TCAGGTGCTGACCTGCTCACCAGATCAACTACCGGATGCGCGTCACTCTCAACGATGGCCGCCAGATGACCGGTCAGATGCTGGCCTTTGACAAGGTATGCTGTGTCTGCATCCTCTCTATACTCGACGACCTGCTAACTTGAGACAGCACATGAACCTCGTTCTCGCCGACACCGAAGAGTTCCGCCGAGTCAAGCGCAAGCAGAACAAGCCCTCCGCCCCGGGCGCGTCGGCCGGACAGGTTATCGAGCAGGAGGAGAAGCGCACCCTTGGTCTCACAATTGTGCGCGGCGCTACTATTGTGTCGCTGTCGGTCGAGTCCCCGCCGCCGGCTGACCCTAGCGCGCGTCTGGGCAAGTCCGGTGGTGGTGTTGCCTCGACGCTAAACGCTGGACCGGGTGTTGCGCGACCTGCTGGACGGGGTGCTGCCGCGCCGATCTCGCTCGCGGGCCCTGCTGCTGGAGTTGGTGGTGCACCCCCTCCGTTCCCTGGTTTCCCAGGTGCGCCTGGATTCCCTGGCCGTGGTGGTCGTAAGTCAACTTCTCGGTGTGCCACGCGTATGCAACTTACTGATCCTTTATAGCACCTCCTGGCTTCCCCGGCGGCTTCCCTCCCGCTGCTGGCTTTGGCGGAGCACCCGGCTTCCCTCCCCCGTTCCCACCAGGAGGTGCCCCTCCTGGCTTCAACCCGCCCCCGAGACGATGAACACGACATGACCTTTGGTCGACTTGATGATACCCTGGTCAGAACTACAGACGGCCATCTCGACAAGGTCCTCCAGCATTTTATCGCCACGGGGTTGTCTTTGAATGGCGTGTTGACACGGTTGCCCTGGCTTTTGCGGTGTGGGATTTTGGAGCGGCGTTCAGGGGTAATGCAAAACTGACTTCCAGTTGGGGAACGGGCAACATCAGCATAGTGATCAACGTCATCTGGCCAGGTTGTTGCAGCATCTCGATAGAGTAAATTGGATGCAAGACACCGCACATGCGGAACCCCCGAATGGCTTGACAGCGTGATTGTGCTACCCACGTGATCGATATTTGGGGTGTTTGCTCAATGTTTGCTTCCTGTCGTCTCGTAGCTGAGGCTCAACGTGGAATCCGAGACTCCGAGTCAATCGGGTGTGCCCCTGGTCCGTGCCCCAATCCCGATACCCCAAATTTCCCGACCAGCCAGGTGCGCACTCAAAGGGCCAGTTCAACACCACCATCTTTTCTTCCGACAGCGACGCAGCAGCGCGGTATCACCTTCAAGATGGCGGCCGTAGTCAAAGCGATCAACGCCAAAATCAGGTCGCACCCTGTTCTGGACTATGTCTGCTCTACCCGTAAGTTTGCCTCGCTGTTCTCTCACCGTGACCCTCGTCGTCATAGCCTTCCGCCATCGGACATCCCCCGATGATACCGGACACCGCACCCGAGACGGCCCTCTCGCCATGCCGGACCTTGTCGCCATCCTCGAGGCAACTCAAGGCTCGGACAGACAATCCGCATGGGAGAAGGGCGGGGATGCTCCTAGGGGTAGTCAATTCACCCCCAAGCTCCCTCATCGCCATGTGGCGGTCGCGTGCCCCAAACTTTGTCTCGGGGGGAAACCTCCCCGACCATGACCATCCAAGAAACCCCCGTAGCTAACCCACCTCCCTCCAGACTTCTGGGGCCCCGTCTCCAACTTCGGCATCCCCCTCGCCGCCGTAGCCGACACCCAAAAGAGCCCCGAGCTGTACGCCCCCCTCCCCCCTCCCTTCCCCGTCGCCGACGAACTATACTGACTCACCGCGTGCGCACAGCATCTCGGGCAAGATGACCTTCGCCCTGACCATCTACTCGGCCACCTTCATGCGCTACTCGCTCGCCGTCCAGCCAAAGAACTACCTCCTGTTCGGCTGCCACTTGATCAACGAGGCGTCGCAGCTCACGCAGGGGTACCGCTACATCAACTGGCACCACTGGGGCGGCAAGGACGCGGCGCAGGCGGCGCTCGAGACGGGCAAGGACGCGGTCAAGGCTGTCGAGGGCAAGGTGGCGGAGGTTGTGAAGAAATAAGCGGTGGGAGGTCACGGGGGTGGGTTGGGTTGGGGGTGGGACAAGACAAAATACAGATGTGGCAGGGCGCTTGGTGGTCGGACGGGATCGATGTTTTCTCGACGGGAGCAAGCATGGCGTCGTGGGGACGGGTTCGTCGTTGCCTTGAGGGGGGTGGATGGGACCGTGGCGAGGGAGACAGGTCCGGCAGGGTGTCTTCCTTTTGACCTCCCTCGGGGTCTGTATCAACTGCCATACAGAAGGAAGAGGTACAGGAAAGAAGAGAGACTGGGGCTTCATGGTAACTCTTTAGAACGGCATGGCTTTTAGGGCACAGCAGGAGTCAAATACGTATCCTTAATGACTTTGCTCAAGGGGTGTTTGATGAGAGCTTGTTGGTCTTGGGCGGTGTCAACATTGGAGGCTGAGGAACCTAGCTAGAGCAAATCACGATTTACATGATCAACTTAGGGCAAGACCTTCAGACCCGACGATGGAAGCCTAACACTTCGGCCCATGATGGCCATCTGCCTCATATGTCTGTTCTACCCCTTTTCCACAGATCATGGAACCTGACACTCAGTCCGGAGAACCTGCCATGGATGATCTCTCTGTCCTTCAGTGGATCAGCCTTGGTATGCCGGTCACGGGAACAGTAGTAGCACATTGCACGGGGGACGTTGTTGAACTCTCGGTGACTTGGCACGAGGAGTTGTCCTGCCTCATCTTGCATTCCACCGAGACAGGGACAAGACACGACGCCTCCTCGTAGGAGGTATGGTGTATCTGTGCTGTGTGGGGAAAGGAGATCTGCACTCCATAGCGAGTACAACATCGGCGGCCAAGAGGGCTTGGTGTTTTGTCTTCATGTCTTTCCTCGGGGCGCCCCCCTCTCTCACGGGGAGGGAGGAGGAGGTCTGCAGCCATGCCAGGCCGGCGGCATATTACTTAAGCACCATATGAATCACCTTGACAAAGTATTGCTGGTCGACACCTCGACTTATCCTCAAGCTAGGTCCGGTTGGGGGCCGAAGAACCTTGTCGACGTCGTGGGAGTCTCTTGGGCCCTGGCAACCAAGCAAGCCAATGTCGGAGGGTGGAAACAACCCCGCGATGCCGTGATCCGTTGCGTGGGGGTACAGTCGCTGTGGTGAACGGGTGGTACCGCTTTTGGCGGCGAGGTGACCCTGGCCGGGAAGACGAGGTGAGGTTCATGGATGCTGGTGTCGTTGACTCGACTCCTCCCCGCCTTACTACCACGGTGCAAGGAAAGTGGGCAGTAAAAATGGCTCACGATGGAAAGGGAAGCGAAGAAGAGGCGAACTCTGACTCTTTTCCTGAAGGGCGTGTGTGCGTAGGATCGTTAACACTTTCCCCGGCCTTACGGTTAGGGCCCAGCTGCAAGGCCGAGGCCCCGAACGGGCTCGAGGCCGCTGGGCGACGCTGTCGGACAGTCGGAGGCGGTTCGGTGAGGTCTTGTGACATAATGGATGGATGGTAAATACCGCATCGCGGGCAGCGCCGTGGGCGTTCAGCGCCAGCGTGAAGAGGGGAGGGTTCTGTCTCATTGGCTCCGAACCTCAAGTGTGCCTGGTTGACCCAATAACGCCTCTCGGGGTTGTTGAGGTTGGTGGGGCGGGGTTGCCGTTCTGGTGTTGAGGCGTTGTCGATGTTGTGTGGCCATGAAACCTTCCGTACATCCGCAGGAATGGGACACGATCCGGATGGTGGTGGTGCTTCGATCTTTGTCGTAGGCGTGCTAGACGGGTATTGTCGGCGGTGAGATGTCAGGCCATTGAGATATCTCGACAGAACCTCAGGAGATCTCGGGAGTTTCTCAGGGACAGCAAACAGCTCCAGCCTCCGTGTATCCACCCATGGTGTGAGTAGCTATTTTTCGACCAACCTAAAAACGACCTCTGACCTTAGCTCCTCAGCTCGCCTCCCACGCTTTCAGTCATGGTTCTTGTCTCGTGTGGGACATGATCGTCGTGGGAGACAGGAAAAGGTTGGGGGTCACAACATGAGTAATACCGTTAATTCAACCACATATTGGTCACAACCCATGACGATGGGCGCCTGAGGGGGCGGGGGGTCAATCGAGATTCGAGACTCCGATTTCCGGCCGGCCAAAGAAGAGGGAAAAAAAGTCTGCAGGCCATGCAGGCGAGAAATCGGTTCCCCATTGTCTCACGGAGAACGCGAGATGCATCGCGTTGCTTGGCGTCGGCTCTCAGGCATCCCCATGCATGCTCTCTGCCCCGCAGGTGGCCCGAGCTTGTGAGTGGGATTTGCACATGCGCGCCGCGACAACGGCCATGGGAATCTCGCTGGGACTCGAAGCTTGGCTCAACGAGGTCAATTGACTCCAGCTGCGTTGATGCTTGCGTTCTGGATGGGTTTCTGGGTGGGAAGACGGGGGAGAGGGCCCAGGGCGGAAGAGACGTCCTGTTTGATCAGTGATCAATCTGGCAGCAAAGCTTATCAAGGTGGGGTGAGGTATCCCGTCTTGACGAGGGCACGAGGGGTAAAGACACAGTCCTGATCAACAAACGCCGAAGGCCTTGTTCAGGGCAAACCTTTCGTTTGCCGATAACACTGCCAGCACATAAAAATAAAGGACATTCTAGAACCGCCAGATATACACCTCGACGGTTTATACGGATAGGTAATTACTTTAAAACTCGAGACGTATGCTTCGGAGCTGGAGGCGCTCCCCTTGGCGTTCGAGGGGTCTGCTTTTGTACTCGATGCCTTTGTTTTGGAGCTCGAGGCCTTTATTTTGGAACTCGATACCTCTGTTTTAGAGCTCGAGGCCTTTACTCTGGAACTCGAGACATCTGTTTTGGAGCGTATGACGTTTCCTTTAGACTTCGATGCCTTTGTTTCGAGATGAGATACCTCTGCTTGGAAACCGTATGTCTCGTGCTCTCCAGGATAGGAGTGTTCCTCGCGGGGGACGAACAACAAGCACCGAAAAGAGCTAGCGTCTACTGTCTATTTACTAAGAAGAGGGTGTTCGGGTTGTCTCCGATGCCGTGGGAAAGCGCGGAAGCAGTCATCAGACCCCCAATGGATGGAGATATTGACTACTGTACCTTGCGCTTCCGGGGGGGGTGGGCGGTTCCTGGTTGACCCAGGCTTGACACAAAATCCCTCCCTCCCCTCGTCGTCCGGACTCGTCTGCTCCATCTCTCTCCCAGCCGCTCGTATCCTCTGTGACTTCCGTGGGAAAGCTGCAAGGCGTTCTTATCATCCTCACCTACCCTCGAGTGTCGGCTCGGTCGCTTCGAGCCCCTGCTTCTTGTCGCAGGGTTTACCCGGGGGTCAGGACAGAGGAGCTACCCCACCACCGCCGACAGGACCCCGCCGCAGCGGCAGCGTCATCGCCAGCCCCAGGCCCGCCCCTCGTTCATCAGTTTCGGCATCCCACCATCTCGCGCCCGTTTTCTCTCCTCCCTTCTGCAATTGTCTGCCACCCCCTACAGCAAACGATCCGCCATGGCTGCCGTCGACAGCACCAGCGACAAGTATGAGGAGGTGTTCGAGGAGGGCGATACGCCCAAGGAGGCCCAGACGGTGCAACGCATCCGCGCCAACTCGACCATCATGCAGTTGAACAAAATCCTGGGTCAGTGACGAAAGATGCGCATGTGTCCGAGAAAGACCACCAGCTTTGCGGTCCCCGAGTCCCGCCCATCCGCCCACCCAGTCACCCCCTTTTTCTGAGCACAGGAGCTAACCTGTGACTTTTGACCCCAAACAGTTGCGAACAGAGGAGAAATCCGTAAGTTCCCCCCCGTGCTGATACCAGTGGGCGCATTGTTGACTCTCGTACAGCCATTCGTGTATGTCTGACCCGCGATCTTGCCTCCCCAAGACTCCTGAGACACTATGCTCACACTATGCTTATGATAGATCTTTAGAACCGTAAGCCCCCTTGCTCAATTCCGTGCGCCCCGTCTCTCCCGAACATCTGATGCTGACATGGTCTTGATAGGCCCACGAACTCTCTCTTCACACCATCGCCATCTTCAGGTGAGCCTCCTCCCGGATACAGACCAATGCTTTTGTGCGACTGCTAAACTTGTACTAGTTATGAGGACCGCCTCTCCATGCACAGGCAGAGTACGCTCGACATTGTCCGTTCCCAAGCGCTTCCCGAGACTAACGCAATACCGCAGAGGCCGACGAGGCATATGTCATTGGCAAGCGTGGACAGTACACCCCGGTTGGTACGTTCATCTGGGCCGGCCCCTGGTAGGATAGCGTCTAACTCGCGTAGGTGCCTATCTGGCCAAGGAAGAGATCGTCAAGATTGCCGTCGAGCATGGCGCTCAGATGGTCCATCCTGGTAAGTCTCCTGGACCTGAAGAAAGACCAGTACTGACATCTTCAAAGGATACGGTTTCTTGTCCGAGAATGCCGACTTTGCCCGCATGGTCGAGAAGGCTGGTCTGATTGTGAGTTGCCATCCTGATTCTCTGATGCTTTGCGCTGACAATCGCAGTTCATCGGCCCCTCCCCCGACGTCATCGATGCCCTCGGCGACAAGGTTTCGGCCAGGAAGATTGCCATCGCAGCCAACGTCCCTGTAGTGCCCGGAACCGAGGGGGCTGTTGAGAAGTTCGAGGATGTCAAGGAGTTCACAGATCAATATGGGTTCCCGGTCATCATCAAGGCTGGTATGTTCATCCTGCCACAGGAGCCGACTCTGCCCCCAGTTGTGCACTCTGAGCTAACAGTTGTGGTCAGCTTATGGCGGTGGTGGGCGCGGCATGCGTGTGGTCCGCCAGGAGTCTGAGTTGAAGGAGTCCTTCGAGCGAGCCACATCCGAGGCGAAGAGCGCTTTCGGCAACGGCACAGTCTTCGTCGAACGATTCCTCGACAAGCCCAAGCACATCGAGGTCCAGCTCCTCGGTGACAACCACGGCAATGTCGTCCACTTGTACGAGCGCGACTGCTCCGTCCAGCGCAGACATCAGAAGGTCGTGGAGATTGCACCGGCAAAGGACCTCCCGACCGAGGTTCGCGACAAGATCCTCGACGACGCCGTCAGGCTCGCCAAGTCCGTCAACTACCGCAACGCTGGTACCGCCGAGTTCCTTGTCGACCAGCAGAACCGCTACTACTTCATCGAGATCAACCCCCGTATCCAGGTCGAGCACACGATCACCGAGGAGATCACAGGCATCGACATTGTCGCTGCCCAGATCCAGATTGCCGCCGGTGCCACCTTGGAGCAGCTGGGTCTCGAGCAGTCTCGCATCTCCACCAGAGGTTTTGCCATGCAGGCTCGTTTGACAGTAAGGAAAGAATTCTTGCATAGATGTGACATCTAGCTGACATGCACTTTTAGACAGAGGATCCTGCCAAGGGCTTCCAGCCTGACACCGGCAAGATTGAGGTGTACCGATCTGCTGGTGGTAACGGTGTCCGTCTCGATGGAGGCAACGGCTTCGCTGGAGCCGTCATTACTCGTACGTATATATCTTTCCCTTTGTCTATCTCCTTTCCTCGAACACCCCTCGGAAAGATCTTCATCGCGCCCTTGGCTCTATGAAGGAGACCTATTCAACATCCACGGATGGGTCTGATCAACACTCCCGGGGATGAGACCCCGAGACTTGGCCCATTTAGCAGATGCTGCGATGTCTTGCCAATGCCCGAGGACGTCTTTTCGGGATTGGAGACGCCTTTTCCACTCCTCAGAATGCCCGCCCAAATTTCAAGGACGCAGCGATACTTTTGGATTTCTTGTTTGGCCCCTTTTTCTTGTCCCAAAAGGCCCGAGTGGAGCCGTCAGGGGAAGAGCGGGAGACATATCTTTGCGTTGGTTGAGGCCATCGCGACACCAACTTGAGCCGGCTCGACACCCCCTCCCCAGGCATTGAATCACCTACACAACACATTTCTTTCAATCGCATTCATTTTTGTTTAGAGGTCAATTGCTAACTTGTCACTCACAATGCAGCCCATTATGGTGCGCACGGGCCCTATTTATCCGCCCCACTCCGCCCCACTAACTCCATTGACAGACTCTCTTCTCACCAAGGTTACCTGCTTGGGCTCTACATACGAGATCGGTATGTAAACACATCTCCCCCTTTATTCATGGCTCTTTGCTAACAGCCCCACGGCGCGCCGAAAGCTCCTCCGCTCATTATTAAGTGCCCTTTTACGACTTCGTGGTGTTGAAACCTTTGCTAACATGAAGATCAGATTGAGTTCCGGATCCGTGGCGTCAAGACCAACATCCCCTTCTTGGGATCTCTCCTGACCCACCCTACATTCATCGAGGGCAACTGCTGGACTACCTTCATTGATGACACTCCTTCTCTGTTTGACCTCGTTGGATCGCTCAATCGCGCGCAGAGGCTCCTCAGCTATCTCGGCGACGTCGCTGTCAACGGGAGCAGCATCAAGGGCCAGATTGGCGAGCCCAAGTTCAAGGGTGACATCATCATCCCGGATCTCCTGGACGAAGCTGGACACAAGCTTGATGTTTCGCAGCCCTGCACCAAGGGATGGCGCAACATCATCCTCGAGAAGGGCCCCAAGGCCTTCGCCAAGGCCGTCCGCGACTACAAGGGCTGCCTTCTTATGGACACGACCTGGCGTGATGCCCACCAGTCTCTCCTCGCCACGCGTGTTCGCACAGTTGATCTGCTGAACATTGCCAAGGAGACCAGCCATGCGCTCAGCAACCTTTACAGCTTGGAGTGCTGGGGTGGAGCCACCTTTGACGTTGCCATGCGCTTCCTCTACGAGGACCCGTGGGACCGTCTCCGCAAGATGCGCAAGCTGATCCCCAACATTCCCTTCCAGATGCTCCTCCGTGGTGCCAATGGCGTCGCCTACTCGTCGCTTCCCGACAACGCCATCGACCACTTCGTTGACCAGGCCAAGAAGAACGGTGTCGATATCTTCCGAGTCTTCGATGCTCTCAACGACATCAACCAGCTCGAGGTTGGAATCAAGGCTGTCCAGAAGGCCGGTGGTGTCTGCGAGGGTACCGTGTGCTACAGCGGAGACATGTTGAACCCCAAGAAGAAGTACAACCTTCCGTACTACTTGGATCTTGTCGACAAGCTTGTCGCTCTCGACATTGACGTCCTGGGCATCAAGGACATGGCTGGTGTTCTGAAGCCCCATGCGGCCACCCTCCTCATCGGCGCGATCCGAGAGAAGTACCCCGACCTTCCCATCCACGTCCACACCCACGACTCGGCCGGTACGGGTGTTGCCTCGATGGTGGCTTGCGCCATGGCCGGCGCCGATGCCGTCGACGCTGCCACCGACAGCCTGTCCGGCATGACCTCTCAGCCAAGCATCAACGCCATTCTCGCTTCGCTCGATGGCACCAACAAGGACCCCGGTCTCAACGTGCACCACGTTCGTGCTCTCGACAGCTACTGGTCCCAGCTCCGCCTTCTTTACTCTCCTTTCGAGGCTCATCTTCTTGGCACCGACCCCGAGGTGTACGAGCACGAGATTCCGGGTGGCCAGCTGACCAACATGATGTTCCAAGCCTCCCAGCTTGGTCTCGGATCGCAGTGGCTGGAGACCAAGAAGGCCTACGAGCAAGCCAACGACCTTCTTGGCGACATCGTCAAGGTCACACCTACTTCCAAGGTTGTTGGCGATCTCGCGCAGTTCATGGTCTCCAACAAGCTGTCGCCCGAGGATGTCAAGGCCCGCGCCGGCGAGCTGGACTTCCCCGGTTCCGTCCTCGAGTTCCTCGAGGGTCTCATGGGCCAGCCATACGGCGGGTTCCCGGAGCCCTTCCGCACCAACGCCCTCCGCGGCCGCCGCAAGCTTGACAAGCGCCCCGGTCTCTTCCTGGACCCCGTCGACTTTAGCGCCGTGAAGAAGGAGCTCCAGCGCAAGTTCGAGGGCCAGATCACCGAGTGCGACGTGGCCAGCTACGTCATGTACCCTAAGGTGTTTGAGGACTACAGGGCTTTCGTCAACAAGTTCGGCGACTTGTCGGTTCTGCCGACCAAGTACTTTTTGTCGCGGCCCGAGATCGGAGAGGAGTTCCACGTGGAGCTCGAGAAGGGCAAGGTCCTCATCCTCAAGTTGCTCGCCATTGGACCCCTTTCGGAGAACACCGGTCAGCGTGAAGTGTTTTACGAAATGAACGGTGAGGTTCGCCAGGTCACCGTCGACGACAACAAGGCGTCGGTCGAGAACGTCAGCCGCCCCAAGGCCGACCCCACCGACTCGAGCCAGGTCGGCGCCCCCATGGGTGGCGCTCTTGTCGAGCTGCGCGTCCACGACGGAACCGAGGTCAAGAAGGGCGACCCGCTCGCTGTTCTCAGCGCCATGAAGATGGTATGCTCCCCGATACTCCTTCGTTTTTATCAGTCAACTAACAAGGCATTAGGAAATGGTCATCTCCGCTCCTCACAACGGTGTCGTCTCCTCCCTCATGGTGAGGGAAGGCGACTCGGTCGACGGATCTGACCTGATCTGCCGCATCGTCAAGGGTTGAAGGGTGAAAGGGAAGTCTAACGCCATGTTCCGCGTTCCGCCCCCTATTGCGGCCGCAAACCCCTGAGATTGTACCTATTTTCCCACAACGGCGTCAAAGGTTTGGGGAGTTGTCACCTGAGGAGGATTTTTGGACGTCGTCGTCTTTTCGACTTTCTCTTGCGTGGGCGGCAGATAGTATTCGACTCGACCCTCTAGAGTATAGGCAAGAGTAGCACGTAGCAAGACACAAATACCACATACATCACTTCCACATTCTTTCAAGGTGACAATGACTTCGCGTGCAGGAAATTTGGTCAGGTCGGTTTGAGAACCACCTCCGAGCCCCTCATTTATGATAGCAAGTACGTCGGTTCACTGCCGACCCAAGGTCACCATCGCAAGCTTGGACGCTAACTTTTCCCTCCCCTCGATGAATGTAGGGTGGGTCAGGAGAGATCCCAAGAAGGGGATGTTGGTCTTGACGCCACGGATCCGGAACTCGATCACTGGGAAATTCAAGTTAGGATTCACAACCCAACAGATGATGATGCCACCATTTTCTCCATGGAGACGACGAAAGAAGCTTCCTTCCTCAAGCCTCAGACCCATCGATGCCTCCGGCGGCCCTCCGGGGGCGCCTGCCGCGGGCTGCTCGCTGCGCTCGGAGCGGGGACCGCTCCTGCTTCGAGCACAGAGGTGAGCTCCTTCCTCTGCTCTGGAGGTTGCTGCTCAGTCTCTCGACCACATAACACAGTTTTCGACATTGGCCAAATCAGAAAGAAACCCGAGAACTCGTCAGACCCTGTATATGAAGTTGAAACCCGCTTTCCCGCGTCGACCGGGACGCTTAGATGACATGCTGCCTCCCTGCCGACCTTTTCTATTCTTGTTTTGATATGACGACAGCACTCCACTCGGCCAAAGTCGCAGCGATGACGAGACCCAACTGATGGCAGGTAATGGCGGAAACTGGGTATAAATAGAAAGTATGCATGTGTTGAAAAGTCAGGAGCGAAAATGACGTCCATCAGGAGGGCGGTTCAGTATTGCGAGCCCATCTTCAAAATCACAGAAGCAAGGTCACTTACTTCACATCAGTGCAAGGCACGCTCGAGCTCTCGTCAAAACCATCGCGATATTGGAAAGCTAAGCCTGGATTATCATACAAGTATTGCACATGAAAAGGTCTCTTTTCCTCCCCCGTATCCCCTTCACCCCACCCCATACGAGAGCAAGCTAACTGCGAGAAACTCTGCTTGCCAAATCCACCACTCCCCAGCCCCGCAGCAACGATAGGTATTGTTTCCTCCGCAACGGTAGTTAAACATAAATTACATGGGTGCCATTTGGATCGGTACAGTCCCAGCGAGCGGCCCTGCAATGGGCATTACTCGGAGCGGTGCGTTGCCAGAAGACCGCTTCCGCTCCAGGGGCACGAACCAGCTCTGATTGCCGGGGTCGTAGAGGCAGGGTACGTGGTGCACCACCGGAAGGACCTTCTAGAAGCCGTAGCCGGTCGGCTGGGGCGCGAAACCATTGGTCTGCGCAAAAGGAGCCGGTGATGTCCGGCCTGGGCCGCCGGGGCCAGCCGTAATCATGAGCCTGTTGCCGAGGATGGGTGTGTTGTCATCGGTCGTCTCCTTCTCCTTCTCCCTGGCATTGCGGGCCTCGTTGTCGGCCTTGAGCGTGGCCAGCTCCTTGGTCTGCTGGCACAAGAGGTTGATCATATACGGCATGGTGAAGTCGTTGAGGCCGTTGCGCCACGAAAGCTCCAAGACCAGGTCAGGCCGGATGAGGTCGTAGCAGGCATAGAGCATGCCGACGTAGCACTCGCGGTTGCCAATGTCGACGAACTGGAGAGAGAGTTAGCAGAGGGAATGGGAATGGGAGAAATGACAATGCTTACATATCGGACGAGCTCCTCAACCACATCGGTCTTGCTGGAAATCGCTGCCGTCTCAATGGCATCCTTCCACAACTTGTCTTGCTTGGACAGGTTGATGGACTTCTCCCACCGCTTGTTCTTGCGGTAGATGCTGGCGGCAATCTGGCGGAAGAAGACAAGCTCGTGCTTCTCGAGCTTGCCGGCGAGGACGACAGCGTCGTAGTTGTCGTAGTTCTCCACCGAGTCGCGAAGAGTCTTGTAGTCCTCCTCCTCGATGAGCAAGTCGTTGATGGCGTCGTTGACAATGCGCTTGTTCTGCGATTGGACGTTGAGGAGGAACGGCTTGATCAGGGGCACGTTGTCCGACTTCTGGAACATGCGGACCACTCGGTTGACATCGATGCGGGGGGTGAGGACCTGGAGCAAGTCGGTGAGGAGGGAAGGATGCTGCTCGAGGTAGAAGTTGATGGCCTTGTAGTAGATCTCCAGGTTGGCCACCTTGACAACAATCTCCTTGAACTGCTGGTGCTCCCAGGAGTTCTCGGGCCGCTCCATGACGGCGAGAGCAGCATTGTCAAACTCATCGTAGTGGTAGTAGCAGAAGACCAGCTCGGGCCAGAGGTTGGCCTCCTCGCAAGCGCGGATCATCTTGGGCAGGTTCATCCTGCTCCAGAAGAGCTTGAGGTGCTCCATGAGGCGCTCGGGGTGGTACTTGGAAAGGGCGATGCCAAGCTCAGTGAACATGCCCATGTGGGCGCGCTCCAAGCCCAGGCCCTGCTCGAGCAGGCCGATGAGCTCGTCAAAGTAACCATTGGACTCGTAGTTCTTGACGAGGGCCTGGAGTTGCTCGGCATCAACAATCAAGTTGAGACCGCAGATCTGAGCCAGACGGAACTCCTTCTTGTTCACGCAGGCCTCGTGCACCTCCTTCCAGACCTTGATGTTGTTGGCCTTGCGTGCGCAGTCAACAGCCGCCTGGTAGTCGGCCAGATGCACAAGGGTGGTGGCGAGCTTGGCCCAGTTCGAGATGCTGGTGAAGAAGATCTTGGCAGCCTCGAAGAGGCCCTCGGCGTAGGCCTTGTCACCCGACTCCTCGATGTTGGCAACGTTGGTAGCCCGCAGAAAGTCCTCGAGCTCAGCAAGTTGGTCGAGGCGGGCGTAGCAAAAGGCAAGAGCGGTGTCGATGCTGGTCTCGCGGAGGGTTTTGCGGGCCATGCGGAGGAACTTGATGAGCTCCTCGTTCTTGCCCGCAGCGACGGCAATCTCGATAACCTCCTCGTAGTTCTTGGGGTCCTCGGCCTTGATGTACGACTCGATGGAGTCGCTGACCCGGAGACCATCCAACTGTGCCTTGGCAACCCTGCTCCAGACTGCTGGGACATCAACCTCCTCGGCGTACGCCTGGGCACGGTCGATGCTGACGACGTGCTCAACGAGAACGTTGACAGCCGCCTCCTTGTTGTCAATCTTCTTGTAGACCTCAAAGGCCTCCTCGTGCAGGCCGACCTCGATACAGATGTTGGAGATGTCATCCGCCGAGAAATTGTCAAGACGGTGGATGTAGTCCATCACGCGGGCCTTGTCGGCCTTGGCAGCGGTGAACATGAGCAGGTTCTGCAAGTTCTGGTTGTCGCTGAAGGGGGTGGGTTCGAGGACAATCTTCTCGAGAAGCTCGATCAACTCGGCAGGAAGATCGGCAGCCACGAAGCAGGCGACGGCCTCGGACACCTTGGCGGGATCGCTGGACTCTGGGACCGCGGTGGAGATGACCTGATCCACAACCGAGCGACGGTGAAGGTTGTTCTCGCTGAGGACAAACATCCAGAGGTCACGGTCGGAGCGCTCAAGGAGATACCTGGCCTGCGCCTTGTACATGGCGTTCTCGTTGGTGATGTTGACAAGCTCCAGGTCGTTCTGGCCCTTGCTGTAGGCGATGTACGCCAGGTTGGGATCCCGCTTCTCGCAGTACTTGCCGACAGTCAGGGTGTCGTACTGGTCGTTCTCCTTGAGGAACTTCTCCGGGTTGTTGTTGGAGTCGATGTAAATCTTGGCCAGGGCGTTGTAGACAGCCTGCTGCTGGTTGCCGGCCGCCAGGGTCGCCTCGAGGAATGGCAGAAGAAGCTTGAGACGGTTGCGGGTCTCAACCTCCTGAACCAACTCGTCAATGGGAATCGAGACGGGGTTGACGGTGCTGAGAAGGTTCTTGATGATGTTCTCATCACAGTCCACATCCAACAGCCCACCAATGACGCCGGGCGTCCTGGAGGGGTTCACCTGCTGGACATAGACCTCGATCGACTTGAACTGCTGGTGTTGGTACAGGTAGAGCACCAAGTCGTGGACAAAGTTGAAGCGGTCGCAGACAACCATCAGGGGCAGCATCTCGCTCAGCTTCGCCTCCTTGAGGAAGTTCTTGACCTTTTCGGGGTTGTAGACGCTGTTATCACGGCAAATGCGCTCCACCTCGCGGATTTGCTGCATCTTGGTGGCGGCCTCAATGTACTTGAAGACAACCTCGGGGTCCTCCGAAACATTGACGATGCTGCCGAGGAAGTAAAACAAGCCCTCGGCAGTCTTGTACTTTTCAAACAAGTCAATCAGACGCTGGGGTCCGAGGAGATCAGCATACTTGGTGGCGATCTGGACTACCGACTGCAGGTTCTGGCGGATGTTGTGCTTCATCATTGCGTCGAGGCAGTCAATGGACTGCTCAACCGAGAGGCGGCCAAAGTAGTTGACGAGCCACTCGGCGTTGAAGTTGGGGGCACCAGCGAT
Source organism: Podospora conica (assembly GCA_030685255.1). Taxonomy (NCBI): domain Eukaryota; kingdom Fungi; phylum Ascomycota; class Sordariomycetes; order Sordariales; family Podosporaceae; genus Podospora; species Podospora conica. The sequence continues at coordinate 44,118 of MU839498.1, forward strand.
ATTGATGACCACCCTCTTCACGGCTGCGGGGTCCTCGTAGAGCTCCAGAGCCTTTTGGAAGAGACCGGCCTGCTCGCAAAGAGTCGCGATGCGTGCCTTGTCGAAGTGGGAAAACATGTCGTTACCAAGGATGGCATCCGCAACCTGGGGGGCGTTCAGGAGGTTCATCTCGAGGAGACGGGTTTGGAGCTGGCCTTGCTCAGGCTTGTTGTCCTTGAGGGCGTCGAGGAGGAAGGCAGTAGCCTGCTGGACCATGTTCTGCGACTGGAAGATATCCACCACGCGCTCAAGATCAACCAGCGGCCCGCTCTCGTTGTTTGCCAGGGCGGTGGCGAATTCCGCGCCCTTCTCGGGGTTCACGCGGACGATATGGTGGAGGAGCTGAACAAAGTCTGGCTGGTAGCCAGTCTGAGCGCAGTAGGGGAGGATCTGATCGAATGCGCCGGTTTCAGCATACCCGGCAACCACCTTATGAGGGACCTGGGCTTTGAGGTATACACCAAGAGCCATGGGCAGGTCATGCGGCCTGATCATGTCTCCTAATTGCTCAGAGCACTCCAGCTTGTTCTCGCCGAGCCACTTCTGCAACAGCTGCTTCCGGTTTTGCGCCAGAACGGGTTGCGCGAGCTCGATCGACTCGTGCTGGTTGAGGGAGCCCTTGTCGAGCAGCATGCCAAAGTACTGAAGAATATGCGACATCTTGCCCGGTTCCTGCGGGAGGCGCTTGAAGCGCTCGATGGTCTGAGGGGTGCGCAGGAAGCCACGGGGCGAATCAGCCGCGACCTTTGCGGCCTCTTGGTAGCTACCATTGCTGAAGAGCTGCTCAAAGCGTTGCTGGTAAAGGTTGTCGGCTCCGGGGAGGCCAGCGCGCGAGGCCAGTTTGATAGCCAGCTCCGCTCCGTGGCTCTCCAGGACGTATGGGACGATGGTGTTCTCGTCGGCGCTGACAAAAAGAACTTGTCCCTTGCGGTTGATACCCACAACGCCCGTAGAGTCCTTATCGCCGCATGCCGTGAAGATGGTCTCTCCAGAGATTCTGTTCATGAAAATGCATGTCGCCGTCTCGAGATCGTACAAGTGGATGAATCCGTACTTGGTGATCAGGTAGATGATGCCGTACTTCTGGGATACCTGGAGGGCGACGGGGAAATCGCTGGCGGCCTCAGGAGGGAAGAAGACGTCGACCGCCTTCTTCTGAAAGACGGGGTTCGTCTCGGCATGGTCGACCTCGACAATGTGGAGCTTCGCGCCGGTGGCTGTTCGGACAGCAAAGGTGAAGAGCTTGGTGTCTTGTGGAGCGCCATCTAACCGGATGGTGCCAAAGGCGGCGGCGTGGCCCTCAATCGCTTGGCTGATGCCTCGGTCCCTGGAATAGAGCTGCATAGCGCCGACAACGCGACCCTGCTGCTGTGAGATGCCCACCACCACCATCCATTTTCCGTCGGCGCTCGTTCGGTAGTTGATTATTTGGTTGGCCTGTAAGCTGTTAGCGACCCTCTGCCATGTGCCACGAAGCCCGACATTGTAAACATACCTGGAGGTTGGCGTGGCGTTCAAACACCTTGACGGGCGCGGCCTGGGTTGGGTCAAAAACATCCCAGTGATAGATGGAGCTGTCTGTGACCAATCCCAACGTCGTCTCGCTGATCCACTTCCAGAAGGCCACGTCCTCGCTCATGGTCGTCGACTTGAGCTTCTGCTTCTGTTCGAGGTCGAAGATCTGGAGGGTGCGAGACTGGGCCTTGAGGGCGATGACCTGACGCGACCAGTGCATGATAGCACTGTCGGCCTTGATGGGTCGTCGGATGACATTGTTGTTGTTCTTGAGGTCGACGATCAGGACCTCGGGCGACGCATTGTCATCCTTCTTGTCCCGGATGCAGATGAACGAGTCTGATTCGAGGGTCTGTGACGAGGGAGGTTAGCACGACCGACGGCGCGGTGCCAACGGGACGCGGACGTGAACCTACGCAGGAGTTGAAGGTGATGGAGGGCTGGTTGACGCCAAGGCTGCTGAGCTGGAGCAGCTCCTGGAACTTGATGGGCAAGGCAGGCGGCATGGCGACGGTGATGCGCTCGACTGCGCGCTCTCAGCAAAGAGTAGCAGCCAACTTGTCGAAAGTTGTGGAACGAGGGCGGGCGTGGATGGGGCCAAACGAATGCCGGTGCCAGAAAGGAGGCGGGTGTTGATGCTCGAGCTCGCCGGAGTGTCGGGTGGGAATTAGTGGCCGGAAAACCCGCAATCGATTAACGCTCGATGGAAAGGAAACTCGTCAGGAAGGAGAGGCGGTACGATCGAGAGGAAGAGGTCGGCGTGATGAGAGAAATGGGGGGTCGCTGCGGAATTGCAAGAGAGAGGAATGGAAATGGAAGGGTTGAATGTTTCGTGCAAACGGTCCTTACTTTTTTGAGATGATCTGTCAGGACTTCGCACCAGCAGCTCGCGACGGCACGTCCGTTGCTGCCACAGGCCGCAGGCGTGCCAGAGGGCGTCAGCATCCGCAGGGGTCACGGATGCGGTTTAGCGCCCACCTTCGCTTACTCACCAATCAGTTGCTCCGCGAAGTTTGTTCAAACGGGGCCTTGGACCCACACGTGCCTGTCCTGCGCATGCCTGCAACTTTGCTCGGCCAGGCCAGCTGCTTATCGATAAGCTAGAAAATCTACAGAGACAAAATAATTCTAGCGACAGTTACTCTCCCCCATCCAAGCCAACCAACCCCCCAAAGTCAAGCAAACCGCTTGCAGAATCGCCAAAATGGGAGTCGGACGTCGCATGAAGAAGCAGGGCCCCCCTGAGCCCCTATCGGAAGAGCATTTTGCCAACCTCAAGCGCAAGAAGGGCCTGCCCGTCGACGATACCCCCGCCGAAGCCTCGACCTACAAGAGGCGGCGCACGTCCAAGAAGCCCGCAGCGAAGCCTGAGAATGGAGTCAAGAAGTCGGCAAGCGGCAAGCCCGCGCTCAAGTCGGCATTGAAATCCAAAAAGGCCCCCGCGCCCGACTCGGACGACGAGATGGACGACGAGTTCGACGAGGCCGACCTCGCGATGGACGACGACGACGCGACTGTCGAGAAGCTCGGTTCCGATTTCATGGACTCTGGAAGCTCCGTGTACGACTCGGAAGAAGAGGGCGGGAAGAAGGAGAAGTTTGTTTTCTCCGACGATGAGGACGAATCCGAGGACGAGAGAGAAGAGAAGCTCACAGCAGCCAACATCGTCGGTCTCTCGGCAAAGCTCGACCAGGAGATGGAGGATGAGGCTGCCGCCAACGAGGAGGAGTTGCGCGAGGGCGCAATCCAGACCAACATTGCTGGCGACAAGCCGCAGATCTTTGGCGAGGACGAGGAAGACGAGCTGTCGGCGCAAACAAAGGCCCTTCTGGCCCCGGATCTCCAGATGCTCCGGACAAGGATAACAGAGACAATCCGTGTCCTCGAGGACTTTTCAAAGCTGGCCGAGGAGGGGCGGAGCAGAGCCGAGTACACAAGTCAGCTTTTGAAGGATTTCTGTGCCTGTAAGTTTGGACCCTGGGAAAGCCGACTCTGCTAGACGCACTTCGTCTGAAGCGCAGCGGCTTCTGACATCGTTATGAGGAACTGATTGCTAACAATGAGCCTACAGACTATGGCTACAACGAATTCCTGGCCGAGAAGCTCATGTATGCACCCGACTGCCGATATCCCCTTGCCCCTTGCCCAGTCTGACCCTTTGCCAGCAACCTTTTCTCCGCGAGGGAAGCATTCGCCTTTTTCGAGGCCAACGAGGTACGTCTCCTGAAACCTTTTGATGCTATAGTCACGCTGACATATCTGATCAGAGCCCCCGTCCTGTCGTCATCCGTACCAACACCCTCCGAACGCATCGCCGCGACCTCGCGCAAGCCCTCAGTCAGTATTTCCCACAGCTTCTCACGTCTAGCCGCATTGCTAATACATGGTCCAGTCAACCGTGGCGTAACGCTGGAGCCTGTTGGCAAATGGTCCAAAGTCGGTCTCCAAGTGTTCGAGTCCAAGTATGTGCCCTCTGTCACCCATCTCACCGCTGTTGGGTTGGATGCCTGAGCTAACCTGTACAAGTGTTCCTCTCGGCGCCACCCCTGAATACTTGGCAGGACACTACATTCTCCAAGCTGCATCTTCGTTCCTCCCCGTCATGGCACTGTGCCCTCAAGAGAACGAGCGGGTGCTTGATGTACGTCTGATACTTACTGCTTGCGTTGTCAACGCCTACTAACGACATGGTAGATGGCCTCTGCCCCCGGTGGCAAGACAACACATATGGCGGCGTTGATGAAGAACACTGGTGTCATCTTTGCGAACGATCCCAACAAGCAGCGTGCCAAGGGTCTTATCGGCAACATTCACCGTCTCGGTGCGAGGAATACCATCGTGTGCAACCACGATGCTCGCGAATTCCCCCGCGTAATGGGAGGGTTCGACAGGGTGTTGCTTGATGCCCCCTGCTCAGGTAAGAGCGGCATGTGTCCCTCTTGCTGAACCGTACTGACAACAAATAGGTACCGGTGTCATCGCCAAGGACCCTTCCGTCAAGACAAACAGAGACGAGAAGGACTTCATCACGCTCCCGCACCTTCAGAAGCAACTGCTCCTTGCTGCCATTGACTCTGTCAACCATGCTAGCAAAACGGGTGGTTATCTTGTCTACTCGACGTGCAGCGTTGCGGTTGAGGAGAAGTAAGCAAACATCCTTTCAGCTTGACCTTCTGGACTTCGCTAACATGCATGTCCCACAGCGAGCAAGTTGTCGCATATGCTCTCAGCCGTCGCCCCAATGTCAAACTTGTTGAGGTCAGCAAACCCCTCCCCAAACTGTTTCCCATTCCATCCTGACAATCCACACAGACGGGACTGCCCTTTGGCAAGGAAGGCTTCACCAGCTTCATGGGCAAGGACTTCCACCCCAGCCTGAAGATGACGCGCCGCTTCTACCCCCATCTCTACAACGTCGACGGTTTCTTCGTTGCCAAGTTCCAGAAGATTGGCCCCACACCCGCCACCGCCGTCCTGGCCAACGGCTACAAGGACAAGAGTGGAAACACCAAGGCTGCCCGTGCCGACGAAGCCGAGGAGTATGTCGACAAGACGCCCGTCGTCGAGTGCGAGAAGGAGACGGAGGAGTTTGCCGCCTTCGACGAGGAGGAGGACAAGGACTACATCGACCGCGCCAAGCGCAATGCTATGCGCAGGAGAGGTCTGGATCCTCGTGCTCTCAAGGGCGCGCCGAAGAAGACCAAGGACGAGGGAAAAGAGGAGGTAGTCGCCGAGGAGACCAAGGTCGAGGTCAAGGTCGTCAAGGAGGCCAAGAAGGTGGACAAGGCGGCCAAGGCGGCCAAGGCGGAGACGAAGAAGGTCGAGGTGAAGAAAGTCGAGGTGAAGAAGGTTGAGAAGGAGGAAGGCAAGAAGGAGGTCAAGGACAAGGAGGTCAAGGACAAGGAGGTCAAGGAAGTCAAGGAGAAGAAGGAGGTCAAGGAGGTCAAGGTGAAGAAGGCCAAGAAGGAGAAGTCGAGCAAGAAGTAGATATCCTGTGCTATATTGTGGTCGGTGTTTAATGGAGTACCATCAAGGCGTAAATATGGTGAGAAGTATGGCGCGTTTCTGCAGACTGTTGAATATCACGAAAGCGTGCTAGACGCCGCCAAATGCCACGCCTCAGCCAGAGCATGGTGTCTTGACGAATCAAGCGGTCCCGGCTTGAACAATGTTGAGACTCCGAAATTGTTACGGATAGGGAAACAGACAGTGTGTTTTCTCAATGTTTTCATCAAGGGCTCGCGCGCTGTGGACATGCAATATATCAACCGCGGACTCGTGATGGCTTCACCTGCAGAGATTTCTCCCCAGCGCCCTAGCCAGAATCAACGGCAGCAAGACGATCAAGCGCGACACAGCATTGCACATGGACACATCTCCTCTGATAATACACATTGCAAGCATGTACATATGTACGCTCAATCATTGCGGCCACTCTCATGGGACATAAGAGGGGAGCAGCCGCACCCAAGATTGTTCGCTGGTGTTTGTTCTCCATTCGTTCGAAAGCGCATCGACTTGATCGTGGGCCACAGGCGCACGCCTCCGAAGAGACGCGGCGGACCTCCCAGCCGACAGAAAAAGTTCCGAGAATGTGGTTTGTTTGCGTTGTTCAATATGGAGAAAAGAAGAGAAGAGCAAGAGGCCGGGAAAATTTTGGCGAATTTATGGGTGGCAGTGGGTGGGGGCCGAAGGTGGGGCTGGGCAGGTGCACGAGCCACAGGAGTGGCTGGTGCGCCACACCTTGCATCACAGCTCCCTCCCAGGGGGGTGACGGGTGACGGGAGTTGGCGGGCTGTCTTGCATGTGGGTTTGGGTTCCATGGCAGCTGGACAACTTGGAGGCAGCATGACCACGCCCTGTCACGACACCCCGTAACCCAAACAGCTCCCGGCAAGTAGCGACGCCAGCGACGACGAGTATCCGTACCTACAGACATAGTACACGATGAATACCGCGCAGACATTACCCCGGTTCCTCCTCCCGCGCCTGAGCTGGGCCGGGACACCACTATCCCCCGCGACAACCCGAGGGGTCTGCGGCATCATCTTCGGGCAGCAGCAACAACAACAGCAAGGGGCGGCGCGACGATGGCAGGATGCAAACAGACCAATGTCTACGGGGTCACTATGCCGGCATACAACACCCCAAGCACGCCCACCACCAACCAACAGCCTCATCCGCGACGCCCCCGCGCTGCGCCGGTCCTTCCACGCCTCGGCGGCGCGGAGGCGCGACCACCACTTTGACACGCTCAAGTTTGTCCAGCGCCTCGAGGAGGAGGGCTTCACAGAGGAGCAATCCGCCGCAATGATGAAGGTGCTCAACGACGTCATCGAGGAGAGGTTCGCTTCCCCCTCTCCCCCCCTGTTTCCCCCAGACCGCCAACTAACCCTCTCTCCTCCTCCAGCATCCAAAACCTCACCCGCACCATGGTCCTCCGCGAGGACGCCGCCAAGGCAACCTACACGCAAAAGGTCGACTTCGCCAAGCTCCGCAGCGAGCTCCTCTCGGCCGACAGCACCGAGGGCAACACGACGCGGGCGGCGCACGAGAAGCTGACCAACGACATTGCCAAGCTGGGCAGCCGGCTGCGGGACGAGATCGGGCGGACGCAGGCCAGCGTGCGGCTGGACCTGAACCTCGAGAAGGGGCGCATCCGCGAGGAGGCGCTGTCGCAGGAGCTCAAGATCAAGGAGACGGAGACGCGCATCGAGCAGGAGGTGGCGCAGCTGCAGCAGCAGCTGGAGCAGGTCAAGTTCCAGACGCTGCAGTGGCTGATGGGCGTGTGCACGGGTTTCGCGGCGCTGATGCTGGGTGCCTGGCGGTTGTTGATGTGAGGGGGATACCCTGCGGGTGGTGCTCGGGGGTGTGGATGCTGGCATATTCAGGGGCGCAACTTTATGCTATCAACGGACCGACAGTGCTTCATATACCAATACCCTGGGTCGATTCTACTTGTTAGCAGTTCGTCTGGATTCTTGAAGTCACAACATATCATATGGTCCCATTGGGTGTTTGTAGCTTCTTTCGGAATTCAATATCTATGTAAGTAATATGAAATCTCGATCAAGCCAGAAGAGCGCATCCACGACCCAACGCCGGCTCTCGCCCAACATTCAACCACGTTCTACTACATATAGACACACAACATGCACCCATGTCCCCCTCCCATCAGAGCCCAGGCAGATACACGCGATAGCCTCTCGGTCTCATCCTCCCCATTACCCCTGACGCCATTGTTCTCGGCTCAGGTTCTGGACCGCTTGAGCAAGCTGTCCCTCGGAGGTTGCCCAGGGCACAAAGAGCAGATATTCTCCACTCATAGCACCCCCAGCCCATCCCCCTCTCATTGGATCGTCCCATGGCGGAGCTCCTCGCTATCAGGCATGACATCCTCGATCGAGGCCTGCCTACGGTGCCTCGGCACAGCCGTCTTGCCCTCGGCGCCAGTGGCGATGACCTTCTCACCGGCCGCAGGGACGGCAACAGCCACCTTCTCCTCCTTGGGCGCCGGCTCGAAGCGCTTGCGCACGGCGGCGATCATCTTGACGAACCAGAACCAGTTGAGCGAGTTGAGCGTGACGTTGGCGAGGAGGTAGGTCCCGGCGAGCCAGGCGGGCAGCGTGGTGGCCTCGGTGACAAAGGCCATGTTGTTGACGCTGGGGTCGAGGGCGGCGAGCGCCGTGGCGTTCTTGGCCGCCGCGATGTAGCCGGCGTCCGGGGTCGCGTGGAGCGCCCGCCACATGTCGCCGTAGACCGTCGCCGACTGGTAGGTGCCCCAGACGAGGCGGCACGAGGCAAAGGTGAAGAGGAGGACCAGGCCGTTGTACAGCTGGGCGCGGGTGCCCGTCATGCCGACCTTGTCGAAGAACCAGTGCATGTTGAGGAAGGGGGTCGAGAGCTCGTAGAGGATGAAGACGGGGGAGTAGTAGTGGAGGAAGGGGCGCTGTGGGAGGGGGTGGGGGTTAGCGAATGGGACGGTTTGTGGGGGCGGGGGGAGGGGAGACGTACGAAGCCAAAGATGTACACCGTCAGGGCGCTCGAGGCGTGGGCCAGGAGGCCGAGGCCAAAGACGTCGAGGAAGCACAGGGTCGTGACAAAGTCCCACAGGAAGTAGCCGGCGGCCATGGACTGGACGAGGCTGCAGGCGCCGTCGTAGCCCCAGATGCGCTGCTGCCAGTCCATCTCGCGGCGCTCGTCATCATTCCACATGACGTAGAGGGCCAGCAGGTTGATAAAGGTGCTCTGCACGATGGAGACGACGTGGGCGTCCCAGTTGACCTTCTTGGACCGCGAGTGGCGGGGGTAGTAACTGGGGAACCACCATGTCGATACGATGGGCGAGACGACGAGGTGGATGAAGGTGTAGAAGAGGGCGGCGGCGAGCACCTCATGGATGTGCAGCGGCAGGGCGTAGAAGCCGAAGCGGTCGGCCCATGGCTTGACGGCCTGGCTGAGCGCCGGTATGGGCGCAAACGGGAACGGATCCCTCATGGCTTTTCGGCTGTCTGTGTGTCCGTGTCCGTGTCCGGCTGGCAGTCGATCGGAGCGATGGTCGTTGTGGAAATGGCGGGCTTTTGCAAAAGCTTGACCCGAGTCGGGGGCTCGGAATAGGCCCCAGTTATATAGGGTTCCGGGGTTTCGGGGATATCCAGGCTGGCAAGGTGAGGCTGGCTCGGTGGTGGCCACCAGTGGGCGGTTGGGGTGTGGGATGGGGAGGGTCTTGGCGCTTGTCACCAGGCACACCACTCGACTCGACGGCGTCAGTCACAGACCCGCGACTGACAAGAGGAGAGCTGAGCTTCAGCCTGCGGTCCAGGCAGGGGAACGGGAAAGTGCAGGCAATGACAGGTGACTGGTGAGACTTGGGAAGCTATGAGCACCTGGGCACCTATCGGAAAGGCGAAGAGTCGGCGTGGTCACCATCGGCCATGTGCGCCGCCTTTATTCGCTGCGAGGGGGGGGAGCTACAGAGGACGACCCCTCGAGCACCCAACTGGAGCCCTGGAGGCAAACGACTTTGCACTGTTGCAGTGGAGGTGAGGGGGCCTTTTTTGTTGGGACTTGACAAGAAGCTTGGCATCGCTGGGAGCGGTTATCTTATCGAGCCCCCCCACGAGTCCCGAAGACTTGTCGAGGGGCACTGCCGTAGTCATAAAGTCAGGTACAGGATACAATGGCCAGGACGACTGATCAAGTCACGGGTCAACCCACTTGTCGAGTCAACTCCCAACATGGTCTCTTTGATCAAAGTTGCCGAGGTATCTTGTTAGTGGTGCAAGAACAACCAACCTTCAAGTCACCGCTTCCAGATCTGCATGCACTTCGCGAAAAGGCCTGTTGATGAAGTGTTTCTCTCGTCTAGTAACTGCCAAGTTGCCTATGTAGTTCTTTTTTCTGTATGACTGGACCATACTGTGCAAGTTGATGTTGCCGCCACTATCTAGGTTGAATTATGTAGTTGAAGAACGCCGCTCCAAAAATGAGAGTCTCAAAAAAGTTCAGAAAGTTCCTCACCCGTTCATTACAGGGCTTTCTTATCCATAGCCAGACATGGTGGCGCCAAAATGCTCTCGTCAAAATCGTTATTCTTCCAACCCAAACATAAGTCGTAATTACACAATCCCTTGTGTCTTCCTGACACTTTTCGTTACTCCGTAGGAACTGGTTTGTAACTCTTGTTGTTGCTGCCTCTTCAAGCCCGGACCAGGGCGTTGCTCGGTGCCGGGACCGTGATACACGGTCGAGCCGTGACTTGACGCCTGTTGAGAAGCATGTTGACAAGGTTCCCGGCGTCCGCTTGGAGCTCGTCGAGGTTGACCTGGGGTTGGACAACCTCTTCACTGTGAGGCAGCCGGAAGCCGGCGAAGATGATGCCGCGGTTGGGGGCGGGGCCCCGTCGTGACCTCGGGGTCTCCATCCCGCGAATTTCGGGGTTGGGGCAGTGGCCTGTGAAGAAGGAGTGCATATATCCGTGCTGGTGCTCCTCGGGGGCGGCGTCCTCGTCCCGGTACTCCAGCCAGCCGTCGGATCGGAGAACCTTCATGTGAACAGGAGCCTCGATCCGGAAGGGGGAAGCGACCTTCTGAAGACCATGGGCCGCCAACAATCTGCCATTCATGCCCGTTCGGGAGCTTTTGGGCGATGCGGCGCCGCTGATGCCGCTGTCGCAAGTTTTGGGTGTGGCCGGTGGCGAGGGAGGGCCAGTAGGCCAGTCACGATTGCTAACCATGTGATTTGGCCAGAGGTTGACGACGTACACCAGATCAAACTTGTACTTTGTTGCGATCCTTGCTGCCTCAAAGGCTGCTGACGTCGCCGAACGGCTTGCCAGCGGGGGTGAGAGGGTGAGAAGGCGGGAGCCTGCTGGACTTTGCGCAGGGACCGCGGGCCCTGGCGGCGTCGAGGGGCAAGGCGGGTTGGGCGGCAGGGCAAAGCTGGGCGGTTTGGACACCATGACGGTTCGGCAGGCTGTTGGGGAAGCCGCGCTGGTTGGGGTCGCCGGGGATGCTGGGTCAGCCGGAGCAGACGGGGTGCTGTCTGTGCTCAGCGCGTTGTCGGCGATGTCGTCGTCACTTAGGGTGAGAAAGTCCACAAAGCTCGGTTCTTGCAGGACAGGGTCCATTCGGTTCTTGAGCTCGGGGGTCTGTAGCGTAGACAGACTGGTCGATCTGCGGAGAATCTGCCTCTGGGACTTTATGATCAGAGCGGAGACGTCCAGGCTCTGGGGTCTCTGCGCGGCCGACTTGGTATCCATCTTCGGTTCGTCCGCGCCGGTCTCTGGGAGTGGGATGAGCCTGGGAGAAGGTGCTGGTGTGAGTTGGGCGGGTGGGAGAAGAGTGTGGTGCTTCTGGTATGACGGGGCCTCGGGGCCAAAGGACTTGTCGCGCTCGGCGGACGGCGGCGGGGTAGCAAGGCTCGCGAGGTAACACGAGCGGGAGATTAGAGGCTGGGGCAGGGAGTCCGAGTATTGGTTGTTATTCGGTGGGGTTTTGGGTGAGACAGAACCCGACCTCGACCGTGCTCTCACCAGCTCCATGGTGGCAACCTGCGATTTGGAAGGTGCGAAGCTGAACTCGAGGAGCTCACCAAGCGAGGCGAGCGAGGTGGATCTGCGCCCTGGGCTCAGCGACGAGGTTCGTCGTGGAATGTGAGGACGGTGGGTGAGGGTGAGGCTTGATCGTGGTTCGACATGGTTGTCTTTGGTGGCTTTTCGTGGAGTGAGTTGGGAGGGAGCGTCGGCGGAGGAATCTGTGGGATTTTCGGGCAGGCTGTTGGCCCGCTGAAAGTGACGCGAGGTTGGGCTGAACTCCTCTCTGGCCAGCATGCGCGTCGACGTGGGCCTGATGAAGGAGGGCTGGGGGAAGGTGCGGAATATGGCGTCCGACATGGCCGCGCGAGAGGCCGGGCAGCCATCGAGTGCCAGAAGATCACGGGCAAATCCTCGTCGCCTCTTGAAGAAACGCTCCAGCTTGTCGAGCTTCTTCTCGAAGCCGTCGAGTCCCACTGCCATTGTGGTAGCTTACACGGTCGTCCGATCTGTGGTGTTGGGTCAGCAAGCCATGGCACCCAAGAGTCGGCACACCAGATGAACAGTACCAGTGAGACGGATGGAGAAGTGTGATATATTCCGTGGATATCCCCTCTCGTCGAGAAAACAAGCGAAGCCAACTCTGAGACTGTCTCTCGGGCCCGTCCATGGAACGGAAGCACCGACCTTGGGTGGGATGGGGGGTAGTCGACGGAGTGTCGTGGAAGTCGATAGGTATCTGGGTAACCAACCCCGGCGCGGTTATGTGTGAGATGACCGTCCAAGACCTTGAATGTTCGACTCGCGTGGCCGCTGCCAGGAGTCACACAGATGTGAGGTGGTGGTGAGGTGAAGGTGAGGGAGGAGGGTAGAAGGTGTAGTGCTCAATTACACTGCAGAGATTGCAGGGTAGGAAGTGGCCCGTTTGTTGAAGGTGAGGTCGAGATGAGATGTTCCAGAGAAGGCAGGATCGAGACGGGCAGGGCGGAGAGCGCCTTCCCAGACATTGCCGTGGGTTTCCGCACAGGTTATCTGAATTCTCAATGAATTTCTGAACCCCACTGGAAGTCGAAGAAGCGTCAACACCACCAGCCAAGCAGGTCTGCAAGGAAGGGTATGGGTCGTATATGTAAACCCCCGCAGGGCAGGGAGGCAGGAGTGACAAGGGAGATGGGCAGGGGTATGGGATGGCGTTCCATCGAACCGCCAGTCGTCCAAGAGGCTTGAGGAGGGGAGGGGTTTTGAAGTTTGCGATCCAGCTTGACGAAAAGAAGTGAGGGGGGAACTCGGGGGTCAGGAAGGGATATCTTGGAAAAGCAAGCACACAAATAGTTTTGCCTTCACACCGTGGGAAAAAGAAAACGAGTCGGAATCAACAACCAGTCAGGATCCTGTTGGACCTTGACAACGGATGGAAGACGGACAAACGGGACTTGGGGGGGAGGGAATCAGCACTTTCTGATCCTTAGTTTCTTCCATGTTTTCCGTGCTCCTGAAAAACGCTCACAACCCAAAGTTGATGCCGTCCTTACAATTTCGATGTCACCGGAGGGGATCAATCCCCCACGCCGACTCGTCGAGCCCACGGCCGAAGGCTTCAGCAGAGGAAACGGAGAGAGAAAATGGGATGCGCACACGGCGTGAGACTCGTCGAGACATGGCGTCTCAGCTCGCTCGTGGGCCATGGGTTGAGCTGCGAGTGATTGTGTTGCAAGACACCAGACCTAGCCCAGCCCCCCTGGTGGACGACTTCTCGACGTTCGACCCCAGATCTGGGCACCAAGTGCAGCACTTGCCAGCAGAGACGACAGTATGGATTTGTTCGAGCTGACCACCGTCGGCCAGTCTTTCGAGGCAAGGGAAGCGCCCTGGCCTGCTCCATGAAGTTTTCATCACATCTCAACAAGCTGGAGGATGGTCCCGGATTTGGCGCCATCATGGACGGGCAGGCCAGGTCGATATCAAAATTTGACGGTTGGGACAGCAATGACCCCAAACAACACTCTCGTCATCGCAATCGGGTGTTGGTGACTGAGAATCGTCGGACGGAGTGGCGCACGGTCTTGACGGTCGGACGTTTGATAACGGTGAAAAGTGCGCAAAAGTTGGGACGGCATGGTGTTGACAGCGGCCACTCACACCCGCCGTTGCATCGCCTGAGTGATGAAGCGGGGGGGTCGGTCTGGCGGTGGGGGCCCTGCAACAGGCGGTGACTTTCCATGCCGTCCCCGCCTCCACCTTTGCCAGCCCCGGCCCAACCTTCTCCAGGCTCACCACTCCCCAGCATCGCAACATCAAACCCTGTTTGTCTGCCTCCGGATTTCTCACCACTCCGTCGGTGCCGACTCTCAATTTCAGACATGAATCCACCAGCCGACGCCCAAGCCTGATTGGGGAGACCCTAACCTCCAAACTGAAAACTCACATGCAAAGGCCTCGAGCAATTGACTCGTCTGATTCGACTGATCCCAACGGGCACCGGGCTGGGAATGATCGGCAATGCATGACAGCGAGGCTATCAGTCAAAAGCAAACCGCCCTCGATGCGAGCCTCAACCGACTCGATTTCCCCGCCACGCTGGCCGACAGCAGCAGCACGTCGTACATACAACTCAGGCTGCCAGGCAGCTAGCTGCTTTTCAAGCGGCACTGCGGAAGCATTGTATCTTTTCCGGCATCGGCTCATCCGCATGCCATTGGCCTTGCCGGTGCCGGAGAGTCTCTCTGGCAAGTTCCGCTCCGCCTTGGCGTCCGGGGCACCGGCGGACCCCGCACCGGAAGGTCGTCCAGGATGTGGACCCTGCGATCGATCTGGGGGACCCCGACCTCTCGTTTATCTCGACGACAACCACCATTATGACTGCAACATTTAAATCTCCTTTTGGGCTGGTAGAGGGCCTGCAAATGTCGATTTCGAGAGCAATGGAACGCCTAGGCGACCAAATACGGAGAGACAGGGTCGCTTAGCCCCTTTTCCCAAAGCTCATCCCGAGAAGTGCTAGACCGACCCCCACGCAGAAAAGCACAACACCTCTTCTCGTCCTCCGAGTTTCACGAAACGGCTACGAATTCCATATATTGCGCTAGGCTCCTTGGTCTCCGAAGAATACAGATGCCGTCTTGGATGCTAGGAACCCGTCCACCGGTCGTTCCCGGTCCTCGAGAAAAGACATGGCTCGAAAACAAATCCTCCAGCACCCGATACACGGAGCCTTGCATTCGATACAGTGCGTTACGCATGCTTTCTTCCCTGCAAGTCTTTGCTCGACCGAAACAATGAAGTTGGCGCTTTTCCTGGACCGGTTGGATCTAGCGAGCATCTTGATGGCCCTGTTTCTGGCTTCCTTCCCAAATTGTCCAGTGGACTTCTTCCATCCGGCCTGGAGCAGCAACCCGCTTGCTGTTTGATGGCTTATGGCTTGTCCTCGAGTTGTAGCTCTCAAGGTAGTCCCTGGGAGGACATCCCCCCACGAGAATCAGCCGCATCAGCGCAATGGAACACCGGTTCCAGCTCCTGAGGCTCTTCAAACCCTCCTCATCCTCCAAGCATTTCTTGATGGCCTCAAGAAATCCGAGTACGTCCGTACGCCTAGTTTGTCGACGTCGAGACGCAGCTAAAAGATGAATCTCGCCTTCTCCATCCCATTGGGTTTCCAGGCAAGACACGGTGTCTCAGCTCATCACCCTCCTTCTGGACCCCTCAGCACAACACACTAGACAGGGAAAAAAAGAAACCACAAGAGAACTCCAAAGGCCAAAGCCCCGCATTCATTGCTTAAAAATGATCACCATCCTGCCAGCCACGATGCCAGTCCCCAGATCGACCTCCTCACTCAGCTGTCAACCTTCCGGGGAAGGAGAGGGAGCAGCCGCGTGCGTGCCAAGTTGGCAGCAATGTTTTACTTGTCTTCCGTCTCTGTCAACGCCACGGACACTGGCAAGTTTGTGTCCTGCTCATGGCGGTAAACAAACTGTCTCCCTTGCCTCTATCACCAGGTCGCCGAATACACCGACCCTGCTTCGTGCGGATCTACAATCCACACGGTTGGTGCCATAACTGGATCCTCCGGGTACTGCTGCAATCCGTTGCCGTCGGCCCTGTCGAACTGTGTATCCCATCGCCCCGGGCGATGCGCCCTCGTCTGCCGCATCGGTCCGGGATCTCGGTCGAGCCGTGTCCCCCTCTCCGAGGTGGCAATATGTGTTTTCTTTTTCCTTTTTGGTTGTCCGAGGTCTCGATCCAGGTTCTATACCATCAATGGGTCGGTCTCTCACCTTCGATGCCCATGACACTCCTCGATTCATCGGTGCCAACGGCCAGGTTGGGCGATGGAGTGTCATTGTTGTGTCACGATCCCACGGACCAGTGGCTATTTGTATCCTGACAGAGCAACAATACAACCCCTGTTCCTGTTTGTTTCTTGGGAGCACCCCGGACCGTTGGCTGTTGGTGGCCCGTCCCGCCCGTTGCCAGTGACATCTTGCCTGTAAGACATCAACAAACCGCATACAGTTCCACAATCTCTCCCCCCTCGACGACAATGGACACACAGACCTCCAACATCCCTTGCTTCTCCGGGCGTTGTTATGGTTGATCCCAGTTTCCGGAAGAGAGGCCAGTATCTACAATATAATATTGTATCTCTAGCAACACTGGTTTGTTTATTCGTGACTCCTCCGGCCAAGCAAGCGAAGACCAACTCTGTCCTGACAAAAAGCATATCGAGTTTGCACCCCCATCAAACCGTCGTTGAATAGCTGTTGCCAGTCGTGCCGAACCAAAATTCAGGGCTGGATTGTACATCTTTTCGTATAACCGACAGGATGAAAAGTATCGCAGGCTTCTTCAAGTCTTCGTGGTTTCACTCCCGGCACTCACCATCATCCGGATTGGCGCCGTCTGCGATCGACGTGTCCAGCGCTTGTTGTGCCCTCACCGTTTTCCAGTCACAATCTCCTGTGTGCCTGTTCCAGGAGTCATCTTCTTCACAATGCCTCGCTGGTCTCGCTGAGGATACCAAGGGCATTGAAAATAGGTCTTGTGCAGATCGTGGTACCATGCGACTTGGAGGTATATGGGGTTGTTGCACTCATGAAGTCACTACGGGTTTGGTAGACGAAGGGTACCTATGTATGGCTGACTGGATTATATAGCCAACTGCTTTCAACGTCAAGCGTCATTGATGCAGTCTCGGACAGCTGCTCAACACCTGCTTGCCTATGCGCATGCATATGTCCTGGACTTGCCCGACGTTTGGGAAACACAACCAAAAACCCCTGGCCTTCCGGTATATCGGTGTTCTCGTTGTCACATACACACACTTCCAGGTAGACAAAAGGACAAGGAAAAGAGTATTAGGTCTGTTCGTGCCATCGGATAATAATGTGTTGGTTGGATGGTAGGCAAGCATGCCCGGGCTTGGGAATGCCCTCATATCAAAGCTTGCCGCCTGGGTTGCTGCCATCGGGTTCCCCAAAGAGGGTCATGAACGCCGTGTGGACTTCCTCTGTAAGGTCGCTGGCCTGAAGGCTGCGGCCGCGTTTGGCAAAGGCCAGCCGGGAGCATTCCTGGACGTTGTCAGTCTCCATGATAGTGTCATTGTGCAAGCCCCTCCCCTCAGAAACAACTCACCCTCGTAATCGCACTCCCCCCAAAAACCGCCAACGCCACCGTCTCCTCCTCCCCGAGCCTGCCCCCCCCCCCCTCCTCCCACAACCCCTCAAGATACGCCCTCCGCCACGCCAAAAACGTCCCGATGCTCCCCGTCAGCGTATCCCCCTGCCCCCCGCTCCTCTTCAACCCCCCCTCGACATCCACCGTCCACGTCCTCTGCCCATCACTCAGCCTGTCGACCCTCCCCTTCTGCAGCACCAGCACCCCGTCCAGCGCCCACGCCAGCGCCTTCACCCTCTCCCCGCCGTCCTCCTTCCCCGCCACCGCGTCCCCGACCCCCAGCGCCTTGGTCAGCCTCCCAAACTCCACCACGTTCGGCGTCAGCACCGCCAGCTTGTACCCCCTGACGAGCTCCGGCTCCCTCGCGACGAGGAGCAGCGCGTCGGCGTCGATGACGAGGGGCATGCCGCGCTCGCGCGCGGCGCGGATGACGCGCGCGCAGGTCGCCTGCAGGAGGGGGTCGCGGCCGAGGCCGGGGCCGATGACGAGGACGTGCAGGCGGGGGAGGAGGTCGATGATGCGGTCTGCGATGGGGGCGGGGTCCTGGTCCGGGGCATCGGGCGACGAGGAGCGCATGAGGGGGTGGACCATGAGGTTGGGGGAGTAGGTCTTGATGACGGCGGCGGCGGTGGGGGTGCAGATTACGTGGGACTTGTTGGTGGGGGTTAGCGAGGCCGAGCGGGGTCAACAGGGGGAAAGGGGAGGGGGAGTACCATGTCGCAGCCGAGGCGGGCGCTCGCCATGGCGGAGAAGTAGGGGGCGCCGGTGTAATCCTCGCTGCCGCCGATGACGGCGACTCTTCCGAGCTGGCCTGCTCGGATGGGACCTTGTCAGTTGTCTGGCGGGCATGGATGGAGGGCTGTCGTGGCCAGGGCTGGCTTCAGGGTGCGGCACCTTTGTGGAACTTGTCTAGCATGGGGGGAATAATGCGCCTCACCCGGGCGAGGACCTCCTTTGTGGCTGCAGACATGGCGGGCGTCGATGAGGGGAGTTCGTTTTGCATGGCCTCGAAGATGGGTGTGATGTGAGGTTCCAGATCTCAATCTTGGTGGTGGTCAGTACAAGCCGAAGAGGGAGCGCCCCGCGGTGCGGGGTGGCTTCGACTTACAAAGCTCGTCAAGTCGGAAGAGCTGGAAAGCCTGCGAGCAAAACAACGCCTCTATTTTGCACAGGCTCAGGTGTGAGAGAGATGCAATTGGTATCATACTGCGTCTGTTGTTCGCAGCAAGGTGCGATCTTCCCATGATGTCACCACTTGCATTCGAGCTCTCCATACCAATCCCCACCACCCCCATTGACGCGCGATCCCTGGGCCCTGGCTTTTCCAACGTCCAACGCCAAGCCTGTGTTCAGAACAAAAGGAATCGAGTGCTTGATTGAGTTATACTCTATTTTACAATTGGTCGACTGGCGAACCCCCACCCCGTGTCCAGTCCCCAGTTAAGCACCCGACGCGACGGAACTCCCCTGTCTCTAGAAACACACGTCCTATGCGGTATAGACACCTCTCTCCCCAACGCTAACCTCCCGGGACAACCAGCAACCTTTTATTATTCTTGCGTATTTAAGCCAGGAAGCTCTTGGTGAATGTCGTGATGACGTCCCGGAGCTTGGCCTCAAGGTCCTTGCTGATGGCACCCTCCTTGTCGATGGTGGTCATGATGTCCGACTCGTTGGTCTTGAGGTGGCCGAGGAAGTCAGACTCCCACTGGAGGATCTTGGCGACGGGCACGTTGTCGAGATAACCGTTGACACCGGCGAAGATGAGGGGAACCATCTCGTTGACGGCCATGGGGGAGTACTGCTTCTGCTTGAGGAGCTCGGTCAACTGTAGAGTGAATTAGCTTCCATCACCTCGCGTCTCAAGGAACGTCAAAACTTACACGCTCGCCACGGGCGAGGGTCTGCTTGGTCGAGGCATCGAGATCGGAGCCGAACTGGGCGAAGGCAGCCACCTCACGGTACTGGGCCAGGAAGAGCTTGAGCGAACCAGCGACTTGCTTCATGGCCTTGAGCTGGGCAGCGGAGCCGACACGCGACACGGAAAGACCGACGTTGATGGCGGGGCGGATACCCTTGTAGAAGAGCTCAGCCTCCAGGAAGATCTGGCCGTCGGTGATGGAAATGACGTTGGTGGGAATGTAGGCAGACACATCACCGCCCTGGGTCTCAATGACGGGCAGGGCAGTCATGGAACCACCACCAAGCTTGTCGTTCATCTTGGCGGCACGCTCGAGGAGACGAGAGTGGAGGTAGAAGACGTCACCGGGGTAGGCCTCACGTCCGGGAGGGCGACGGAGAAGGAGAGACATCTGGCGGTAGGCGACGGCCTGCTTGGAGAGATCGTCGAAGATGATCAGGGAGTGCTTGCCGGAGTCACGGAACCACTCAGCGACAGCCGAACCCGTGAAGGGGGCGATGTACTGGAGGGGAGCGGCCTCGGAAGCAGTGGCGGCGACGACGACCGAGTACTTCATGGCGTCGTTCTCCTCGAGGGTCTTGACGAACTGGGCAACAGTCGAGCGCTTCTGGCCGACGGCGACGTAGACGCAGTAGAGCTTCTTCTTCTCGTCAGAGCCGTTGTTCCAGCGCTTCTGGTTGAGAATGGCGTCGAGAGCGACGGCAGTCTTGCCGGTCTGACGATCACCGATGATCAGCTCACGCTGGCCACGGCCAATGGGAACCATGGCGTCGATGGACTTGAGACCGGTCTGGACGGGCTCGCGGACGGACTGGCGGGGGAGAATGCCGGGGGCCTTGAGCTGAGCACGGCGCCTCTCGGTGGTCTTGATGGGGCCCTTTCCGTCGATGGGGTTGCCGAGAGCGTCGATGACACGTCCCAACATCTCGGGGCCGACGGGGACATCCACCTGTTGGCGGTTAGAAGACGACGTCGGCGAATCCTCGTCGCAGTCAACTCACAATCTGACCAGTGCGCTTGACGATCTCGCCCTCCTTGACCAGACGATCGGAACCGAAAAGCACGACACCGACCTGGCCGGCCTCGAGGTTCATGCACATGCCCTTGACGCCGGAGGCGAACCTGCAGAGCGTTAGACGGGGGGGCGCGAATGCAAGCTGCAAGATGGGATGACGCACTCGACAAGCTCCTCAGCCTGGACATTGGCCATGCCGTGCACGCGGGCGATACCATCACTTTGAGAGCACCAGCGTTAGCTTCCCGATTCCAATTGAGCAGGCCGTATCGCCCGACTCTGCCATGGGCACCCGTTGGTTGCGATGCAGGGCCCTCTCCGCCGAGACAAGCCACCTGCCCAACTGCCAAGCCCCCTTCCCCCTCCCAGGCGTGGGACCACATACCCGACGGACAGAACGCGACCGGTCTCGGCGAGGTTGGTCTCATCCTGAACACCGCGGATCCGCTGCTCGAGGATGGACGAGACCTCGGTTGGCGATGCCTTCGCGTCGGCGGCGTATGTGCGGATGGTGGAGACGGCGGGTGCGGCATTTCGCTGCAGAGAGGAGGATTAGCCTTGGCCCGGGACCCGAGGAGCGCCAAAACACGAGCAAAATTCGGCCAGCGCCCAGCAAGCTCGCAGCGGCGACGCAGCGGCGCTGCGGCGGGGAAAAAAGCTCAATTGAGCTTTGCAGGGGGCGCGGGAGGCCATTGAGGTTGTGTCTCGACGGCGATGGGCGGAATTGAGGCCGGGTCGGATGTGCGGAGGTGGACTCACTACGGCGACTCTGCTCGAGGCAGAGAGGGCGCCGACGGCGCGCGTGCTCTGGCGGAGGGCGTTCCGGAACATCTTGTGATGGTATCGGAGGGTGGCTGCAATGGGAGGGAGACAATTGCAACAAGTTGCAATTGCGTGGAGGGGAGATTGAGGCGGAGGTTGATGAAGGTTTGAGGTCCAAACGTGAGGAAAATTGTCGAGGAAGGGTTCGCTGGCCTTGGTCGAGGAGAGCGAGGAGGTGGAGTCCCAAGCTCGAAACGGGCCAATCACAAAAAGCCGAGAATTTTGCGCACTCCATTTGTCCCGTTCCTCGCCGTCTCCATGGCAGCTGAGCTTCCTCTGGACATAAAATCAGCGCTGTCGCCGAGCTCGTGGGCGTTGCAGCTCTCTTTTTTTGGAGTTTGGAGCTTGATCAGCCGCCAACACAACATGCGACACAGTTGATTCATTCTGTTCCACTGCAAGACGCCTGCAAACCGCGATAACTTCATCTGCTTCTTTCTCTCGGCATCAGCCGGATTGCATCGACTGCAATCCTTTTGTCGTCCGTGGTTCTGCCTGGCCTCACTGACGTCTCTCCTCGTCGTCTCCTCTTTTCCGGGGAATCCCGAGTGGAGGAAAGGAAGCTCTGACCATCCGTCCCTCGTCTCATCCACAGCACCTCGAACAAGGTTGAGAGGTTCAACATCATCCCAACCTCGAGGTCAACTTTGGTGGTAGTGGGATGACAAAACACATGCAAAAAACGGTACTATTTCACATTGCTTTGGAATATCATCATTCCATTGTCGCCGAAATCTGCATTGACATCCGCCTCTGAGCAGAGCTGCCATATGCACGGCGCCAAGTTTCGACCCCCTTCTTTGCCCCTGGACCTTTGTTTTCTTTCGTTGCCTTGGGGTTTCTCGGGGCCATATTTTCCCATTCGAACCAACAAGTCCCAGCCAGGATGAAACACCGCTTTTTGTTCTACTGACGGTATTTCCATACGTCAGACTGCAATGGTCGTTCCAGTTTAAAGGTGCTATCTTCCCAAGCCCGAATTCACCTCGACGAAATTGTGAGGCCCAGAAGTGGTTGTTGGTATTGGGGGTATATGATAAGGAAGGGGAGAAGACTGGATGGGGGTGCGGGGTTGTGCAGCGGTTGGTGGCTAGGGGATCGCATGAGTAGGTGTTGTCCATATTGTTCATCGCTGATGAAGGCCTTGGTGTGATGCTTTACGCAACATTAGTACGTCTCGTTGAAGCCACCCTGTGGTATTGTCGTCCTTGACTAGAAGTTCAAGGTCCGGGTTTCCGGGCTGTGGCCTTCCCAGACTGGAGGACAAGCCATCGCCTCGGTCTGTCATGATATTAGTGCGAGAAACCCGAACTCCCAAGAGAGCAGGTGTTCGGACATCAAGATTGTTTCCATTGAGATGAGGTAGACATCGAGTTGCGGAAGATAAGAAGGAGTTCATATGTTCTACTCGAATAATGCAATACAAATTCCACATCCAAGCCAAAAGGAGATCCATCCCATACCGCCACTCTCACATATTCCATGTCTGGGCACGAGCAATCCCCACGCCCCTCTCGTCCTTGTCACTACCGCTTCTTTGCGCCGTCACAGACAACTTATCTTCCTCCTCCTGAGCGTCCGGTACCACCCTCGTCTCCGATTCTACTGCCCCGGGCTTGTCCACACTGGGCTCGTTCGGCTGCGCATCCGACTCCCCATCCGTCTCGGCATAAGCATGATTCTTGTTCTTGGTCTCTTGTTCCGGCGGCGGCTTGGCCTTGCGAGGGCGCTCCCTCACCGGGGGAACGTGCTGGTGGTCTCTTGTCCCGGCCCTCGACGGACTCGCCACAGGGGTAATGTACCGCTCCTTCGTGTGCATCCTCCTCGG
The DNA here is from genome assembly GCA_030685255.1 of Podospora conica. Taxonomy (NCBI): domain Eukaryota; kingdom Fungi; phylum Ascomycota; class Sordariomycetes; order Sordariales; family Podosporaceae; genus Podospora; species Podospora conica. The sequence continues at coordinate 66,964 of MU839498.1, forward strand.
GCTGGCCACAAAGGTACCGCTGATGGGATTCCCGTCTGGCGCCCCCGACTTGGCGAAGCTCTTGGGCATATCGGCCTTGGTGATGCTGTGATGTCTCCTGTGCGGCCTTGCCTCCGGCTCGGCGGCCGTCTTTCTGTCTGTCTGCTTGGAACCGACGGTCTCCTGGCCACCGTTAGGTTCCTGGGGCTTTATCGCAAATGAGTCGGCACGGGGAGGGGGAGGCGCATCCGGGACGGTCCTCACTGGTCCACGGGCTGATGGTTCGGGTCTCTGGGGCGATATTTCGCGGTAGCTCGCGCGCCTCCTGGTGCTGGGTGAGCGCCTTCTAACGCCCGGTGAGTGCCTCCTAGCGTCGGGCGACGGTTGGCGAGGGTGGCTAGGGACCTTTAATACATCGGATTCCGTGACACCCCCCTTGTCGACAGTGTAAATCTTCCCCTTTTGCGGGTCCGCCTTGCTCCGGATCAGGACGGTCATGGTATTGCCGTCGAGTATGTCAGGGGGGAAGTAGAGCTTGGGGGGTGCGTCTTCTTCATCCCTCTCAACTCCCTCATCGCTTTCCTCCTCGTCCACATCGTTGTTGGTGGCTGCCTTCGCAGTGCTGCCCTTTCCCACCTCAGCCTCTGCTGTCTTGACAGCTGCCTTATCAGGTGTTAGGTCTGTCTCTTCGAGCAGAGGGGGGGGCGGGACAGGCTGGCTATCAACTGTCTCGTGATACCATACATCGTCGGCCGAGGGAACAATCCCTTGCGAAGGATCAGCTTGTTGCTCCTGCGGGATCTCTCTGTCTTGTGAAATGGTTGGTTGAGCGTAGGGCTGGTATTGCTGGTCTTTCTGGCTCGAAATCCGGTCTGCGTCCTGCTGCCACGTTACAGGCCAACCAGAAACGGGAAAATACCCCGGTTGCTTTGTTGGGTCCGGTTCCGGTTCCGGTGGCCCATAGTACATGGCTGGGTGATAAAAAGGGGGCGGCGGAACCCCCCCAGGCCCTGGAGGCATTAGATGACCCCCAAACTGTGGCGGCAGCGCCCCTGGATATGCCGGGTGAGGCCCTAAATGTGCTGGGTACGACCCTGGATGTCCTGGGTATGGCCCTTGATGTGCTGGATACGGCCCTGGGTGTACCGGGTGCCCCCCTAGCTGCGGCGGAAACGCCATAACTGGTGGTGGGAACCCTTCCACGTGTGCTGAGTGCGCCCCCAAGTGCGGTGGAAATCCCCTGCCCAGTGGTGGAAAATCGTCCACGTGTGTTGGATAGCCCCTGTACGTTCGTGAATACTCTTGCAGTGAAAGATTAGAAGAAACGTTGTCGTCATCGTTGCCAAATGAAGGATTGTCCCGCGCAAAGGCCGCGCCCCTTTCCCTTTCCCTTTCCCTTTCCCTCTCCCTCTCCCTCTCCCTTGGCGATATTCGGTGTCCATGGTAGCGCGGGGGGCTTCCGGCGCCAAAAGAGTCTGTGTCGTGACGAAATTGAAGCCTCGGGGCGGCCACTCTATCCCTTAGACCGCCCATGCCTGGTCCGGGGGGTTGGATGAGGGTCCTGGGCCGCCCGCCATAGTACACCTTCATACTATCTTCCGATGCCGCACCGCGGTTCAGTTGCGACGATCGGTCCTCAATGCTGCTATCATCCCGGGACTTCGCCTGGTGTATTCTGTGACGGAATGTCTGGCGGGTGTTGTTAGCTTCAGAGTATTGATGACGTACGTCATCATTGATGTCATCATAGTCGCTTCCATCAGAGCTCTCATCTTCGGAACCCGTGGCGACGGGCGATCCATAATAGGACTGGGGCCGGGGCGCCCCCCGTGGCGTCAATCTCCTCTCGTTGCTTGGAAAATCTTCGTAGTAGCCGGCCGCCTGCCGCAGTCTCGTGGGCCCGGAAGGTGGTGATGGTGGTCGTCCCGCGCGCCTCTCGCTTCGCATGCGGTTATCCAACGCTAGAATGGCGTCCACATCCTCCGGTGATAGGCCCCGATCGCGTCGGCCTGAATCCTGGCGAGGTAGTTGAGACTTTTGTTGGGCATGGTCAGCCGGTTTTGCGGCCTGGGTTTGGTCACGGTTCTGACGCTCGTTGAAGGATACTCGCATGACCTGGGGGCGTGGGGCCTTGATGTCGAACGCGGTGTCGAGAAATCGGACTATTCTCTCTGAGAGTCTCGTGCCATATGCGTCGATCTCGTCTCTGCAGACCTTTCCGGGATCTTGTATGGCTCCCGAGATCTCATCGGTGGGCCCTTGCGTCGAGGACTCCAAGTGCCCTTGAATGATACTTCTTGCCCACAGAAGTGAAGCGTTGAACCCCCAACTGAGATACGAGCCGCCAGAAGCAACATCAAGCTGGTCCAATTCCTTGAGCAATCCCTTTTCCTCCTCTCTGCCCACCGTGGTAAGATACTTGGACAAGCAGGTGGTCAGAAACCCTTCTTTGTCGTCTTGCAGATCCAACTGTAAGCGTGCTAGCCCCTCCATCATTGGCCTAGGTTCCTGAGATTGGAGGATGAGAAGCTTCCAAGCCGTAGCCTGTAGTGTGTAGTCGCCCGTAAACTTCGCTGCCTGGAGGGCTATGTTGACGGCTTGCCGCAAGGAAGGTGGTGTTTGGGCATGAAACTTCTCCCACCCAGGCTTCTCAGAATGCTTTGCAGGAACAAAAATCGGCAAATTGACGCCTATCCCGGGGTTCACTAGCAAGCCATCAGGCTCTGAAAGGCCTTGCACATCCCGTCCTTTCCAGGCCTGCTCCATCTCAACAGCAGCCCTGGCAAGTATGAATTGGATGAATGGCCTGGTTTTCATGTTCTGGGTGTTGTGTTGCTGAATAGACTTGACGAGGCTTGTTGAATGATGAAGCAGCAAGGTGGTGCGAGAGTCGTCTCCGACATTTTGAAGGATCAAGGATGAAAACACGTCGAGAAGTCCTAGTGTGGCCGACTCGTCGTACTCATGTTGAATCCAGTCATCGACGAGAGCCTGTAAGCCCTGGGAGGTCGAAGAAGTCCCCAGGAGCCGAGAAAATGTGTCTTCAAATCCAAACACTGGGATCATGGCGGTGAGGAGATCCCTGAAGTCCCAGATCCGGCCATATCCGAGAAGATCGTGATAGAGCATCTTCCAGTCGCAAGATGTCCGTGCTTGCTCTCTGACGGCGTGGATTTGCTGTGTGTAGGTTTGAGACGAAGCGTCCACAACATACTGCAAGACGCGAAGACTCAAACACAATGTCTGAACCTACACATGTGGTTTGTACGTCAGAATCGGCTGGCAAGATGTGGCAGATGTCCCGTACCTCTGTTGATCCCATTCGCATGGTGTCCAACTTCCCTGGCAGACCATCCATTGCGGCCGATAGGGCTCTGGGCGCAAGCTGGGGGAAGCTTGGTTGTGATAGCAGTCCGAGGAGTTCGAGGTTGATTGCGAGCTTTTTCGCATCTTTGTTATCACCCTGGCTGCCAGATTCGAAAGCCTCATGGTGTTGATTGATGACCCTGGAGACCCCTTTAAAGTCTCCAGCAGCAAGCAAAGTTTCGGCATGCTGTATCATAACATACGGTGCATCGGACACCTTGTCGAGATTTCCCCTGAAGTATTCTTCTGCTTTCTGGAAGCAGCCAAACCGCCTGAGCCGGCAGAACTCTTCAAGTTCATCTTGGACGTCTCTCACGAGGGGCAAATGTACCCGTACAGTAATGTTCTTGGGGGACCTTGACGGATCATGAACGATGTCAACCGCTTCGGCAGATGGGGTGCAGGTGTTTTCCTGGTCGCCGGGGAACCTCGAACTCATACTGGGGGGATCCGGGCCATCACGTTGGATGGCTGACCAGCGAGGGACATGTGGTGCAGCCGATGGAGAGGGCCCTGGCTTTTGGTTCGAGGTTGTTCGTTGGGTTGGTTGTCGGCGGCTGTGTACGAGAGATTGTTCGGGCGAGGGATGAAGGGCTGCCAAGCGAAACCGTTCGAGGTACCCAACATGAGATGTATTCTTGCGGTCTGGTGAGGCTGCTCCTTCGCTTGCTACCACAGTTGTTCCGCCAATCGATCTAGTGGATGATTTCAAGCTTGCTCTGGAAGGCCTGTAATTGTTGTCTCCATGGTCCGTTCCCCTTTGCGGTTTTGACCTTTCCCAGGCTTTGTCGGGATTTCCAACCGAGCGTGGTGAGGACGTCGACATGGAGAAGATGCCCTAGGCGCGAAAAGGCGCAGAAACGCTGAGCAATCTTTGGCTTGCAGAGAGGGAAGAAACAGGCCTGATCCTATGTTCCGATCCTTGAGTTCCTAGAATGAACCCTGTTGGACATTGCGCGGCCCCTGAATCTCCAGAACAGGCCACTTGAGTATCCGGTGATTGCCACTCTTGGTGTCGAGGGAGCCGGAGTGTAGAGAGTTTGTCGAACGACACCAGGACTGGAATGTCTTGAAGAGGTTTGGTGTGTAGGTAGGTAAGGTGGGTGAGTAGGTAGGTTACCGTATGTAAGAAGTCTGAGTGAGCAACCAAGATGTGTGACTGTGATGTCGATCCTAAGAGATATCAGTCATCATGAGCCTTGCGGAAGGCATCTGTCACCCCGCACTTACGGCTGAAGGGCGAACACCATCCGTCGAGCCTTGTCAATGCAAGAAGCGAGGACCTTTTCTGCTTCTGTCGAGCGCAGCAAGAGGGTTTCACCGCAGAATGATTGTGGTGGGGAGCGAATCAGGATACTCGATATGCTGCAACCCGTAATGTAGGCCCTCCATCATGGCCCCCAGCTTTTCGCTCTGCAGTTCGTCAATGGTTCAGCTTCTGCCGTGATACACCCCTCAAATTGAGGCAGCCGCGCAAGATGCCTCTCATCCCGTGGGCTGTGCGCACTGTGGAAATGCTGGTGCCCCTCATCAACGCGAACAGATAAGCCCCGGGAGCAGATTCCCAGCCTCTTCGTCCGTCTCATTCTGCCTCTTTTTCCCTTGACGATATTTTGCTTTTGAGGGCTTCCTCAGAAGCGCAGCATGGAGAACAACCACACGGACCCGGTCCTGAAAACGAGAGTTGAAAGTACCTCTAAGACCGAAAGCAAGTATGGGCGGTGCGACTTTGAGCGGTTTGACGACGTAGCCTCGTCGCACATGCGAGCCGGGCATGCGAAATTCGGCGAAGTTGAGATTGAATGCAAATTTATTTTCAGGAAGTCGCGCTGGTAAGTCCAATTTCAATCTGCTTTCCTGTCAGCTTCATACCATATGTGATGGCCGGGGAAACATACACTGGCGTCGTCGCGACTGGGGCCTTTGAATCAAGTGTATTCCAGACGCATACCGGAGACGGGGGGACAGCGGCCCATTAAGGCATATTCTGACATGACCAGGGGAATACTTGGTCCCAATAGACACCCGGGTGGAATACTCTACCTCGACCTAGACATACACCAGCCGCCGGATTGCAGACTACACTCCGCGACGGTCGAGATCACCCTTGAGGAGGACCGAAGATCGACAACGGAACCAGGGACTGTGCGCCCAAGATGTCCTGTCAAGTTCACGGACAACTACGGCCCAAAGAGTTTGTCTGGCCCTGAGAGGGTGGAGCGAACCCGCCGAATCAAGAACTTCACGCCCATGGTCAACGTCCTCGGGAACGGAGCAGGGGGGTTGGGAATCGATACCGAGAGAATGAAGCTTACATCCAGCCGGTGGAGGTTCGCAGGCCACCTAACTTCGAGCAAAGGGTGCATCTGGTACAATATGCTGCGGTGGAAACTCCACGAAAACACCAATGAAGCGCAGTCGCTGCACAGCAACGTGATCCACACGGCATTCGCGCTCGAGCATAACGCGGAGAGATTCTACATCAAAGTCCAGGTCAGCGGGAGACTTTTGAAGCGAACGGACCGATTCATGGACAAGCTAAAGTTCAGAAAGCAAGGGATCGTGACAACCATGGTGGAATGGGGGAACGGGTACCACTCCCCCAAGGTCTTGGATACGATTGCCGCGGGCCTGCCAAGAGCCATGGAACACGAGAATTTGGCAAATGTCTCGATGGAGATGCCCGACGCCATGTCGGCAAGCTTTGGTCCCTCGGGGGCGCCTTTAACCCCGGCCACGAACAATCCGACAGCACCGCCATTCCGGCTGGTCCAAGAATTGGATCACAGCGGTCCTGTCAATCTCTTGGATGGAACTCAGGACCCCCTGCGGACTACCGAGCTCGAACCCACGGTCGAGAGTATGCAGACAGCCGCGGGTCTTTTGGAGGCGCCTCCCGTCGAGACTGGACGGCGTGTGCCTTATCAACGATCGGAGTCTCGGTTTTCGGAAGCGGTTACCCTGGTCGAGAACGGAGAAGGCAGAAACGGGCGGGCGGTGAGCTTCACGCCAAAGCTGGAGAGCTTCACGCCAAAGATGGAGCAGGTCGAGGTCGAGGCCGAGGTCGAGGCAGACGATTCGGGGGCAGAGCTGCTCCCGCTTGACAAGAAAAGATCGGCCCCCATGGATCACCTTTTCGGCCTGCTCATCGTGTTTTCGTGGTTTGGGAACATCGGCATCTTTTGTGCCGCGGCGATATCCGATATACTTGGGTTTCCGTTGCCAGAAAGATACGGCGGCATGGTTGGCAAGGCTGTTGAGAAGAAGGATGTGCGGAAACCACCTCAAGTTGAAGGGCCGGGAAAGAGGAAGCTCCGGAGTGACGAGGAAGATTCCACTGACGAGACTATTGCATCTGTCAGTCCAACTATACCGAGGAGGGAATTCATTCGAGGGCGGCCGAAGAACAGACAGGGTGGGCTTTACATAGACGGTGAAAAGGTGTTGGGTTGAAGAATTGAAGTTGAAGTTGGGCTTGACCTCCACCTGGCCCCATGACCAATTGCACTAGCAGATTCCCTGGTAGTTATGGGGACGGCATGTTAGGGAGCGTCGCTTGTACCCCCCGCCCAGTGGAATTGGAAGCTTCGTCCCAAAGCCGTCCGTATCTGACCGGAATGCTGGAAGGCGTCAGAGAGAAAGTCGACGTCTAAAATGGGATTCTGACGTTGAATGTGGTCGGGTACAGGAAACACGAGAACATCAACGATGTTGAACAATCAGAGTTTGTATTTTCCAATTTTTTGTATGGGCAGCAGAGGTACCTACCGCTGCGTACACACCCCTGGCCGGTCCGCGGCAGCCCAGCCGAGCCATCCCACCACCCGGCCATCACCGCGAAGAACCGACACCTTGATGGCATCGCATCTGCATTTCAACATCCACGCTTCTCAATTGACCAAGTTTACGGGCCACAGCTTCCAGAGCAGACAATTTCTGGTGTGACTTCCTTGGAAACAATTCTCACCTTGGTCAATTGACCCTTCCGTGCCACCGTCTTCACAACTCCAACTCCATGATCCATCCATCTTCCGATGATACTCACATGAAGAGTTGAACCACACAGTCAACCTTGCTTGAAGAGAAGCCCCAGCCATGGCCGACAACCTTTACGACTTGTTAACCCAGCCGGGGTCAGCACCATCCAAGAGCGATGCCGACCCCAGCGAACTGGAATACATCAAATCATGGTCCAGCCGCTCCCTCTCCTCGCTCGCCGCCGACGAACCGCAAGCTCTCTCCCAGACCTCCCACGGCCTCCTCCTCTCCCTCCAGGCCCTATCCAAAAAGTCCCACAAGGAAATCATCGCCTCGGCCGCCCACCACGCCACCCTGCGCACCTCGCTCCCGGCCCTCGCCGCCAGCGCGGCCGACCTGCGCGCCTCCATCCCCAAGCTCGACGCCGAGGCCGTCCGCTTCTCCACCACCTACAACAAGTCCAGCGACCACGCCGTCCTCGCGCGGCGCAAGAAGGCCCTCCTCCTCTCGCGCAACGTCGAGCGCCTCGTCGACGTGCTCGAGCTGCCCACCCTCCTCGCCACGGCCATCTCGTCGGCCCCCGTCAACTACGCCTCGGCCCTGGACCTCAACGGCCACATCCGCCGCCTGCACGCCCTGTACCCTTCCTCCCCGCTCCTCGCCTCCATCGCCGCCCAGGCCGACGACGCCATGCGCCTCATGGCCTCCAACCTGCTCGTCTCGCTGCAATCCCCCTCCCTCAAGCTCGCCGCCTCCCTCCGCACCGTCAGCTGGCTGCGGCGCGTCCTCCCGGACCTCATCAGCACATCCACCGCGACCACCACCACCGCCACCACCAAAAAGTCCCCCCGCGACGTCGCCACGCAGGAGCGCGTCCTCGGCGCCCTCTTCCTCGTCTGCCGCCTCGCCACCCTGACGACGATGCTCGACGCGCTGGACCCCCTCCGCCACCTCGCCGACCAGGAGCGCGCGCGCCAGCGCGCCCTGGGTCCCGGCAACGCCTGGTCGGGCGGCCAGCAGACGGAGCGCTTCCTGAAGCGGTACCTCGAGATCTTTCGCGAGCAGAGCTTTGCGATTGTGTCCATGTTCAAGAGCATCTTTCCCACCTCTGCCACCACGGGCACCACCACGGGCACCACCACGGACGACGAACAGGACCCGATGGAGCCCATCCCCTCGGCGCTGGCGACGTTTCCGCTGTACCTGGTGGATATGCTGCTCGAGACGCTGAGGGCGTACCTCCCCGTCGTCAAGGACCAGGCGTCGAGGGACAGTCTGCTGACGCAGGTGCTGTACTGCGCGGGGAGTCTGGGGCGGCTCGGGGGGGACTTTGGGTTGTTTCTTGCGACGCTGGATGTCGGGGGGGAGGCCGAGGAGGAGTGGGTCGAGGTGGTGAAGCGGCATCGGGCGTTGGCGGGGAGGTTGGAGTCGATGGTTGGGGAGCAGAAGAGGGGGAGTTGATGGGAATGGACGGTTCAGAGGAGTCAAAGCGGTAACATGATTAAATGCTTGCTGTTGTGCATTCTTGTGGTATTATCTGGTCTTGATCCCTTGCGATACCCCCATCCTTCCCATAGATGCACCATTGGTATCTTTATACATGTACGGGCCGTCATCCATACACAACCCGTCCCAACTTTCTTGCTATCCTCGGCCTGGTTTCTAAAACTTCCTCCTCGCAAGCGTCGGCTTCCATTCCAAGGGATGTGTTTCTGGCGTGGCGTCTTCATCTGCCTTCCAAATTTTGACTGCGAGAAAGCATTTGTTAGCAAGCTGGTTTCGTCTGTCAGGGAAAAGGGGCACTCACTCGTCTTGTCTGCCTCGCCACAAATCAACCGCGACCCCGAGCGATCAAACACAGAGCTCATGATCCCAGACTCGGCGTCGAGCGAGCCCGGCTGCGCCGTCGTGTCGAGGCCCTGGAAACGGTGACCCGACTTCCAGTCCCAGAAGCTCATGGAGCCATTGTCGCCACCGGAAAACATGACGTTGTTGTCGTTGACCGACAGCGTGTTGATGATGGCGTTGTGGCCCTCAAAGTTCTGCATAAACGCGCCCTCGGGGCACTTCCACTGCTTGATGCTGCCCGTGCTGCCCGTGGCAAAGGTGAACTCGCTCGGGTGCGTGGCCAGGGCGCGCACGCCCTTTTTGTGGTGTGTCAACACGCCCATCGTCTTGCCCGCCGCCAGATCCCACATGCGCACCGTCGAGTCCAGACTGCCTGTGATGACCTGCGGGTCGCCCTCCTGACAGACGAGGTCGGCGATGGTGCCCGTGTGGCCGCTGAGGACGTGGACGTTGCTGCGGGTGCGCATGTCCCAGACGCGGGCAGCGCCGTCGCGGCCGCCCGTGACGAGCACATCGAGGGTGGGGTGCAGCGCGAGCGCATAGACGCCGCTGAGGTGGCCGTGGTAGTGGCGGATGACCTTGTTCGTCTCCAGGTCCCAGCACTTGACCATCTTGTCCTCGGCGCACGAGAACATGTAGGGGTGCCGCGACGAGACGGCGAGGCCGCGCACCGTCGAGATGTGGCCCGTCAGTGTCAGCTTCAGGTTGCCCGTCGCCATGTCCCAGATCTTGATGGTGCGGTCGCCGGCGCCCGAGGCGAACCACTTGTTGTCGGGCTCCACGGCCAGCGCGCGCACCCAGCCCAGGTGGCCCGAGATGACGCGCATGAGCTTCCATGGCGGGTGCCAGTCGGGCTTGGGCTGGGCGAGGATGTCGGATCGCCGGATGAGGCCGGTCTGGGGCTCGTCCCGTTGCGGGTTTGCGGGTGTGGAGGAGGAGGACGACGAGGCGGGTTTGCGCGAGAGGACGAGGGCCGACGAGTTGGCGCCACCCGGACCAGCACTTGGTCTCGAGGGGATTCCTTCGATGAGCTTTCGGGTCTGCTCTTCGGACTGTGATGGTGCCTCGTCGGCGGGAGCCGCCCTGGCCTTCTTCTTGCGCGCGCCGGCCGCTGGGAGCTTGGAGGCGATGGCCTCGGGGAGGGTCTGGACGTCGCTGTACTCGGCATGGAGGCGAAGGGAGAGCGCTTTCTGGCTGACGTCTGGGTCGCTCGATGCAGAGGCGGGGTCGAGCTTTAACCGTTTCCTCCCCGAGGAGCTGTCTGTGGTGCTGGCGTAGATGGCTTTTGTGTTGCGAGCGTTCTCGAGAACGAGAGCCTCGAGATGACTACCGATAGCGCCATCGACGGCGCTGCCGCTTGCGACCTCGGCCATGGTGTGCTTTCGTACGAAGCTGAAATCCGAGTATCGTTTGACGAGCGGCTTGTCTTGGACGCGGGCTGATTCGAGGTCGGTATCTGCAGTTGCCGGTGGTGTCGGGACGGTCGTCGCTGGATCCTGGTCGCGTTGTCGATGATGGAGCATCAACTTTGGCGTGCGCCTCCAATTTTTTGGCGCGATTGAGGCTGGAGCTCTCCAGGGGCGGCACAGTGCGAGCGGCTTATCGGGTCTTATCGGTCTTGGCCTCTGCCCGCTCCACAAGCATCAGCCAGGGGTCAGCCCACCTGGCGACAGCGTCACTTACAGCAGCCTGGACCTGAAGCTCTTCACCCAGAGGGAAGTAAGGAAACAACGTACATTGAAGAAGCACCCTTTCTCCAAATTCTGAACCAAAAATTATCCCAAAAATCTCAAGCCATGGCCGACGAAAAGTACGAAATCCATGCCGCCGCAAGGGAGGGCAGGTGTGAGTTGCCCCTCGTCGTCTTCCCCTCAAGACTCCCGTCGTCTTCACACCAAGACTGACAACCGAATCTCCCACCAGTTGCTGCCGTTGAATCGCTTCTCAATGTTAGTCTACCACATAGACGGGGTCATTCAAGGCCCAGTCAACTTCAATATCAAGTCCTGAACCATCCTGACCACCATATCACAGGCAAACCCCAAACTCGCCAAGCTCAAGGACCTCGACGGCCGTCTCCCCATCCACTGGGCCGCCTCGGCCAACAGCTACGACATCGTCACCCTGCTCGCCGACCAAAAAGACTTTGATCCCGACGTCCAAGTACGTCCTCACCCCCAGTTCGCCCACCGTCTACACTAACACACCCCTCTAGGATGACAGTGGCTGGACCCCCCTTATGATCGCCGCCAGCGTCAAGGATAGCGACCGCGTCGTTGATCTGCTCCTCGCTCGTGGCGCCGACGTCAACCAGACCAGTCCGTATCCCCCCTTTCCCACCAACAACGACATACTAACACCCAACCCACAGCAAACTCCGGCCAAGTACCTCTCCCCTCCCCCTCCCCCCTGACCCCACCATGCTAAACCATCCCCAGACAGTCCTACACTTCGTCGCCTCCAAATCCAACCTCGACCTCGCGCGCAAGCTCCTCGAGACGCACAAGCCCCCCGCCTCGGCCCGCGTGCGCGACAAGCGCGGGCAGTACCCGCTGCACCGGGCGGCGGCCGTCGGCTCGGCGCCCATGGTGGCGCTGCTGCTCAAGGCGCGCAGCCCGCTCAACGCGACCGACGGCGCGGGCTACACGGCGCTGCACCACGCCGTGGCCGAGGGGCACGGCGACACGGCCGTGGCGCTGCTCAAGGCCGGCGCCGAGGCCGACAAGAAGGACAATGACGGGCACCTGGCGCTGGAGCTGGCGCCGGGGAGTGACGTACGTGTTTTCGGTTCTGTCTGCTGGGGAGTGTTGCTGACATGTCGCAGGTTCGCAAGTACATACAGCGGGAGTGTGAGAGGGAGGGGATCGAGCTCTAGACTGGAGCCAAGGATGCTGAACAAGTCTATTAGACGCTTCGTGCGAGGAGGGGGCAATGTTCAGGGGCATGTAATTAGTGCAACTGAATGAACCCCTCGCTGTGCCCCAAACCTTGCCACGCAGATACAGTACATGCTACAAACCGCTGCTGCCCCTGACCTCACTTGATCGTCCGCTCCACCAGCTCTCTGTACATGGTCTTGACGTCGTCTACGTCCGCCTTCAGCTCCTCGACCATCTCGCTCTTCTCCCCCAGCAGCTCCAGCGTCGTCTCGTACCGCGCGCTGACCTCGGCCACCTCGGCCTCGAGTTCCGCCACCCGCCGGAGCGCCTCCTTGCCGCCCTCGGCCTCGCGCATCAGCGTCACAATCTCGGACCGCGCCTCGTCGCGCTGCCGCGAGATGCGCCCCAGCTCCTCGCGCGCCGCCATCTTTTCGCTCTCGAGCCGCCGGATGGCCGCGCTCATACGCTCGACCAACTGCACCGAGGGCCCCGCGCCGGCCGTTGACACCGACACCATGTCCTGCATCACCTGCTGCGGTGACGACGATCGCTCGAAGCCGTCAAAGGCGTCGTCTCGGTCGGGGGCGTGCGTAAGGGATGGGGTCTGCAGCGCCTCGATCGACGGGCTAAACATCGGCACCGACGGGCTGAAGAGGCCGCTCAGGCTGCCAACGGTGGACTGGATGGTCGGGCGGATCGGGGGTTGTGCCGATGGTCGTCGGTGGCCGGACCCGGCTCGGCCTACCGAGGCATCCCCGACACCGCCGGCTTCGCTGGTGGTTGATGGGGCCGACGCTTTCCGAAGCTTTCCTGTCAGACTCTGGATGCCGAGGAAGTCGGTGCTGAATGTCCGTCCCGGGGTGGGTAGCTGTGGCGACTCTGGTCGGCTGTCGCTCTTGAGGAAGGGCCCCCCGGGGAGGTCTTCGAGCCAGGTCCGGCGCTCGTTCGGTTGCGGGGTGTTCCTCTCCTCCTTCTCGGCCTCCCAGGCTTGCTTTTGCTTCTCAGCTTCCGCGCGGGTCTTTTGCAAGGCGGCCTCGGCCTCTTCGGCCCGCTTTTTGAGACGGTCGATTTGGGTCTTGTAGGTCTTGACGTCTTCCTCGATGTTTGGGAGCTTGGTCTTGGCTTCTTCGAGCTCTTCCTCGTTGCGCTTTGCGCGGAGAGCCTTAAGTCTGTTAGCAAAGCAATGAAAAAGAGGGGGTGAGTGGGTGTCTTACAGCTTCCCGAGCCTTCTTCCTCATGTCCGACTCGCGTTGAAGAGCCTCGTCCCGCTCCCGCTCGAGGTTCGTTATCCTGGCCAGTAGGGTCGCCTCGATGCCGTGCCAGTTCTCGCTCGCGATGGAGTACTGGGTCTGCAGTGTCTCAACCTGCCTCAGGAGTTTGGCCTGCGAGTCGCCAGTAACGCTCGTGGAAACCTCTTCGGCACGACTACGCATGGCTTCCAGTTTGCTCTCCATGACCTGAACCTCCGCCTTGAGCTCCAGTTCCAGTGCCCGCGCTCGCTCCGCGGCCTTCTCGGCCTTTTCCTTGAGCTCCGTTGCCTGAATCTTGGCCCGGTCAGCCACCAGGTTCTTTTCGACCTGGAGGGCTGCCACAGACTCCTCGAGCTCGGCGATGCGCCGTCTGTCTTGCTCACGTGCCTGGTCATTGACCCTGGCTGCCATGGCATCCGCCTGCTCGGTGGCCTTTTGGAGCTGTGATTTCAGTTCTACAATCATGCTATCCTTGGATCGAACATCTGACCGCAGCGAGCTGAGGTCCCTCTGTGCCTGGTCCAGTCGCCTCTGAAGATCGCCATATGTCTTTTCAAGTTCATCGGCCCGCTTGGCGCGTTGGCGCAAGGCCTCTGCCTCCCTGTCCGACTTCTCCTTGGTGGTCTTGAGGGCGTTGATCTCCCTCTCGTCTTCGGAAATCTTGCCCCGGAGCCTTTTCAGAATTGCGCGGTGCTTCTGCTCTGTGCGGGCCAGATTGATGCCCTCCTCCATAAGCTGGGCGATTTGTAGATCCGCTTCTGCCTTTTTCTTCTCAAGGCTCCCAGGAGACGCAGTGGAGGATGCTGCTTTCGCCGAGTCCATTGCTTCTTTAGCCATGTATTTCAGCTTCGATTCCAACGCATCTATGCGCTCCACATATGCGTGAATCTCCTCCTGGCGTTGTAACAGTGCATCCTCTTGGGCCTTGTCTGCCTCTTTTGGTTGATCTTCCCCGATATCCGCCGAGCTTTGTTGGTTGGTCGGTTCAACGACATCCTCTGCCTTTGCCTGTATGGCTGAATCGCTCTTGGTTAAGGCCGGTATAGGGGACGGATCGTCAGTCGACGTTTTTGCGCCGTTCGCTTCTCGGACTGTCGACTCCTCGCCACCGTCGCCGTTTCGAGTGTCGGGCTGCGCATCCACGACAGCAGAAGAAGCATCTTGCGAAAGTCTCGAGACATCTTGTGAGGGCCGTGGGGAAGCTTCACTGTCTTTGAGTGCGGGGCTGCCCCCCCTATCGAAGCTATCCAACGATGCTCGGCTCGGCGCATCCAGACTCGCGCGCGGGCTCCCCTGGTTCGATATCGAAGGTGTCCCGGTGTCGGCTTTCTGCCCAGCGGCTTTAGCGGCAATGGCTCTCGCGAGTCTCTCCTGAAGCCGGTCATTGGTTCGGGCGGTAGAGGATGTTCTTGATGGTCCTGCCCCGCGGCACGGTTAGGATGGGATTGAAAGCTCGACAAGGAGACCTTGGACTCACCTGGACTCGCGGTCTTCTTGGAGGGGGAGGGGGGGTTAGGAGGGGCGGCGGAACCGGCAGTGGTTTTCGCATCTTTTGTCGCGGACCCATCGTCCTCGGCGAGAATGTTATCAAGCCTGGCCTCGAGGCCGCCGACGGCTTGGGACAGGAACGAGCCCCATCCCGTCTTTTTTGTCGGCGCCGCCATTCTCGATCAGCGGGGCCACTTTGTGGAGGTGAAACCCTGGGGTCTGGCCATCAACGAGGGGAGATGTGTCCCTTTTTTGCAAGTCAGTCCATCGGGTGACGACGCGGCGGACGTGGCGCAGCTCGAACTTCAAACCCAATTCGAAGGTTGCTGCCAAGTCCCCTTCCTTCGAATACGGGGGAGGGGTCCTGATGACGACGGCAAAGGATCCAGAGGCGGAATAGGGGAAGCTGGGTGTTGAAAAGGAGGGGTCTTATCTCTGGGGAGCTGAGTGTATCACCAGAAACGTCTGTATTGCGCGTCCTCGAAGCTTCGCGCACGACGAAGGGGTCATGAAGGCGGCAGTTGCCAATCAACTGGCAGCCCAAAGTGGAAGAGACGGCTCGCGACTTGGAGCTATTGGGAGCTCGGACCATCAATCTTCCCGTGAGTCCTGTTTCCCCTGTCCCACCTGATCTTTTTCCAGTTCATGAGAGCGGAACATCAAAAAGATCCCGTGCAGCAACACCCATCCAGGAGGACTTCCTTCTCCCTTTTTCCTGTGTCTGTCCGCAAGACATCGAAGTGCCATGGCTATCCCCGGCCTGCCAAGCTGTCAGCCCGTCGCTCCGGGCTTGTCGCCTTCAACTTGCACTTGCACCACAGCGGTGCCACCACCTGCTGCCTTGGTCAGCGGCCCTGATGGGCCTCGGTATCAAGTGCACGCGTGCATTGATGTCCCAAGACGGGCTTCCAGGACATGGACAGGGCGACTGGATTTCCTGGAAGATGCTGAAACCTGAGACCTGGGAATTCCAATCCGGTTCTTGGGTCCACCATTGTCCAATGTCGCACATTCCTGCTTTCCACATGCTTCCCAGACCAAGCAATTGCGTTAATAAGACTCTCGCAGGAGCCTGTCCACATCTTCCCGGCCGATCCGACCCATCAGCTCCGTAACTGTGCAGGAGCTGGAGCTTTGCCATATTTATGTGTTTGGCATCACCACTTCGCCTCAACTTTGCGCAGACAAGACACCTTGAAGCCACCGCAGCTCACTGCGTTTCGCCCTCATCAGACACCGCCGCGTCCACTATCGCCCTGACCTCTCGATCGGTCTGTTCTCTGCAGAGTCTAGTCCGCACCAGCCCACTGCGCCGTCCATTACACTGCTGCTCATTTATCGACATTTGTATCACCAAGGTGATGCGGCGTAGCGGGTTGCTGTGGTACACATAGAAAAGACTCGCGGAGTGTCAAAGACTCAAGTCTGACGTAACTTCGGCCATCCCACCATCACTGCCGTTCCAACTTCCAAGCGTCCCGCCTTGTTTGGGTCGGCACCACAACCCCTTTTCAGCTCGGCTTGGCATTCGGAGGCTGCCATTGAGCCTCCTTTTTTGGCACGATGAACAACATGTCGATTCCATATCGGACGTCCCGCGAGGGATTCTGGGGGGAGCAGACCTCCACATTGAATTGGTGTGAAGAGGCAAGTATAGTACCCCCCCTGGCGACGGGCAGAGGTTTCTCACACCAGGGCAGGACTACAACATCACATTTTACTGCGCCGAGGCAGTCAACACAGTGACCAACCTGATCTTTATGTGGCTGGGGTTCAAGGGGCTGCACAATGTCATCCAGTACAATCACTCTCCAGTGTTCATCCTGGCGTTTTTGGGATACATTGTCGTTGGTCTTGGCTCCATCGCCTTTCATACATCGTTGAAATGTATGTCTCGCCGCACCTCATTCATCCCAGGCCATGTGCACCTGTCTAACTCTGATCACACAGACTCCATGCAGCTAGCCGATGAGCTCCCCATGATCTATACCGTCTGCATCATGTCCTTTGCAGCTTTCGGTTACGGTAAATCTGTCAAAACAAAGGCTCTGCTCGCTGCAGGGCTCACCGGGCTCGCCTGTTTCATCACCGTATGTAACCCCCTCGAATGCAACACAAGCCTGATCAATGCTGAACCTATGTTTTTTGAGCAGGTGTACTATCTCTACGCCAAAGATCCAGTCTTCCACCAGGTCGCATATGGCGCTCTTACCCTGGCCACCACCATCCGCGGATTCCTAGCAACGCACAGTGAGCTTAAGCCGGCTCTGCGGAGGCGTGTACCTGGCGAGAGTGATGCATACATTCGCCAGATCCAGCAGCTGTCGTTGGCAGGTGAGTTGATGATTTGGGGGCTGTATCAGTATCGTGGCTAATCACGGCCTGCAGGTATCTACATGTTTGTCGGCGGCTTTTTCCTCTGGAACATGGACAACATCTTTTGTCACCACCTGAAGACGGCGAGACATCAGATTGGGCTACCATGGTCCGTTGTCCTGGAGGGACACGGCTGGTGGCATATTCTTACGGGGCTAGGTATGGACACTCCTCATCCACTGAAATGTTTGTTTTGATGCTGACTCGAATTTCTCACAGGTGGTACGTATTCTCTTGCTGATGACTGTATTTGCACAGCCGGTGTGGCCAGATTGAACTAACTAACACTGACGCAGCATACCACTTGATCTTGTGGAGGGTTTGGGTCAACACCTGCCTGGATGGGAAAGAGAAGGAGTTCATGTTGGACTGGACTCCATGGCGGTCGATTCCACAGGTCGTTCCAAGGCGACTCGGACAGTCAGAAAAGAAGGCGCAGTAGAGGCTGGTCTTTTAAGCGTCACACGTACGACAGGCGTCTGGTGCTGTGGTGGCACTGTCGGCCGGGAGTCAAGGGCCCTTCTGTTCAACGATGTACGGGCTCGCTTGAACGTCCAGATAAATGTAGGATGAGGTTTCTGAAGCATGTGTAGGATGTAGGCATTATTCATAGCACGGCGGGTGTCATTCTCCAAGCAACGCTTAAGGACCAGTTCTGGATGTTATGCATAGTGGAAGGCTAGGTGCTCCCCAGCATTTATGTCCCAAGACAAATCGGACCTTCGTAATCTGTCATTGCCAATTCCAAAATCAGAAAGGACGACATGTAAATTTCTATTCATTTTCAGGTTCCTGTAGTCGATATGCCCCTGAGTTGATGTTTGGAGCCTGACACTGCCGTGACCTGCCGTGTGGCTTGGCAATTTGGCACTGTCCCTCAATTGCTGCCCCTCCAACTCTCCCGAATTTCATCGTGAGAAGCTCATCTCATCATCCATCAACCCATCTCGCACCCTCTCATCCCAACAGCGCTGCGCAGCCCAGTCCGACATATCTTGGTGTCACCGTCCCTCGAAATCAAGTTTGCATCCCACTGCGCCCTCTCTAAAGTCGCACATCTCACCAACACACCGCACGGCCCGGATCTCCAACCAACCAACCCCACGGGGACTCGCCATCATCAGTCATGTCGATATCAAACGAGGCATTGGAAAAGGTAGGCAAAATGTCATTAGGCATCAACCCCTCGCCCCCGACCCGGAGCCACTCTCTGCGCAGATAGCATGGTACAAGGCGCTGACTCCCAATGAACCACAGCTCGTAAGGGAGATCGAGTCCCAGGCCGCGGCCGCGCAGCAGCAGATTGGCCTCGTCCGCACGCAGATGGTGTCCAAGCAGCGCGAGATGCGGCTGGTGCAGCTGACGCGAGGCGAGATGGCGACGTTGCCGCCCGACACGGCCGTCTACGAGGGGGTTGGCAAGATGTTTGTGTTCTTCTTCTTGGTCATGATCATCGCTGGAGTCCGTTCTGTTTGCTAATCATTCCCCTCAGGTTCGTTGGGCTGCCTGTTCCGGTGCTGCAGGAGAAGCTGGGCTCGCAGATGAAGGAGATGGAGAGCGAGGTCGAGGGCCTCGGGAAGAGACTGCATTACCTCGAGACGACGGCCAAGAACAGTCAGGAGCACATTGAAAAGATGTTGAGGGGGGCTGCGGGGCGGTCGTGATGTGGTGGTGGTTTTGGGTCGAGACCTTGTATGTGGAAGAGGTATCATGACGGGTCCGCGAGCCACACTGGTCATTGAGGGTACGGCACGCGTACCTACAGAAGGGTCGCGAAACAGTGATCTCCAGGCTGCCATATCTCACAACCAGTTGTGTCTACGGTGCCCGTGTGTGTGTTCCCGGATATGGAGCTCAAGGAAGGGTGTGAGATGTTGGCTACGTACACCACTCCTCCGCCTCGACGCCCCATGCCACGATGAAACGGGATGGGCCGCTACGGCTTCCGCGCGGCAAGGCGGCTGGGTTGTGGACACTGGGATGGGATCACGAAGGTGGGATTCGGCGTCGACGTGGCCCAGGAACGAGCACGATCTCGGACAGGACCGCCCCCGGGAAGGCAAATTATTGAGGACGGGGAAAATAACACCTGGATGATTTCGAAATCTGCCCATCCCGTGGGCATGTCTCGCCGCTTCTTTTCTCGAGCCTCCTTGCCACGATTAGTAACTTGGGAATTATGTTGCTATTCTTGTTCAACCGCCCGTTCCCGTCGCTGATGCAGCCACCGCCAAGGAATCCTTCGTCCCTCTTCGCGGGGTTGGCGGCGTTGGATGTCGTCTTTCGAGATTCGTTTCATCAGCCGCAAAAGGCATGAAGATCCGATTCCGCAGCGGCACATGAATGGGATTTCCAGACACCCAGACACTGTCTCATGGGTGATTTCCCCTGGCTTTTTGTCGGGCGTCCCGGCTGAGGTTCATGTTTGACAGCATGTTGGACGGGGACCCCGCACACAGCAGAAAGAGTCAACGAGCTGCCTGCTTCGCCACATCCCAGATACAGTTTCCTCGCATGACAATGTCTCTCTTCCCTTTTGTTGACTGCCGCTCTTGAAATGAATCCCAACTCATTGTGGGAATCGAAGCCGAGAGACGGCGAGTTGTTGCCGCCATCTCCAGGCTGCCAGAAAAAGACCCCTGCTGAAGAGGGGAGGGGTCGTTGCCGGGGTGGATCGCCAAGGCCAATCTCTCTGCCCCTCACTTAGCCCTACGGAGCAAAAAGCAGAAGGTTTCAACGCACATCACCATAGGGCGTGCCACAGGTGCCCAACGCCCATCCCGCTCCCACTCCTTGGTCTGGCCTCGATCCAATCCGACCAAACAAGCATCATGGCGGTGACGGCGACGGCGACGGTGACGGGAGGCTTGGGCCGCCTGATGGTGTGTGTGTACCTGTCAAACGGACCAGACCTAGGCCAGCAACATGAACTCCTGGCAATGGTTCACGGGTGGCAGAGACAAGGAACCACGTCCCCATCTTCCGGATTCCGACTGATGAGGTGCTGCGGGAAGCCGCAAGAGCCGACTCAGCCCCTCGAACCAACCCCTCCACGCCCCCCCTCCCCGGAGAAGCCTCCAACCTGAGCACCACCCTGAGGTACGTATGTATCGCCGTCCTTGGAAGCCGCACTTCGGTACGATGCGGTGCAGAATTGCAGTGCAGTTCTTGCAGTAGCTGGCTGGCTGGCTGTCCCCCATCCCAGCCACACCATGGACGACTCCTATCCCGAGCTGGTCCTCCGCTTCGGCTGCTTCCTCCTTCATGCTGTCCGGCCTTGGGACCGGACCGGACTGGACACCCACACCCACACCCCCCTCCCCGTCGTCCTCCCCCCACCACACACCTGCTGGCATCGATGGTGGCCGCATTCTGACCATTCACATGGCGACCACGGTGGGAAAGCGTCTCACCTGGTCGCCATCATGTCCCGTCAGGTCACCCCCCTGACTAATCGGTGGCCGAGATGTGAGCGGCTCTTCCGCGTGAGACGCCTGTCTCTGGGCGACAATGACCACGGTCTCAAGTCGTGTAGGTACCCAGTGGTACCATCGCCGTCGTCAATCCTCTCCTGTCCCGCACTGTGCTTCTTTTCTCTCAACCAGCACCACACAGACTCCCCGAGTCCTGGACTGGACTGGACCTGAGGCAGCTCGTTTGGGTTCCTCCAGAGAGATTGCTAGGAAGCCAGCCCACGGGCTGTACCCAATGGCCCCCTCCCTCTACTGGACCCTCAGTCCCTCCTCACACGCCCCCCCTTTCCCCCGGCCCCCTCCCCCTCCACATGAGTTACGGGACCGCCGCCCAGCGCCGAATAAATGGTGGGTCGCACCCCCGCCCCATGCTGACCGGCTTGCCATCTTCTGACCCCTCGGTGCTCGTTGTCAGCCCTTTTCTCCTGCTGGTGGAAAACAGGCCTCTCCTTTCCCTCTTTTCCCCCCGAGCTGGAACAAACTCAAACTTGGCCTCCCATCTTGTCTCGATCCCTCCTACAACCCCGCCTCACCACCGGCGTCGCGAATCCCACCCGAAAGAGGGGGACGTATCAGTTAGTGACGGCTGAGACCCCGCGGTCAAAAACAACCCGAAAAAAACCACCATGTCGAGCTACTCCGATCGCTGGAGCGACGATGAGTCGATCGACGTGCACGTGCGCCGTGTCGTCGGCCGTGACAAGTCGCCGGCCCGGCCGCCGCCCGGCCGCTCCCCGGCACCCCACTACATCCAGACCATCCGGGACGCCCGCACCGATCCCCGCCCCTACTACGAGCGCCAGCCCGTGCACCTCGTCCCGGAGCGCACCGTCGTCACCACGCGCACCCGCGAGCGCTCGCGCGAGCGCCGCTCCAGCCCGCCCACCAGCCAGGCGCCCCCCCCCCTCCAGATGGCGCCCGTCGTGATCCACAACAACATTGTCAACGACAACTCGGACGGCGACTCGGACTACTCGTCCGAGTACTCGTCGCGCCGCGGCGGCCACAAGCACCACCGCTCGCACCACCGCTCGTCGCACAGCCGGGCGCACAGCCGCACGTCGAGCAACGGCAGCTTCGACGACTCGCGCGAGCGCTTCGAGCTGGAGCGGGCCCGCGCCGAGCTCGAGGAGCTGCGCCGCCAAAACGCCCGCAAGGACGACGAGGGCCGCACGGCCAACAAGTTTGAGCTGGAGCGGTACCGCCGGCAGGACGAGGAGGAGCGCCTCGAGAAGCGCTACAAGGAAGAGGCCGACCGCTACCGCACCAAGGAGGAGCTCGAGCGCATCCGCCGCCGCGAGGAAGAGGAGCGTATCAAGGAGAAGTACAAGGACGAGGCGGACCGCTATCGTACCAAGGAGGAGCTCGAGCGCATCCGCCGTCACGAGGAGGAGGAGCGCCTCAAAGAGCGCCTCAAGGACGACGCCGACCGCTACCGCACCAAGGAAGAGCTCGAGCGCATCCGCCGCCGCGAGGAGGAGGAACGCATCAAGGAGAAGTACAAGGACGAAGCCGAGCGCAACCGCGCGCGCGACGAGCTCGAGCGCATCAAGCGCGGCGAGACGGAGCGCGAGGCGCGCGAGCGCATGCGCCGCGAGTTTGAGCAGGAAAAGTACAAGGAGGCCGAGGACAAGCGCCGCGAGGAGAAGCGGCTCGAGGAGTACCGCAGGAACCACGAGCTCGAGCAGCGGCGCAAGGGCGAGGACGAGCGCGAGTATAAGGAGCGCATTAAGCGCGAGCTGCGGCTCAAGCAGCTCGAGCAGGACGAGGAGGAGGAGGAGGAGAAGAAGAAGATGCGCGAGTACCACGAAAAGCTCGAGGCCGAGAAGAAAAAGGCCGAGGACAAGCGCAAGGCCGAGGAGGATCGCATCAAGCGCAAGCTCGAGCTCGAGCGGATCGAGGCTGAGCGCAAGGCCGACGAGGAGAAGAAGCAGCGCGAGAAGGACGCCGAAGAGGCTGTCGCCAAGTGGAAGGCCAAGGAGGCGGCGCGCATCGAAAAGGAGCGTCAGGAGAGGGAGGCGGCCGACAAGGCGTACCAGAAGCGCCTGCAGGAGGACCTGCTGCGGTCGGGCCTCAGCGACAAGGAGATCGAGGCCATCTTGAAGAAGGAGAAGATCAAGAAGGAGAAGGAGGAGAAGAAGGAGGTGGCCAACCGACCCGTCGCCGCGCCCAACCCCACATACACGCGCATGTCGCTGCGGCACCTGGACATTGAGACCCTCTTGTTTTATAAGATTGAGTGGGAGTATGACCAGGTATGTCCCCTTCCCCTTTCCCGTCTTGGGTCACCAGTCGCTAACACGCACACCAGGAGCCCGGCTACATCCTCATCCGGCGCTGGGTGCCCGAGTGGGAGCAAAACATGCTGTGGGAGCACACGACCAAGATCCGCCTCATCGAGCGCAAGCGCGAGGAAAAGGTGGTGCTCGAGATCAAGGACAAGAAGCACCACCACCACCACTACGACGACGACACCAACTTTGAGTGGGTCCGCAAGAAGGAGCGCTCCCACAGCCGCCGCCGCAGCAAGTCGCCCAGCCTGCTCATGTATCTGGCGGGTGCGCGGCCGGCGTAAATGGTGCTTCTTGCTGGGGAGGAAGAGGTGAAGACGGACTTGGATGAAATACCCCGGTGTTTTGGTCTGATGATGGAGGGCGGTGATGATGATGATGATTGTCCTCTTTTTTGGGTATTCTGCTGTCATCGGGTGACGCTGGCTCTCTGCTCCGATCTGTTTTGCTGCTACGTTTGATTCGTCGTCGCTCCTTTCTTTGGTTTGGTTTGTTGTTAGTTGTCAATTTTCATGATCATCTTGTTCAGACCTGTGGTGTTGTTTTTCACTCTCGGTTGTTTGGACGAGTCTCTTGCGCCGGAGCTTCGAAGCAGATATTGCTGGATACAATGGAAATATACACAAATTACGTTACAGGGGCCTGCTATAGTACGGAGGCTCAGAGCTGACACTCGTTCATATTAACTTTTTTCAATCGGGATACCCCGACCGTCTACCTTTCTCGGCTAATTAAAATTTTCTACTACCCTACCGTAGATCCTTCCCCCTACTACACAAACTTAAACCCCCTCTTCCCTATAATAACCTTCTATACGTACTATAACCGGGCGCTTTCTAGGTCCTTTATACGTATTTAACCCTAATTAATTTCTATATATTTAAAACCTCGTTAATTAAAGTAATAGGGTTCGTTAAGGGATAAACTATACTTAAGTTAAATAAATATGTTTACTAAAAGCCTAATTAGTATATAATCCCTTACTAAACTTAAATAAACCTAAATAGTAAGCGTTACGATAATCTTAGGAGATAATTAACGTTAATAAACCCGAGCCCGTCCTATATTAAATATCTAGATTATATTATCTTATTAAAGTTAAGAATTAGGAACGATACTTAATATAACGTTTAATATCGGTAGCTTTACCTAGAATAGTACTATACTAAAAATTCCTAACTTAAAGGATAAACGTACCGATAACCCGTTAACTAAAATAACCTAAGTTTTAGATAAAATTTATAAGATAAACGTCTTAAGCGTTTATAATTTCCTTATAACTATAAAAGTATAATATATAAATAATTAATAATAATTTAATTCTAATTTTAGTTTAGGGAAAGCTTATTACCCGCCTTCTTAAGTTTAAGATAAGAAAGGTCGTTAAGAAATATAATAATAACGGTAAAGTTACCTTAATAGTAAAGGAAAAGGTCTTATAGGATATTAATACCCTAATATATATAATTACTATAGTATACGTTATCTTTAATCTTACGGATAAAATAGTAACTACTTACAATATATATAATAACCTAAACTTAGGCGGGCTATTAATAAAGTATATTATAACGACGATTAAGTTTACGAAGTATATATATACGAACTATATATATTCGGGTAAGTCGACTTTATATTTATACTATCTTAGTAAGTTTAAAGTAAATCGGGATTAATTAAGGTTAATACTAATAAGTTTAAATATTAAGCGCGCTAAGCGGGTAAAGGAGGTTGTTACGGGGAAGAAAATTCTAATTAAGGACGTTAATAATATTAAAAACGTAAGTAAGATAAAGCTAAAGGTATAGTTAAAACTTATCGATAATAAGATTATAAAAAAGGAGGAGGAGGAGAAGACGAGTAAGGATAACTAAGATAAGTAGCGTTGTATTATAAGGGAGGCGGCTAGGAAGCGAAAGATAAGTCTAGGAGGATTTATCTTAGAGATAGATTAAAAGAAGGGTTATCTTATACGATAAGAAAGAAGGATAAGAAATCTATAGTATTCGAGGGAAAGAAATATAAATCCGTTAAGTTTATATATAAATCCCGATTTAAATAACTAGATGTAAAGAATTAATATATTTATTTTAATATTAAAGAAAATATAAAGGTAAGTATAAAAGTACTTTATAATATATAAAGTTAAAGTTAAATATATAAAGTAAAGTTTAAACTTATAATTATCTTTATACTTTTACTAATTATATAAGAATATAAACTTAAAGAAGTATTAGATATTAGTCGAATATAAAAAGTATATTTATATAAGATAGTAGGAAAATATATAGTAAGGCGATAAGATAGTATATAAATAGTATAAAAGGTAGCCTTAGGCTATTACTTTATACCTTAATATATTTTAAAGTAGTAATATAACTATCTATTATATTAAAACGACTTAAAGTAATTACTATAGTATAATAATAAGGATATTAAAATAGTATAAGCTTAAGTATTACTTTTAAGTCTTAATACTAATTTATAATATAAAGGACGAAGAAAGGTAAGATAACTAAATAAGGAGGAGATAAAAAAAGTAAGTTATTTTATAAAGAAAGGTAGGTATTTTTAAATAAGCCTAAATATAAAGAAGGATTACCCGAAGGACTTAGGAGTAATAAGAAAGGAAAGAAGAAAAGAGTTTATTAATAACTTCTTTAAAGGAAGTATAAATAAAGGATAGTATTACGGCGTAAAGGTAGCGTACTATAAGGGTTTAGTTAGATAACTATTATTCGATAAGGGGTTAGAAGTTTAAAGCGCGAGGGCTACGAAAGGTAAGCTTTTAAAGCGTAAGCTAACTCCCGACTACGTAACTTAGTGTTACCTAACCTAGGTTATATAATTATATAACTATAAATACTATAACTAAGGAATAAGTAAAGCTTATAATACTTACTTCCTCTCCTCGGTAATTACGCCTTTACGCGGATACTTATAAGTAGTAACTAAAGGCGTAATTAAGCCCTATCTTCCTTTCTTAAGTATATAGAGCGTTATAATATAGGTAAGGGCGTAGGTAGGCGCGTAGAGGAATTTATCTCCGGCGTAAAGATACTTATATTTAGTTTCTTTTTCTTTAACTACGTAGGGGGCTTTCCTTTTCCTAGATTCGCTTTATAAAACTCTTATAAGTCGTCGTCGTAACCCTTTAAATCGTTAGCTAGTTACTACGTTAGTTAATTATAGCCGACTTATTTAATAAGGTAGTTTTATTAGCTATTATTAACTTAGCTATAGTTAAGGATTATCAGGACTTAACGCGGGGCTAACCGCGCGGGGCGACCAGACGGCGTATAATAGGCGTAGGCGGTAGCCTTAGGCTACTACCCCGCGCTACGGTACGCTTAAAGGTAGCGACGTAGCCGTCTACCGTATCCGGACGACCTAAAGTAACTACTACGGTATAATAACAAGGATACCAGAACGGTATAGGCCCGAGCACCGCTTCCGGGCCTTAATACTAGCTTATAATACGAAGGACGAAGAAAGGTAAGATAGTTAGGGAAGGAAAAGATAAAGGGGGTAAGTTACTTTATAAAAGAAAGGAGGTACCCTTAAGTAGGCTCGTTTACGAAGGGGGATTATCGGAGGAACTTAGGAGTAGCGAGGAAGGGGAGGGGATATTAGGAACCCTTTAAGAGAAGTATAAATAAGGGATAGCCGACCCTTTTCTAAAGGGGGAAGCTAGAGTTTAATTTATTATCTTATATAGTTATTACTCGTATACCCTATTTTTATTAATCCTAGTTACTTTAATATATATATTTTCCTTTTACTTTATATATTAAACTTTCTATTTTACTTATAAAAGTTAAACTAGTAGGATAGTTAAGATACGTCGCTAAGTAGCTACTCTTAAGTAGAGTATAAACTTCTTTACTAATAATATTATCGATAACGACGTTAATATTTCGTTAGTCCTAACTACCTTTAACGATAACTCGGTAGTTATATCTTCCTATTTACTTAACTTAGGCTATACCTAACGTAAGTAGAAGATAGTTAAAAAGAGAACCGAGTAAAGTATTTACGAGGATTTAAATATCGATTAAAATAACTTTACGAATAATATACGCGGAGGTTTAATAGTACTTACTAGCGTCCGTTACGCTTTAGTTAACCCTAACTACGAAGGAGACTTCGATAAGAATACTATACGGGTTAAGAGCGAGTAACCTTTACCTAGCTCGTTAACCTTTTCTGATAAAAACCCTTTCGCCGATATATATAGGCGTATTAAAGTAACCGAGCGTTAACTTAGAAAGGCTTAGGATTAACTTAAACTTAAATAACTTAATTACCGTTTATAGACTACTACTAAAGCCTTAATAAAAGTTATAAAGGGTTTATTAGGAACCTTAAAAGAGAAGGAAGCCGTTACTAAGGTTATAAATAGTACCGTTAAACTTACTCCTAAACGACTTACTATCCCTATTAGATTAGCTATCCTAGCTACTATTATTAACGGTCTCTCGGCCCCCTTTATAGCCGCTATCGTTAGTCCGGAGACGCCTATTACTACGACTACTACTATAAGGGTTACCTTTAAACCCTGTTAAAGCGCCCCTTTTAAAGCCTTTACTCTTATCTACCTTACTTATATAGGGTAGGACTTTACTACCTTTTATAATTTCCTTTACGATTATAAGATTAACTTCCGTATTTATATTAACTTATGTTTTAATAAAGACCGAGTTACGTATATAGTAAGCTACCTTAAGAGAGCCTTAAAGAACGCCTAGGTAAAATATATATACGAGTAGTAGCGTTAACCCGGCTTTAACCTTAACCTTATACCTTAGTAAGAGTTTATCGACTTCCTAGAGATAAAGCTATTAAATCCCCGGACCCGTATTCTCTTAGCTATTAGTAGGCTCGAGAGGGCCTTTTAAAAGCCTAACGAAACTATAACCGACTTCTAGGATTAATACTTTAACTTAAAGGTTAAGCTCGGACGCCCCGAAGACGACGAGCTACGTATAGTATAGCTTTTAAATCGCTTTTACTTAAAGATCCGCTAAGTAATCGAGGTTTAAAGGAATATCCCTAAAACCTAGTAGTAGCTTATAAGCCTTACTCGCTATATAAAGGAAAGCTAAAGGGATATATTTTAAACCTTTAAATTCTTTAATAAAAGATATAACTAAAGGGGTAACGGGGGCTAGCTCCTTAACGTAACTAGTATAAGTACCGTTTACTTTACTTATACTAGTAGTAACGTAAGGAATTAAGATATACGTCGTTAGTAAGAGTAGCCTTAAAGCTAGACTTTAGTATATAATACCTTTACGTCCGTATAACCCTAACCCCGGAATAAAGCCGGAGTTACTTACTATAACTATAAGTAAGTCGGATACTATATTAACGAATACCCTACCTCTAAGCCGTATATAGCTAGCTTTAGCTCCTAGCGAATACTAAAAGTATACTATAATTATAACTAGCCCGGCTATATCGCGCCTAACTACCCTACTATCGTATACTAAAAGTACTAATAAAAGGAGTATACCGTAGCTAAGTATCCTATAAACGGTATTAATACCTTCCTAGTCTCTAAGAAGGAGAGCTAAGAGCGCGGGGGAGTTACTTTAATAAAGGAAAATAGCCTATAAATTAACCTATAGTATCGAGTCTTCTACGACTAGTACCTTTATAAGGCGTTTATCGATAACGGCTTATAAGTAAGTATTATAAACGTAACTATATTAGAGAAGCTCTTATAACTTTACTTATATAA
Source organism: Podospora conica (assembly GCA_030685255.1). Lineage (NCBI taxonomy): Eukaryota > Fungi > Ascomycota > Sordariomycetes > Sordariales > Podosporaceae > Podospora > Podospora conica. The sequence goes on from MU839498.1 coordinate 95,635, forward strand.
TCTATTTAAGGAAGGTATATTTATTACCCCTAAACCTACCCTTTAAGGTATCGCCGAATCTACTATAAAAAGCCTTAAACTAGTTAAGCTAAACGTATATACTATAGACTACTAGAGTATTTAACGCGAGGTACTTATAACCTTCGTATTAACTAAGACTAACGTTTTCGATATTATACTCGGTATACCCTAGTTAAAGCTAGTTAACCTAGCTATTAACTAATAAATAGGCGAGTAATATTACTACCTCCGTACCGGCGACCTCTTTACCTATAATAATAATAAAGCGTTTAAATATACCTATTATATAGTAGCCTTACTTATTAAGCCCGCTATTTACGTCTTAATACCTTAGCCCGAGGGAGAAATAAATTTAAATCCTAAAAGTAACGAGGAAGTAAATAAAGAAGTAACTAAGGCTAAGCTCCCTAACTATTACTAGGAGTATAAGAACTTATTCGTCCGTAAAAGTACTCCCTATGTAGATTAAGGGAAGATAATCGAGTATTCTATCGAGCTTATCGACGGAGTAACTCTACCGTAGAAGCCTATTTATACGTTAAACTAAAACGAACTAGAAGTAATACGCGAGTAGCTTATAAAGGCCGAGAGCTTAGGATAAATTTACCTATTTACTAGCCCTTACGGAGTAACGGTCCTCTTTATATTTAAGAAGGAGACCTTAGTCTAGTAAGCGTAGCGAGAAAATAAAGGAGAGAAGCGCTTTATATAGCTCGTCGTAAACTACCGTAAACTTAATAATATTACTAAGAAGAACCATACTACTTTACCCTTAGTAAGGGAGATACTTAATCGCCTCGTTAGAGTTAAAATCTTTACTAAACTAAACCTTAAGGACGCTTACTACCGGATTTAAATCCGAGAAGGTAATAAAGAGAAGATAACGTTTCGTATATATTATAGCTACTTTAAGTTTACGGTACTCCTTATAGGCCTAGCCGGCTTATTAGGGACCTTTTAAACTTATATTAATTAAACGTTTACGGGGCTAACGGATATAATTTATATAGTTTATTTAGATAATATCCTAATCTATAACCCTAATAAGACCTTATATATTAAGTACGTTAAGTAAGTCCTCGAGCGGCTCCGGTACTAGGACCTTTATATTAACGCGAAGAAATACGAGTTCTATATTACTAAAGTTAACTTCCTCGGCTTTATTATTACCCCTTTAGAAGTAACGATAAAGGATAATAAGATCGCTATTATTAATAAGTAACCAGACCCTTAAACTATCCGAGATATATAGATATTTCTTAACTTCGTAGGGTTTTATAAGCGTTTTATTACTATATACTTAAAGGTTATAAGCCCCTTAACGGACTTCCTAAAAACCGTTAGTAATTAACTCTTTTAAATAAATAACGAAGCGATAGCTACCTTCTAAGCCTTAAAAAAGCGCTTTATAAGTAAGCTTATCCTTTAATATTTTAAGCCGGCTTTATAAATAAGAGTTAAGACGGATACTTTTAGGAAAGTAGTTAAAGTAGTACTATCGTAGCTATATAATAATAGGAAATAGTACTTAATTACTTACCGATCTTAGAAAATAACCCCGGAAGAAATATATTAGGTAGTCGGCGATTAGAAGTTATTCGCCGTTATCGACGCCTTTATATACTAACGATACTACCTTATAAGTACCGCTTTCCTAATAGTAATCTTAATTAACTACTTAAACTTAGAATTTCTAAGGATTAAGAAAAAACTTACCCTTCGGTAGCTACGTTAAAACGATAAGCTCTTTAAATACGATTTCGTAATTAAGTACTACGCTAACGTTTTAAACCTTATAAATAAGCTTTTATATAAGCTAGACTATATAAGGAATAACGATATTTTTACTTAAAAAGATTAAGGGACTTACTTATTATTTAATTAGATCGAGCGAGTAGTTAAAAAAGGAGAAACTTATATAAAGGAGGGTAAATTTAAGAATATTACGGTTATAATATTTATAAGCGACGTTAATAAAGAGTACCCGTTACTCGAGTAGCTTAAGTAAGTTATAAAAGGAGGATTTTTATACTTTAAGAAGTAAAACCCTTAGGGAGTAATAGTAATAACTATTTAAGGAATAAGACCCCGGAGGGTTAATAAAAGCTACTTAAACGCTTACTTAGTAATAAAGCTTTAAGAACGGCGAGCTTAAGGAGTAAATAAGCTAGTAAAAATCGAGGAACTACCCGTTTATTAGAAATAAACTTATACGAACCCCTACGATAAAGCTTCCCTAAAGGCGTTATAAGGCTTAAGGAGAGGTCGGAGTAACGGCCGAGGGGAGTAAGAGGGTATTATTAAGCGTTAGGAGTACTAGGGAGCCGGTAAACTAGATATAGCTTTAACTCCGTTAGCCCGATACGTAAGTATACGCGTTATTCTAACTCTCGAGTACCGCTTAAAGGTTAATAAGCTTACGAGTACGCCTTTTAAGGATAACGGTAACGACCGATAGTACCTTAAGTTAGTAGGATTAGAGAAAGATAACGAGGGATATAAACCTAGGCTTTAAGCTAAATATATATAATAGTAAAAGCTATTAGGTAAGGAGGACCGCGAGGAAGTTAATCTTAAGTAAGTATTAAAGACGGAGTATTACTTTAATCTAGAGCCTACGGCTGTTAACGGAATATAAGAGGATAGCTTAACCTTAGCGAGGGAGCTAGAGAGTTCCTAACCTAGGGAGGGAAATAGTATAGGAGAGTAAGCGAAGTACGATAAACTATAGTTTATTATCGAAGGGGTTATTAATAAACGCTTAGATACCCTATTAACGGATACTATAAGGAAGGCGTAATAGGAAGACGTTATATTTTAGTAAACCTAAAGTAATTACGAAGGATAATAGTAGGATAAGTAAACTTAGGACGATAAGGGTATTATCTTTTACTATAGTCGCGTATTCGTCCCCGAATCCGTAAGGTAAGCGGTTTTATAAAGCTATTACGACGTAGCGATAGTAAGGTACTTCGGAGCTAATAAGATACGACGGGCTATCGTTAAATATTAGGCCTAGCTAGGCTTAACTCGAGAGGTATATAACTACGTTAACGCCTATAACTTATATTAGAGAACGAAGGTAAGAAGGTATAAACCCTACGGCTTCCTAACGCCTTTACCGGTATTAACGAACCTTTAGGAAGATATTATAGTCGACTTCGTTATAAGTTTACTAGATATATACGATCCCCGTATAGGCTGGATTTATAATACTATCCTAGTTATTGTAAATAAGCTTATTAAGTATGCCCGTTATCGCGTTACGAGTAAGCGCCTTAGCATTAACGAGTTCGTAGACGTTATATTTTACGATATTTATAAGGATTTCGAACTACTTATTACTATTACTTTAAATAAGGGAAGCCTCTTTATAAGTAAGTTCTAGTTAACTTTATATATATACCTAGATATTATACGCCGTTTAAGTACCGCCTACTATCCCTAGATAGATAAGTAGACGGAGCGGTAAAATTAAGTACTTAAGTACTACTTACGAGTATTTTATAGCTACGAATAAGCCGATTAAGTAGAAAAGTTAATCCTAGCGGAATCCGTTTATAATAACGTATAGTACTCGGCTATTAATACTATACTAACGAAGCTTCTTTTTAAGTTCTAACCTAAAATACCCGTAGACTTAACCCCTAAGTACCGATACTAAGTCCCCGAGGCGTATAACCGGCTTAAGGGTATAAAATAAGCGAGAGTCCGAACTCGAGAAGCCCTTTTAAAAGTTAACTAAACTATAACTAGGTATTATAATAAGGGCTAGATAAAAGTAACGTTTAAGGCTAGATAATAAGTATAGTTTTCGGCTAAGTACCTCCGCTAATACTACCCTAACGGGAAAATCTCGGATAAATTTATAAGCCCTTTTAAAATAGTAAAGCTTATAGGCGATAAGGGAATAACTTATAAGCTAGACTTACCTAAAAGATATCGAATCTACGACGTATTCTTTATCTCGTTCCTCGAACCCTTTAAAAGTAACTTAAACGAAGCCTTTAAGTACTTAGTAAAGGTAGATATTAAGAATAGTAAGTAGGAGTAAAAGGTAAAAGAAATCCTAATATATAAGGGTACCGTAAGTAAGAGATATTACTTTATTCGCTAAGTAGACTATAGTAACGAAGAAGACTTATAAAAGTTAGCGGTAAACTTAAGTAACGGGGATATAGTATATAAGTACGAAGAAAAGATTAAAATAACTTAATTTAAAAAGGATTTAACGAAAAGGAAACGAATAATCTAATAGTACGGTAAGGTATAAGTAACGGAGAAGGCGTTTAAAAAATAGGAGTTTAGGTATTATTATTAGAATTATTTCTATTAGAATTTCTAGTCTTAGTCGGCGTTTTTAAAATTATAACGTAAGAGTATAGCTAAGGTAGTTATCCCTAGTAGTAAATACGAAAATTATAAAATAATCGTAGTATTAAAAATAGTAAAATATAGTAGAAAATTAACGAAATTACCGCGATAATTACCCCTTTATATACCCTATATATACCTAGTTATAGCCTATCCCGAGCCTATAATACCCCCGATATTTTCTAAAGCTTTCCTACTAGATCCCGGCCGTAGTCTAAGCCTATCCTAAGTACCGCCTATATTATACTTATAGGCGCCCGCTTAATAAAAACTAGTAAGGGAGTCCTATTACTTAAACTATAGCTAATAGCTAAGCCGGGTACTTATAGCTATAAGGTAAATTATTAGTAATATTTAAGAGTAACGGGAGTAAGGCGGGTATATACTAGAAATTACTTAAACTCGAAACCTTTATAGTTAGGAGTAATAGGAGAAAGGAGTTAAAATATAAGTTAGTAATTAAATATATCGAACTAGTAACTTAAAGAATACTTATAAGCGCGGTTATAATCTTCTTTATACGATAATTATTAAGGCGAATCTCCTTTAAAATATCGATATTAGTAGGACCTTACTCGATAATATCCTCGTTACTATAGAAAGGCGTTAAGGGATTAGCGACTATACTACGCGTAACGATATACTTCTTATAGGCGCGGATAGCTTAGTTATAAAGGATAACGACCTAGGCGACGATACCGGTAACCTCGGATATAGGAGTAGTCTCTTAACGGGCTTAAAGTTAGATAATATACTTAAAGAAAAACGTAGCGATAGGATTAAGTAGTTATAATATAAATTAAAATAAGCCTTAAGGATATAGCTTTAAAGGAGGGGGATATATATTAGTTAGTAATTATAGGAAACTTTAATATAGCGTATATATTATATACCGAGATTAACTTACTTATAATAATAGTAAGCGATATCCTTATAAATCTCGTAATAATAAGTAGTATAGATAAGGTTAAAAAGTAAGCTACGAAAAGGCTCGCTAGCTAAAAGAGGAGTTAGAACGTAAGCGTTACCCGGGAATACCTTATTTATACCTTTACTATTAAAAGACGTAAGCTAAAAGCGGAAGGTATCGTTATTTTCGCTTTAGAAACGTAAAAAGTTAATAACGCCGAAGTAGTAAGAGGAGTAAACTCGGATTATATACTTAACTTAAAGGGGTAGTATCGTTATCGGAGTCTTATAACGAAAGGTATAAGTAGTTAGTAAGTTATAAAATTAAAGTTAAAAATATACGGTAAGAGTAATACGCTTATAGGGAGGATAGCCGTAACCCCGACTAAACGGGGTTTTAAGGGTCTTCTTAACGGATTAGCTTATATTAAAGCTACGAACGAGCGGGTTAGTAAAAGCTAGAAGTAAAGAGATAAGGAGGAGAGAACTTACGAATAAGTATAGGGCGTAGGGAGTAGGAGCCGAAGGTAAGTAAAGAAGCTAAGAGAACGTAAGTTAGTAGTAACTCGAGGGAAGAAGGAAAGAGAAGAAGGCTTACTAGGCGCGGGGAATAAACGGCGTATAAGGAGGTAAAGAGCTTAGATACTAAAGAAGAGACGGGTTAGTAACTAAAGAAGAATAAATATTAGTAACGGAGGTAGTAATAAAATAACGTTAATTATAACGAGAGTAATAGTAAAGTAATATTAATAGTAAAAGTAGTAATAATAGTAGTAGTAAGGTTAACTAAGTAGTAGGAAGGGAAGGGTAGTATTAATAAAGTAAGTAGTACCGCTAACTAAGCGTAATAAGTAGTAGTAAAGTTAAACTATTTAAAGTAACGATCGTTAAGTAAGGAAGAGAAGGGGGAAGAGTTAAAAGTAACGAAAAGGTAGAGAATATATACTAGAACTATAAGGCGGTATAGGGGTAGATAAAGAATACTACGAGATTATAAAGGTAGTATTAAACGAAAAGGGTAAAGTAAAGGCGGAGGGGGAGTAAAGCTTACGTAAAGCGTAAGGTAGTTAAAGAGAGGAAGAAAGATAGAAGGAAAAGGTAGGAAAGGATAAGGGTTTATATACAAACCCTACGCCGTTAAATTCTAAAGGTACCTTATAGTAAACGGGTAGGGTAAATACCTTAAAGGTAATAACGAGTAGGAGTAAAAGGCCTAACGAGGGTAAATAAGCGTTAAAGCGCCTACTAAACGCGATATTAGGTAACTTACGCGAATAAGGGATATAAAAGTACCCTTAATATAGGATAAACAGGTAAAGGTACGCCCCTAACCCGCTTACTTACCCCGAGTAAGTAAGAAAGATAACCTCCCTTAACGAGTATCCCCGGGGTACCTTAAGAAGGAGGGACGCCCTAGCGATTAGGTAAAAGTAACGGAAGTAATTAGGACTACGGTATTAGCGACGTATAAGAGTAAAAGGCCGCGAGATTATAAAGAAAATAACCCTTAAATCCTACCCCTAAGTAGTAACGATAACTAACCTTATAAGGATAAATTAAGTAGTAAATATATAGGGAAACTTTAGGCTATATTACGAAAAACCCTTAAATACTATAACGGAACCCCTTTAATATTACGGCGAATACCTTTTACGTAAAGGGTTCTTACTAAGTTATAATATAGGAAGGTATTAAAGGATAATATCTATAGAACTAACAATTAAGGAGCGTACCCGGGCCGGTAACTTACCTACCTTAATAAGGAGGGGTATTACTTATAAAGATCCGGATAAAAGTTATTAAGGCTAGTAAGGCCCGTAACCCCTTATCGAAGCCTAGACTTAACGCGTATAGTAAAGGGAGATAGCTTATAAAGGGCTTCCCTAGGACTAATAAACCCTTTAGCTAAGTAGTAACTTTAAAACGTAGGAGGCGGAGGAGTAGTATAAATAGCCTTTATCCCTCCTCGCTAGAGCGAGGAGGTATAGAAGGTATAAAGAGAAAAGGCGCGGCTAAGTAATATAAACTTAATTACTAAAGTAGGAGAGATTAACCTTACGAAAGTATAGCTAAGTAACTTAACCCCTATTATAAACGATAAGGAGTACGATATAAGACGGTAAGCCGGAGGGGCCTAGCGAGAGCGTAGCGAAGGCCTCGTACTACCTACTTTAAAGGGGAGTTATATAAGATTATAACGAGGAGGCGCCTACTAATATAAAGCTAAGAAGGAGCGATAGGAGCTAAGAATACGGCGAAGGTAATATTAACGTTACTACTAAGATAAGCTCTCCTATACGGGAAACTTTAAGGTTTATATTACTACCTTAAATGTCGAGGGTTTAATAATACCCTCCTATACCGCTACGAAAGTATAGTAAGGGTAATATTCTCTATATTAGTAGGAAACGCTCGTTAATAGCCGCGGCGAGGGAAGAACTCGCGGTATTAATAAGAAGCGCTTATTAATAATTACGATAAAGGAAGAGCTTTTTATACTAATAAAACTACTTAAGTTCCGCTTTATAGTAAGGGTAACGCCCTTTTTATTCGTAAAAGGCGCTTAATAATACTTTAAACCTCGAAACTACCTACTTACGTAGCCGTTAAGATATAGCCGCGAATATATAACGGTAACTAAGGCCTTAAGGATAAGGCCTATAAAGGAGGAGGATTATATTAGGACTTAACGTAAGGCTAACTACGTAGGGCGATTAAACGGCGTATAATAAGCGTAGGCGGTAGCCTTAAGCTACTACCCTATACTACGGTATACTTAAAGGTAACGATATAGCCGTCTACTATATCCGGATAACTTAAAGTAACTATTACGGTATAATAATAAGGATACTAAAACGGTATAGGCCCGAGTACCGCTTCTAAGCCTTAATACTAGCTTATAATACGAAGGATAAAGAAAGGTAAGATAGCTAGGGAAGGAAAAGATAAAGGGGGTAAGTTACTTTATAAAGAAAGGGAGGTACCCCTAAGTAGGCTTGTCTACGAAGGGGGATTATCGGAGGAACTTAGGAGTAGCGAGGAAGGGGAGGAGATACTAGGAACCCCTTAAGAGAAGTATAAATAGGGGATAGCCGACCCCTTTCTAGAGGGGGAGGCTAGAGTTTAATTTACTATCTTACGTAGTTATTACTCGCGCGCCCCGTCTTTACTAGTCCTAGCTACTTTAACGTATATATTTTCCTTCTGCCTTATAAGGATCCTCTTAAAAGTATACTACTATTCTTTATAAAATTTGTTAGTTTATACTATTTAACGGCTTTAATTTACGCGGATTTATTACTTTACCGCGTTTTAGCCGGGAATTTTACCCGGTACTTATTAGCAGACGAGCTATATGTAAAAGATATTATTAACCTTTATATTAGTAAGGAGTTATAACTAAACTATATATAAGGAAGCCTTAGTAATTTTAAATAAGCCGTTTTACTTAGGAGTAAGTTTCTCTAAGGGGCGGCTGGTAAAGATATTCCTTATATCGAGTATTATTTATTCGCCGGCCTTATACTTTAAGGCGTTAGTTTACTTAGTATTAATATTATATTCGTATTAGTCTTAAGCTTAATATAAAAGGGTATTAACTTAATTTAATATACTTTAAAAATAATAGGCGATTTCTATTACTTTAAAGAACTTTTAACGTTAGTAGATAAAATAGTTAGAAAGGTAAGGGGTTACTAGCTTTATATTAATCCGGAAGTCGAATTTATAGTTAGTATAAAAGAAGCTTACTTTTATAGTTTCGGAGATTATATTATTACTAACGAATTCGGCGAGGGGAAGTTAATCGGCTTAGTCGTCTTAAGACTATAAGATATAAGAATAGAGATACTTCTTTAACTTAATATTAATCCTTTCGGTTTAGCCGTTAATTTATAAGTAAAATACCGATAAGGGGTAGAGGGTAATACTAAGGCGTGTTAATAAAATATATTAAAATATTAAGATAAATTAGCTATCTTAGTTAGAGACGATAGTTTCTAGGTAGCTATAAAGGCTATAAACTTATTATAGGAAGGCGTTTATTAGTTCTTCCGCTTTTAAGGTTTCGGTAGCGATAAAGTACTATATCTTAATTAGTTTATTAACGATTATAGTAATATACTAGTAAGTATAGTCCTACCTAATATAGGGCGATAGGGGGGTAATATAGTTAATAAAGATATCCCGTTATAGAGAGAGAAGTAAGGGGAGAGGTTTAACGAATCCGATAGGCTTAGATCGAAAGGACTTCGTTTTAATATAGATAAGGTATCCCTTATAAAACTTCTTTATAAAAGTTATAAGGCTTAGCTATTAGTACCGGCGGTTTATTAAGTTTAACATCTTAGTTCGGCTAAGGTAGTTAGTAAGCGTAAATATATATATTTTATAAATTAATTATAGTTATAAGTTATAGTTCTTAAAGTTTATAATTAGGCGGTTTTTATAATAAGCCTAGCCTTATACTAGTTTATACTTATTAAAAGGTATCCGGAAGAGGTTTTTAAAGGGCGTCGGCTATCCTTTATTATTCTCGGAGTTTCTTAAAGTTATTATAACTTCGTTAAATAGGATAAACTTCTTGTAGTTATCGGCGATAAAGTCGTCGATATACTTTAAGGTATTTAAGGCGTAAAGTTAAAGGTTTACCTTCGTAGCGAAAGAATACTCGTTACCGATGAAAAGGTACTTATTACTAATATCGGCGGTTATAAGGATAAGGCTTATATAGTCTTCGTATATATTAAGGTTAAACTTATAAGGGTTTATTAAAGGTTAGTTACGAGTATAAAGGTAGTTATTAATTTCGTCGGTCGGTATATCTTCCGGCTTCCTATTAAGGGCGTCCGGTATAGTAACTAATATACTAAAGCGGTACTAAATCCGGAAGTTAAATCTTAAAAGGAACTCCGACTACCTTATATAACGTAGGGTAAGTTACTTAGTTATTATAAAGGTTTATAAGTTTTTATAATCTATAATAATATCGAAGGTATTATAAGTCCCTTTAAACTCCGGGCGTTATTCCTCGAGTACTTTAAAAATAGTTAAAAGCTTCTTATTATAGATATCGTAGTTATACTCTTATATTAAGTACTTAACGGAGAAATAAGCGATTAAGTAAAGCTTTTTATTATTTCCGATTTAAAGGAGGGTACCGCCGGTACTTTAATTAAAGGCGTTAACCTTTACTATTATTCGGCGGTTTTAGTTAAATACTTAAAGAGCGGGGGTTATAGAAAACGTTATTTTAAAGGACTTAAAAAAGCTTTAGTATTCGTTAGTTTATTACTAAAAGCGGTCCTTCTTAGTTAATTTATAAAGGTATTTAGTTAAGCCGGAAAAGCTATAAATAAATTATCGATAAAAGTTAACGAAGCCTAGGAAACGTTATAACTACTACCTTATTATTAGCGGCTTCTAAGTTATTATTACTATTACTTTTTTAAGGTTTATCTCGATACCTTTTAAAGTAATAATAAGCCTTAGGTATTTAGTCCGGGTAATATAGAATTCGCTCTTAAAAAGGTCGATTTAAAAGCTTACCTCGGCGAAGTATTTAAAAACCTTCCTAATATATTTAATATAGTCCTCGAGGTTATTAAAGTAAATAAGGATATCGTTAAGGTAGGCGGTAATATATTTATTAAGGATATTATAAAGTATATCGTTAATATATCTTTAGAAAGTACCTAAGGCTCCGTAAAAGTTTAATAAAGTAATAAGGGACTTATAAAGGCCGAACCTTATAATAAAGGTTATTTTCTATTCTTTCCTTATAGTAATCCTAACTTTATTAAATACTAAGATAATATCTACCTTTATATAAATCTTAACGTTATAGATAATATTAAAGGTTTTGCGGATTAGCGGTAGTAAGTACTAGTTCTTAATAGTAATATTATTAATCCCGCGATAATCTTAATAAATCCGGACGCTTCTATTAAACTTTTTTATAAGGAGGAAGGGGGTTACTATAGCTAATATAAATAAGCGGATATTTCCCTTAGCTAAGTTATCGTTAAGTTATCTTTTAATAATAATAAGCTTTATAAGGAATATAAGTTTATTTTAGTTATATAGGAGTAGGGCTCCTAATATTAGCTTAATCTTATAATTATAAAAGTAGTATAAGGGAAAGTTCTCCGCTTTTTATAGTTAGGCGATATAAAGGAAGTTCTTATCTCTTATCGTAGCTAATCTCCGGCGCCGAAGGATAAATATATATAAATACCCTACCCCCTCCTAATCTTATCGATAACCCTTATATAGAAATTTTCGGACTTATATTACTATTATTAAATCTTAATCCGTATTATCTAATATCTACTATTCCTAACTAATACTTATTACGTTTAATTATCCGCTATTATAATCAATTAGTATATATTATATTTAATTCGGGTATATATTATCGCTAATATCTAGATATTATAGTAACGGCCCTTTTACGATACTATAACTACTATATAACCTCGAGCCGTATCGATATAAGATTACCTAACTCTATTAAGATAGGTTTACTTTTAACTTTATTTAATAACGCCTTTAAGAGTTATATAATATTACTATCTCCCGCTTAACCCTTGATCGTCGTCGTAAGGCTTAAGCCCTTTCTAACTAGGAAAAGCGCTCGGAAATTACCGATAAGTTATGTAAGTATATCGCTTACTTATTCCTCGAGGATTACGATAACGACGACGACTTACTAAAGTCCTTACGCGACTTTAGCTATACCGTAACGATAAGGACCGTCGTTATATTTCGGAAAAAGTTTAATTTACGACGTCGCTATACCTAGGACTAACTTAAAAGCGTTATAAATCGAGTCCGAGCTATCCTTACTAACGTAAACGTAAAGGGGTTTTATATATACGAACGTATAGGTCGTCGGGTATTTACCGTTATATTATACTATAAGTATAGTATTTATTTACCTATACGGACGGTTAGGAAGCTTCGCTGTAAATTCTTTACGTATAATACTACCGATAAGATAAATAAGCTTTAACGTAGGCGAGGAGGTTTCTGTAGGCCGGGTTTAAATAATATTTAGTTAATTAATAGCTACTATAAGCTAGATACCGACTTCGGGATTAGTATTTACGTAGTTATTAATACGTACTCGTATAATATTATCTAGATTTATATCGGTATTAATATAAAGATAGTACTTAAAGTCGCTACGATATATATAAACGTAATCGAGGTATTTAGCTATATACTACGCCTTATCCGTTCCGATTATAGTACGGAGATAGCCTTAATCGCCCTTATTTACCTTTACCTCTTTAAAGTAACCTAGATCGAACGCTTTATTAAGGTAAAACGTAATAAGTAGTATAAGATTAAGTTTTATCCTATTTAGCCCGATATTATAGTCGATACGACTTCTAAGGAGATTTCGTATACTTACCGGCTAAACCCTTTCGAACTCGAGGACTACTATCGGTATAGTACTAATATAAAGAACTAAAGGATTAAGGCTACTTAGAACCTTATAACTACTAATCGACTTAGTCTTTTTCGGGTATATTATAATAAATTTACGTATATTTACTTTAAATAGGGTGTAACGTATAAACTAATAGCTAATAAAAGCTTTTCTAGCTCCTAAAAATATAGGGCGACTTTACTAAGTTTAAGAAATCTAACCGGATTACACTCTTATTTATTTATATACTAATAGTCCAGGAAGTATACGTAAAGTTTCTTCGGTACTATAATTCCTATACTATTTATAAGTAACGGAAAGCGTATATTATTTCGGGGAAGCCTAAGAAGATATATATAAATACGTCTAGGTCCGATATTTACTAGTACTTAATCCTTATTCCGCCTAATACGACCGCGGAGGTTTAGGCTATACTCGTATATTACCTTATCGACTTATACGAGTACCTACCGGCGGATATAATACGACTTTATAAGGAAATTAAAGTATCTTAGCTAAAGGGCGTTAATCGCTTAAAAAATAAGCGTAGGGAGCCGGGACTATAGGAGTATAAGTAGCTTCGGACGTAGTTATAAGTATACGATTACGAGAACCGTTTACTACTATTATTAAAGTACGATTATACTATAAGCTTATAAAAGGAACTCTTAACCTACCTAATAATAGCTAGGTTCGATATAGGTTAGATATAAATATATAATATTATTCGGGTTTCGTTTAGGGTTAAAAAATATTTTTATATCTTTTTCCGGCCTTTCTACCCCTACAAAATATAATTAACCGTAATTTTATTTTATTAACTTTACCGCTATAATATTACCTTTATACCTTACTTAGATCTTTTATACCTTCTTTTTACTACTTTAACCTTAATCTTCCGCCCTTAAAATCTCCGCTATAGCTCGCGCCCGTAAGGACCCTCTTACCGGCGTAGTATATTAAAGGACGAAGAAGACGTACGGCTTAATAGCTTTAAAGTTTAAAGAGTAAGGAGAGTCCTGTAATTTTTACCCTTATAATAATATCCGCCTCCCTAATATTCTATTAGACGATAAGGATAATAATAACTATCACGGATCGCGCAGCGATCGTAGACGCTCTATAGTACGTAACTAGATTCCAGAGCCTCGACTTGGAATCTTAACATCCTTTTGGAAGATTCTTGTAGTTAGGTTACGTATCAATTACAGAATTGTCACAATTCCAAGTTATACGGCCTAGGTTCGAGCCCTGCGGTTGCAAACAATTCTGGTATATCGCAGGACCGAAATAATAGACCGAACACATTGCCCCGACCTGACATCGGGGACCGAACTAATGTGCTATTGCCTGTAATCGCCAGAGGCGTTTAGGGATGTTATAGAGTAACCCCTCGCCTCTAGAGTCCCGGATAGAACTCGCTTACCTCCCCCGGGAGGGGCAGAGGTCCGAGGGCGAACCTCTGAAGGGCGGGGGGGGTTGTCACGGATCGCGCAGCGATCGTGGACGCTCTATAGCACGTAACTAGATTCTAAAGCCTCGACTTGGAATCTTGACATCCTTTTAGAAGATTCTCGTAGTTAGGTTACGTATTAATTATAGAATTGTTACAATAACGATAACTTAACCCCCGTTCCGCCTAAGGCTTTCTTAAAGGTATTTAAAGGCTCGGCTATAAAGTGTAAGGAGGAAGAAGACGATAACGCGCCGAGTTAGGTAACTAAGATACCCTCGAAGGATATATTAAAAGTTTATACCGTTCTTAACGACTCGGACGTCGCTAAGGTTATCGATAATAATATACTAAGTAGGCTTACTATATTTTATAATTTAGTAAGCTTAACCTCTAAGTAACGAACCTTATTAGCCCGAGACTATCGTTCTTTTAAGGGTAAGAAGATAATTCGGATTAAAGTAACCTTTTAAAGTTACGCGGTCGAGAAGGACGAAGATAACTAAGGAATTAACTTTATAATATTTAGCGGTATTACCTTTAAGGAGTAGAATAGGTTTTCTCTCCTATTAAGGACCCTTTTCGATAACGAGGCCTATTTTATTTCTATTCTTTATCGAAAGGCCGAATTTATATAGAAGTAGCTTTTAAAGTACTAATCCCTTACTATAATACCCCGTATTAAGGGTAAGTCGCTTCCTTAATACCGCTTTAGCTACCTAGCGACTACTCTCTTTAGTAACCCCGTTACTTTATACGAAGTTTAGTAAGCTCTTCTTACTAAGGAATATACCGGCTCTCTTCCCCCCTTTATAACGGTTTATATTATCTAGTAAGTCCCTATCGAGCTACGAAAATAAGTCCGGTAAGTATAGGGTCGTCGGTTATTTAAGAGCGATAGCGAGCTTTATTCGACTATTATAAAGCGTAAAAGAGCGGCTATAAACCTATTAATTACCGGCGATAGTAAAATAATAGAGAAGAAGGTTTCTATAGGTAAGTCGACCCTAACCGTTAAAGCTAAGAATAAAGTTACTAAGGGGCGAGGAGCTAAGGTTAAAAAAGAAGCTATAGCCGCCTGTAGTAGTACTTTTACCCTTAAGAAGAAACCGGTAGTTAAAAAAAAGGCTTAGAAGCTAAAGCCGCGTATTAAGGTCGAGGGAAAGGTAAAGGTAGCTAAGGGAAATAAAAAGAAGGCTATAGCGGTCGAGGTATCGGAATTAAGCTTAGTTCTAGATAAGGCCGTCGTTAGGGAGTAAGAGAAGGGACCTATATTAGGTATAAGTAGTTTACACCCGGGGACCCTAATATCACGGCGTAAGGGTGGCGTACTATAGGGGTTAGGTTGGATAACTATTATTCGACGAGGGGTCGGAAGTCTAGGGCGCGAGGGCCGCGAGAGGTAAGCTCTCGAGGCGTAGGCTAACTCCCGACTATATAACCTAGTATTACCTAACCTAGGTTATATAACTATATAACTATAGATACTATAACTAAGGAGTAGGCAAAGCCTATAATACTTACCTCCCCTTCTTAGTAATTACGCCTTTACGCGGATACTTATAAGTAATAGCTAAAGGTATAATTAAGCCCCGTCTTCCCTTCTTAGGTATATAAAGCGCCGTAGTATAGGTAGGGGCGTAGGTAGGCGTATAGAGGAACTTATCTCCGGTACGGAGATACTCGTACTTAGCTTTTTTTTCTTTAGCTATACGGAGGGCTTTCCTTTTCCTAGGTTCGCTTCGTAGAACTCTTATAAGTCGTCGTCGTAGCCTTTTAAATCGCTAGCTAGTTATTACGTTAGTTAATCGTAGCCGACCTATTTAACGAAGTAGTTTTATCAGCCGTTATTAGCTTAGCTATAGTTAAGAATCCTTTTAAAGGTATACTATTATTCTTTATAGAATTCGTTAGTCTATACTATCTAACGGCCTTAGTTTATATAAACTTACTACTTTACTGTATCTTAGCCGGGGATTCTACCTAGTACTTATTAGCGGACGAACTATACGTAAAAGATATTATTAACCTTTATATTAGCGGGGAGTTATAGCTAAACTATATATAAGAAGGCCTTAGTAATCTTAAATAAGTTTTCCTACTTAAAGGCGAGTTTCTTTAAAGAGCGGTTAGTAAAGATATTCCTTATATCGAGTATTATTTATTCGCCGGCTTTATATTTTAAGGCGTTAGTTTACTTAGTATTAACGTTACGCTTATATCGGTCTTAAGCTTAATATAAAAGGGTATTAACTTAGTCTAGTACGCTTTAGAAATAATAAGTAATTTTTATTACTTTAAAGAACTCCTAACGTTAATAGGTAAAATAGTCGGGGGGGTAAGGGGTTACCGGCTTTATACCGATCCGGGGGTTAAATCCGTAGTTAGTATAGAAAGAGCTTACTCTTATAGTCTCGGAGACCGTATTATTACCGGCGAATTCGGCGAAGGGAAGCTAATTAGCCTAGTTATCTTAGGATTATAAGATATAGGAGTAGAGATATTTCTCTAGTTCGACGTTAATCCTTTTAGTTTAGCCGTTAATCTATAGGTAAAACGCCGATAAAGGGTAGAAGGTAATACTAAAGCGCGTTAATAGAGTGTACTAAAACGTTAAGACGAATTAGTTACCCCGGTTAGAGATAATAATTTCTAAGTAGTTATAAAGGCTATAAACTTATTATAAGAAGGCGTTTATTAGTTTTTTTACTTTTAAGGTCTCGGTAACGATAAAGTACTATATCTTAATTAATTTATTAACGACTATAACGATATACTAGTAAGTATAGCCTTACTTAGTATAGGGTAGTAAGGGGATAATATAGTCGATAGAGATATCCCGTTATAGGGAGAAAGGTAAGGGAAAAGGCTTAAGGAATCCGACGGGCTTAGATCGAAAGGGCTTCGTTTTAATATAAATAAGATATTCCTTATAAAACTCCCTTATAGAAGTTATAAAGCTCGGCTACTAGTACCGGCGGTTTATTAAGTCTAGCGTCTTAGTTCGGCCGGGGTAGTTAATAAGCGTAGATATATATATCCTATAGATTAGTTATAGTTATAAGTTATAGTCCTTAGGGTTTATAATTAGGTAGTCCCTATAATAAGCCTAACCTTATACTAGTTTATACTCGTTAAAAGGTATTTAAAGGAGGTCTTTAAAGGGCGTCGGCTATCCTTTATTATTTTCAAGGTCTTTTAAGGTTACTATAACTTCGTTAAGTAAGGTAAACTTCTCGTAGTTATCGGCGATAAGGTCGTCGATATACTTTAAGATATTTAAGGCGTAAAGTTAAAAGTTTACCTTTATAACGAAAAAATACTTATTCCCGATATCGGCGGCTACGAGGATAAGGCTTATATAATCTTCGTATATACTAAGGTTAAACTTATAAGGGTTTATTAAAGGCCGGTTACGGGTATAAAGATAGTTATTAGTCTTATTAGTCGGTATATCCTCCGGCTTCCTATTAAAGGTATCCGGTATAATAGCTAACGTACTAAGGTAGTACCGGATCCGGAAGTTAAATCTCGAAAGAAACTCTGACTACTTTATATAGCGTAGGGTAAGTTACTTAATTATTATAAAGGTTTATAAGTTTTTATAGTTTATAATAATATTAAAGGTATTATAAGTCCCTTTAAGCTCCGGGCGTTACTTCTTAAGTACTTTAATAATAACTAAGAACTCCTTATCGTAAATATCGTAGTTATACTCCTACGTTAAGTACTTAACGAAGAAGTAGGCGACTAGGTAGGGCTTCCTATCGTCTTCGACTTAGAAGAAGATACTACTAGTACTTTAGTTAAAGGCGTTAACCTTTACTACCGTTTAGTAATTCTAGTCGAATACTTAAAGGGTAAAAGCTATAGAAAACGTTATTTTAAAGGACTTGAAAAAGCTTTAATATTCGTTAATCTATTATTAGGAGCGGTCCTTTTTAATTAATTTATAAAAGTACTTAATTAAGCTAGAGAAGTTATAGATAAATTATTAATAAAAGTTAACGAAGCCTAGAAAACGTTATAACTACCGCCTTATTATTAGCGACTCCTAAGTTATTATTACCGTTACTTTTTCGGAGTTTATCTTAATACCTCCTAGGATAATAATAAGCCTTAGGTATTTAGTCCGGGTAATATAAAATTCGCTCTTAAAAAAGTCGATTTAAAGGCTTACCTCGGCGAGACGTTTAAGGACCTCCCTAATATATTTAATATAATTTTTAAAGTTATTAAAGTAGATAAGAATATCGTTAAAGTAAGTAGTAATATACTCGTTAAAGATATCGTAAAGTATATCGTTAATATATTTTTAAAAAGTAGCTAAGGTTCCGTAAAGGCCGAATAAGGTAACGAGGGACTTATAAAGGCCGAACCTTATAATAAAGGCTATTTTCTATTCTTCCCTTACGGCGATCTTAACTTTATTAAACGCCGAGATAACGTTTACTTTTATATAGATCTTAACGTTATAGATAACGTTAAAGGTCTTACGGATTAATAGTAGTAAATATTAGTTTTTAATAGTAATATTATTAATTCTACGGTAATCTTAGTAAATCCGGACGCCTTCGCTAGGCTTTCTTACGAAAAAGAGAAGGGCTATTATAACTAATATAAATAGGCGGATATTTCCCTTAGTTAAGTTATTATCGAGTTATTTCTTAATAACGGTAAGCTTTATAAGGGATATAAGTTTATTTCGGCTATATAAAAGTAAAGCTTTTAACGTTAACTTAATCTTATAATTATAGGAGTAGTATAAAGGAAAGTTCTCCGCTTTCTATAGTTAAATAATATAAAGAAGGTCGTAATATTCGGTAAGTATCTTCTTTCTTATTTCGTTATCTATAAGGGGGGCCTTATCTAGCTTTATAAAGAACTAAGTAGTATCTTTATCGTTAATCTAGCTTAATATCTCGGCGTCCTTACCTAAAGTAATAGGGTTAGCGAAGATATAGTCGACGAAATCGTAATAAGGCTCGGAAAGTACGGACTTTTAATAGGCTATATCTCTTTCGCCCCGTATAAGTTCCTTAAAGGCGCCTTCCGTTAGCTTTAGAAATATAAAGGGTTATATATTAGTATAAATCTTAATAACGGCTATATCTAGCTCGTTTATAGTAGTCCGTATAGTCTTAACGCCCTTCTAGCGTAAAAGGAGGAAGAAATTAGGGGTATTAAGGAAGCGGATATCGTTAGGGTCGATAGGCTTTAAAGCGCCGTTATCCTTTTCGATAAAGAAGTATTAGATAGGGATATATTTCTTTATAGGGATTTATATTATACTAGTACGCCTAGCGTTTTAAAGGATTATCTTAAGAGGCGGGAGGGGCGGCGGGGACTTAGTATAAGCCTACCTAGCTTACTATTACCTAAAATAGGCGGCTTTTTTATAAGCGATATAACGGAAGTTAACGTTATAAAGCTTATCTTCCTTTTTAAAGTCCTTTACGGTTAACGGCTTATAGTTAATATAAGGTATTATTTCTATAACGTAAGGAGCGAGTACTAGGGTATTAAAGGAAAGGTAAAATAGGTTATAATTTATAAAGGTTAAATCTAATATATCCTAGCTAATAGTAGGATTATATTACTAAAGCTAGGAGATCCCTAGGATAATTAAGTACTCCTTAGTAAAAGGTATAACGAAAAGGGAGATAATTTCTCTATAGGCTCTAATCTAAAGGTTAAGGGTTACTATACTTCGGATCTAGTCGTATAACTAGCCGTCGGCGAGGAATAAAGGTTTAGTATAAGGAAGGGGATCGGTAAGGATATAGTAAAGGTTTACAAAACTATTATTAATAAAGGCCTTCCCTATATAGCCGGAGTTTACTAAGTTAGTATAGTATACTTTATATTTAGAGAAGGAGAAGTAGGAGGATAATAAGATTAACTTCTTCTATTACCTAAGGATACTAATTACGAGTTTATTTATTTAGGTCTTTTATATCCTTTATCCTTCTCCGGTTACCCTTCTAACGCGATTTAACGGGAAGGGTACTCTTTTCCTTAATAGTCCTTAATAATAAGGTTATCCTAAATCTCGCCCTTAATAAACCTAAAAGGGTAATTATAGTTAAAGGGAACGGCGTAAAAGTTATACTAGGTAGGGGGGAAAGGCTACTACTAGTTAAGATTTATCGCTATAAATCGGATATAGGTAGCGTCGTATTATTAAGGGTAAGGGAACTACTACTATAAATACTACTATAGGTATTAAAGCTAAGCGGGGTAAGAAGTTAAGTAACTATAGCTATAGCCTATACCGGCGCCGTTATATAAAGCGTTAAAGCCTTTATATATATTACGACCGTTACCGCGGGAGGCGCCTTTACCTTAAGTACTTTTATAGGCTAAGGTATTAATAGTAATAATACGGTCCGCTAAAGTATAGTAAACTATAATATAGCTAGCGTCTTTATATCTCTTATAAAAGCCGTTATTAATTCGGTATTAGAGTTCGGTTAGAGATAGACGCTAAAGGCTATTAATATAAGCGCTAGAAAGATCTATTATATCGGGGTCCTTCTTAGGAACCGAGGAATCCTTATTATTATTACCGGAGCTAAAGCTACCGGACTTATTACCGTATAACTTAAAGAGGAACTCGTCGTATTCGATATTCTTAGTAAGTTATAAGATAATCTTAAGCTAGCCGGGCTAATTATCTCTATTAAACTATAAAATCTAGAAGATAAGGGCTTTACGGATATAATTATTTACCTTATCGTGGATAAAGTAAACGCGGATAGTATCGTTAATCTTAACGTAGTCCGTAAGGGAGACGAACTTAGTAATAAAGTTTATAAAGTTAGAAAAGTTATCCTTCTAAACGAGGAGGGTAAGCTTCTTCTCGGTATTCGTAATAACGTTAAAGTTACGGTAGGTAGTATCGAGGACTTTTAGAAACTCGGTACTAAAAGGCTACTTCTATTAAAGTTACGAGGTAGTGCCTACCCCGTATAGATAGATAGATAGGCAGATAGGGGCACTAGGCCTAATAAGGAAAGAAGGGTAATTACCGAGTAATTACCTATAAGGTTCGGATCCGCGTAACGACTCCGAACCCGACTCTCTTCTCCTTATCTTATAATTCTACGATATTAGTATATAACTACTCTAACCTCTCGCGCCAAATACCTAATTAACTAAGCCCGTAATAATTATAAGATTTATAAGTCCGTCCTAAAAAGGTAATAATATCTCCGACCGAAGGCGCCGCCCCCGCGCCCCGAACTAAACCGAACCGAACCGAGAAGCCCTTATAGTACCTAGGGCTACCTTACGACGAGCCGAGCTAATTACTATTATAGCTAAATCTACCGCCGAGACCGCCGCTTAATTAAAGTAGGCGAAGAAGGAAGTCTACTTCGCGGCCGATTATCTCCCTACGATCGAGAAGACTACCGATAAGACTACTAAGAATACGAATACTCGCCGACAATCCGCCGTCGGCGCCGTTATAGGAAGCGGCCCCTTTAACGCCGCCGACGACGCTACCCGTACCCTCGACGATAACGACGAAGAGGCCGTTAAGTCCGTTTAAGGTTTACCCGACCTTTAGGGCTAGCTTAAGGATAATAAGGACGCGCTTTAGTTTAACGTTACCCCCGAATAGATACGGGACGACCTTAAGGCGATCGTCGACTTTTTCGCGGTCTACTATAGTAAGCGCGGCGATACCCCCGGCTTTTAGTTCTCCCCCCTTACGGAAGAAACCTAGTAGCTTTTATCCGTAGAGGAGGCCTTTACCGACTAGGCCCGCTTTAAGTCGCTAATATACGACGCGGACCCTACGAAATAAAACGATAAGCTTTACGCTATATTCCTAAAGCTTAAACTACGTTACTTCCTATTAGGCGTTACGATAATATAGAACGACGAACTCTTTAAGATCGCCGTTAACTTAGCTCGTTTAACTAAGGACCTTATAGCCTAGGTAAATTACTTCGGTAAGTGACTTACCGCCTATTAGGACCGCTTCGATAAGGCCGAGGTAGAGATAACCTAAATAAAAGACTATTACTATAATAACTATATCGATAACCCCGACGATAGCTCCTTCTCCTTATCGGAGGAAGACGATAATTATTACGCCGGTAACGGAGGCCGTAGTAAAGGATAAGGTAAAGGTCGCTACCGCCGTTACGATAGCGATAGCGATAACGACGAACGCTAGGCTTATAAGGCCCTTACCGTCGCCGCTAAGAAGATTAAGGAATAAAAGGTTAAGCTCGTTACCCTAAAGGTTACTATTATCCGGATAGCTATACGTAAGTACTTAGATACCCCCGGCGTATTTATTACTATCTTCGTCGGCGGTTCGAAGTCCTCGAAGCTAGTTAACGTATTTATTTTCTATAACGAAGCGTCTAAGGATACTACTACCTTCGAGACCTAATACCGGAATATATCTAATAAGCTTATCGGTAACTTTAATTACTTCCTAACTAACGCGATATAAATAGCCTATATCGAGGGACGCTTAAGAGGTAAAGCCGCGTCCGACCTATAGCCGTATCTTTATAATAGTTACCCTAACTAGATCCGGAAGTCCGACGACCTTTTAAAGTACCTATAGAACGAATACTACGACGAGAATATTCGCGAGGATTCGCTCTATACCTTTAATAAACTAAAGTACCGCTAGGGTAAAGATATTCGTACCTTTAAGAACGAGTTCGTTTATCTAACCGGAGAAATCCGCTAATATAAAGACTTATAGAAGGAGGAGTTTAATAGTAAACTTTATTCGTCCTTCTAAACTACCTTAACCTACGACTATATTAATAACTCCGTCTACTTCGAGATATTCTCCTAGCTAGCCGTTAAGATCGTCGGTAACTAAAAGTATAGCCGCGATAAGAAAAACTCCGCCTAGGACGATAAGAAAGAGAAGGACCGCCGCGAGTCCTGTAAGGACCGTAATAAGGACTGTAATAAGGATTACCGCGAAGGTAGGGATATAAATAAGGATAGGGTTAAGGTTAGTACCTTCGAGAAACCTACCCCGGAGGAGGCCGTTAAGCTAAAGTCCGAAGGTAAGTACTTCCTATATCGTAAGCGCGGGTATATCGCTAAGGACTATACCGCCGTAGCCTTAGCCGCCGATAATACTATTAAGATTAACGCCTTAGTCGACCGGTTATATAAGGAGTCGTAAAGCCGTACCGTCGAGGAGGTTAACGAGGGAGACTTTAAGATAAAAAACTAAACTCCCTAAGTAATCCTACCTTCCTCTTAAGGGAAGTATTAACTATATTTATAAATGTAAAATACGTCGATAACGACTTTATTCGGCTATACTTAGGGGGGAAACCCTTTACTACCGATAGTACGTTAGTTAATAATAAAATATCTATTACTACGAACGATATATTAGTTAATACGGAAGTTAATAAATACGTATTCGTAAGCGTACTATTCGTTAAGTAACTATTAAAACGACTAAGGTTTAATAAGATTATCTTTCCCCTTATAAAGGTAGGAAGCTATAATAGAGAGAGAAGGGAGTTTATTAATATAACGTTAAGAGGGATTATAAAGATCTAAGGGTATACTATAAGGAACGAGATCCTCCTAGTTATATAGTTAGCCTATAATCTAATTATCGGCGATAAGTAGCTCGTACAGTATAACGTACTCGTAGATAGTTAGACTCGCCGGCTAACGTTTAAGGAAACGCTTACCTAAGGAGAGCCCTCCCCCGCGCCGGATACCGAGGAGGTTTAGGTCTACGCTACGGTAAAAGCCTAAGTACGATAACTAGAGGAAGCGGCCGTAAAGCCGTCCCTAATACCCCTTAAGAAGAAGATACTTAACGACGAGGAGTCTAGGGTTAAAGCCCTAGTATCGGCCCGGATCCGGTAGTTAAAGTCGGCCTCCTTAAGGCTAATACGACTACTACTTCCTCCGAAGAAGGCGGAGGTCCCCGAGCCCCGGTAATATATAGCTAGGGATAGCTCTAACCTATTTAAGATAAACCGAGTACTACTCGACTAGTTACTTACGCCTTAGGTAAACGAGCCGCGCCCGAAGAAGAAACCCCCGCCGGTAAGGAAGGTCCTACGGGATTATTAAGGACCGTATACTTTAAGAAGAGACGTTATCGGCTAGTATAAGTACTAACCCCCGAATATCGTAATTATCGGCGTAATAGCCTTTATATATATTACTAAGGATAGGGAAACGTTCGTTACGAGCTTTAACGAGATTAACTACTATATCCTTAAAGAGAAGCGGCGATTATAAGGGCTATCGGAAGACGAACTAGAGTTAAGGGAAAAGGTAATATAGGAGGTTCCCGAGTATTACTATAAATACCTCGACATTTTTAGTAAGGCTATATCTAATAACCTAGCCGAACGTAAGCCGTATAACTATTATATTAATCTAGTCGAAAAAAGGAAACTAAAGGACCTTAGCTATAACCCCTTACGGAAGATAACCTTAAAGGAAATAAAAGCCTATAAGAAGTACGTAACGGAAAACCTCGAAAAGGGGTTTATCGAGGCGAGCTCCTCCCCCTAGGCCGCCCCGATTCTATTTTTACGAAAGGCCGATAAAGGTTTAAGGTTCTATATCGACTATCGTAAGCTAAACGTTATTATAAAGAAAGACCGGTATCCTTTACTACTTATCGACGAGACCCTAGCGAGGGTAACGAAGGCTAAGATCTTTACGAAGATCGATATCTAATAAGCGTTTTATAAGATCCGAATTACGTTAGAATACGAAACGTTAACTACGTTTAAAACGAGGTATAAAGCCTATAAGTATAAGGTAATACCTTTCGGGTTTACTAACGGCCCCGTAACCTTCTAGCGATTTATTAACGACTCGATAATAGGATATATCGATAACTTCGTTAGTACCTATATCGATAATATCCTTATTTACTCCGAAACGGAAGAGGAATACCGTATCTACGTTAAGAAGGTCTTAGAGCGACTACGCGAGGTAGGCCTCTAAGCGGACCTTAAGAAGTATAAGTTCTATATTACGAAGATTAAATACCTTAGCTTTATCGTAGGAATTAACGGCCTAGTAATAGACCTTTTAAAGGTTACAGCCGTAAGGGACTAGAACGTCCCGAGGAATTTAAAAGGTATATAAGCCTTCTTAGGCTTCTATAACTTCTACCGTCGGTTTATCCGAGAGTATAGTCGTATAGCCTACCTACTAACTAACTTAACGAAGAAGGGGGAACCCTTTAATTAAACGACCGCCTACTAAGAGGTATTCGATAAGCTTAAGTAATATCTACTCTAGGCGCCGGTCCTCGCCTACTTTAACTACGAACGACTTATAAAGGTAGAAATAAACGCCTCTAACGGAGTTATCGCGGGCGTACTATCCTAGCTCGTAAAGGACGACTAATACCCTATCGCCTACTTCTCGAAAATAATATAAGGCGTAGAATATAACTATACTATCTACGATAAAGAACTCCTAGTAGTCGTAAGAGTATTACTATTCTGGAAAGCGGAGCTCGTAGGATTAAAAAAGCTATTCGAGGTTATTACGGATTACTAAGCGCTAGAATACTTTAATATAAAGAAACTCCTTAACTTAAGATAGGCCGGTTAGGCTAAACTACTTACTTAATACTACTTTACAATAACTTACCGGCTAAGTAAGGATAACGCGGCCGCTAATACTCTATCTCGTAAGTCGGAGGACCTTAAGACCTAATAAGAAAAGAAGAACGTATAGTATACGATAAGGATATTCCGCCTACTAAAGGGGGAGGAGCTAACAACAACCCTATCGACCCTCTCGACTAGGCTATTAGTAGAGATAATAACTACGCTACCTATTACGATACTATTAATAGTCGATATAGTATATATAGAAATCGGAACCTTAAAGACGGGCGTCGCCTTAGTTAACGCTATCTTAAGAATAAACCAGATAAGCGAGTCCCTAGGCGAATACCGTTTACGTATAAAGGATAAACCCGACGAGAGTAGCTTTACTCTCCTAGAAGGCCGTATACTCCTTAAGGAAGGTAAGCTAGTTATTCCCGATAAGGATAACCTCCGTATAAGGATCGTAGAGGAAGTCTACGCTCGGATAACCTCCGCGTACCTAGGTCGTAATAAAACGAAGAAGATAGTAATAGCTAAATACTAATAGCTAGGAATAGCTAAGTATATCGATAGATATGTAGTAAACTATATAACGTATATATCCTTAAAGGTCCTAAGAGATAAAACCCCGGGGATAATATAACTACTCCTAGTACTACTCTATATATAGTAATACCTCGTTATAGACTTTAAGAAGATACTAGAAGATCGGAATAACTTTAATAACGCCCTCGTTATAATCGATAGGCTTAGTAAGCTATCGTAGACAGTTTTATATAGGGATACGGCTACAGCTAAAGACGCGGTAAAAATATACTATAAAGGTTTATTCCGATACCGCGGACTCCCGGACTCTATCGTTAGCGATAAGAGCCCCTAGTTTATCTCCGCGTTTATAAATAAGTTATCTAAGATTATAAGGATCGAATAAAACCTCGCCTTAGCTAGTTATTTACAGACTATAAGTTAAGCGGAGATTATAAATAAGTATCTTAACTAATAGCTCCGGCTATATATTAACTACTTCCAAGATAACTAGGCTTAGGCTATCCCTATTATAAACGTAGTATAGGCTAGTATACTATACGATAGTATAGGACTCTCCCCCTATAAGATAGTAAGCGGATTCCCTATAAGGCTTTAATTTAACTAAGAAAGCTATACGGATTTAACTAAACTACCCGTTAAGGAACGATATATATAAGCCAAGGCTTAGTAAGCGGCCGAGACTATCCGGGGATATATCGATATAGCCCGTAACGTTATAACGAAGACCTAAAAAACGTCTAAAGCGAAGGCCGATAAGTACAAAAGGGAGCTAAACTTCGACGTAGGAGACTCCGTCTTTATTCTAAAAAAGGCCGGTAGTCGGATAAACCGTCTAAGCGATAAACTAAACTCTCCACTTACGCGTAGGTACTATAAGATAGTCGAGAAGACGGGAGATGTAACCTTCCGCTTAGAGATACCCTTATCCTAGAAGGGCTTTAACCTCTTTTATACGGACTAACTTTAGAAATACCCCGGTAACCCCGTACTAGGATAAGCCGCCGAATAACTAAAGGTAGAAGAAGTCGATAGAGAAGACTAGTAGGAAGTCGAGAAGGTATAATCCTTACGCGTTAGTTGTAGTAAATTGTAATACTAGGTAGACTAGAAAGGATTCGACCCTAACGACGAGTAGTATAACGTAGTAGTACTTAAAAAAGCCCCGTTCGCGATTAAGGACTACTACGCTAGCTAGCCGGAGAAGCCCGGCCCGCCCGTAAAGCTATAAGATTAAATTAAGGCCGCCGAAAAAAACCGATTCGAACCTCCTTACGTAGATAATAATAAGGCGCGGCTACGAAAGTAGGAGAACGTAGGTTTAAGGAGGTTAAATCGGCGTATAAGGGGGAAGTAAGTATAAAGATACTTCGATAGATATTTTCGAAAAAACGAATAACACGACCGTAAGTACGATTAGCGTAGTAGTATGGGTTTAAGGGCCCTAGATCTATCGCTTAACTAGTTAAATCTCCGAGGGCAACCCTCCTCTACCTGGAAAGCGACGCGCGCGACGACTCGAGTTCGACTCCCAGAGGGGGTACAGTTTCTTTTTTTTTTAAGTTCGAGGCGAACTCTCCTTTTTAGAGGGGTAGTCACGAGGTAGCGCCTACCCCGTATAGATAGACAGATAGGCAGACAGGGGCAC
This sequence comes from Podospora conica, assembly GCA_030685255.1. Taxonomy (NCBI): domain Eukaryota; kingdom Fungi; phylum Ascomycota; class Sordariomycetes; order Sordariales; family Podosporaceae; genus Podospora; species Podospora conica. Next base: position 123,621 of record MU839498.1, read on the forward strand.
TAGGCTTAATAAGGAAAGAGGGGTAATTACCGAGTAATTACCTACAAGGTTCGGATCCGCGTAGCGACTCCGAACCCGACTCTCTTCTCCTTATCTTATAATTCTACGATATTAATATATAACTACTCTAGCCTCTCGCGCTAAATACCTAATTAACTAAGCCCGTAATAATTAGGTAAAGTCCCCTTTATTATTAAGGATAGTATCGAGGCCGGTTTAAATATTTTAATAAGTAAAGCCGGAGAGTAGGCCGGCGATATAAAGGATCTTTTAAAACTCCGAAAGGAATTCCTAGGAGTCCTAGGCTTATCGGATCTTAATCTTAAAACGCTAGTTCTCGTAAGTAATATTACGCTTTATTATATCCTTATTACTAATGTCGAATACCTTAGGGTCTTTAGCGAAGGACTTCTTAAAAATAACGTTATAATTATTTAAGGCGGCGGTTATAGCCTAGGACTAAGTATTAACTTATACTTAAAGATCGTTATAATAAAAATAGAAATATAAGTTCTCGGTTACCTCGAAAGTATTAGTAATATAAAGGTTACTAAGGGCGTTATATATTAAGATAATTATATACTCGGTTATCGACTAAGCCTTCTATATTACTAAGCTAAGGATTATATTAACGAGATAATCGCGGATAAAAAGTAACTAGTTATAAACGGCGGGGATATTTATATATTCGGCGACTATAAAGGCCGTTATAAAGTAGCTAGTAACGATTAAGATCTTTATAACCTTCTCCGTAATAAGGCCGGGGTTATTAAGTTTATACTTAAATTAGGCTAAAAAGGAGAAGATAATTTAACTATCCTTATTCTTTTACTAAAAGGGGCCGGGGTTAGCTATAATAATAAAGTTAAACGTTAAATAAAAAGTAAAAGCGAAAGTAATAAGGTTAGAAAAAAAGAATATCTCTACCTATAGTCTTACTTACTTAACAAAATACGAATATTACCGTAATAAATCGTATAAAACGAAGGAAGGGTTCGTTATTAATATCGGGGATCGGTTAATTAATATAGGGTTAATCGGGGGTAAGGGTACGAATATAAGGATTTTCGCGGTTAAGGATCGAGGATTTTTAAGGTCGAGGATCGAAGATTAAGGCGGAGGTTATATAATTCGGCGTAGGGTTTATTAGATTAATCGAGGTAAAGACGAGAGGTTATTCGTAGATAATAAGGTTATAGGAATAGGTCGAATAAACTATTACGGCGTAAGGGTAGTGTACTATAGGGGTTAGGTTAGATAACTATTATTTAATAAGGGGTCGGAAGTCTAGGGCGTAAGGGCCGCGAAAGGTAAGCTTTCGAGGCGTAGGCTAACTTCTAACTATGTAACCTAGCGTTACCTAACCTAGGTTATATAACTATATAACTATAAATACTATAACTAAGGAGTAGGTAAAGCCTATAATACCCGAAGACGTAGGAAGATAAGCCTAATATAAGTTAAAGGGACGAAGATTTTAATAATAGGCTAGTTATAAGTTTATTAACCCTAATTAACTCTAATTTACCTTATTTAAACTAATATTTCGGTTTAATAGGACGAATAGGGTACTATTATCTAAGAATACCTTATCGATATAACTACTAACAACTTTAAAGTACCTACCCGAGGGACGAAGGAAATATTATCTCTTAAGGACGATAAGAACGGGTCTAAGGATAAGTAGGTAAATAGGGAGGAAAATAGAGAGAATATCGATAATAAAGAAGGAGTTAAAGACGAGTATAAGGTAACGGGCGGGACGACGGAGAGTCTTATAATTTATAGAGATAAGAGAGTAAAGTAGCTTAGTTTAAGAGCGTATAAGGCGAAGTAGGTATAAAATATACCGAGATATATTGTATAAGATAAAGGAGGTAATAGGAAGTCTAAATATATAGGAAGGATATCGATAGGGTTTAGTTAAAGTAGCTTAACCTACTTTTAAATAAAAGTTTCTACTTTAGTATTATTTTATATTATTTTATTCGAAGAAAGTAATAATAAGTTTTAATATATATTATAAATCTAAATAAGGTTTAATAGAAACTTAAATCTCTTATAAACCTTATTATTATTAAGAGATAGCTTATTAAAACCGTTAAATAGTAGTAAAGGTTAACGCTTTTAATTAAAGTATTAACGGTATCTTTTTCTAAGTTAGAGATAATAAAAAGCCTTACTTAGTTACTTACTTCTTTACTAAGTACTTAATATAAGAGTATAATTACGATATTTATAATAAAAAGTTTTTAATTATTATTAAAGTACTTAAGGAGTAATACCCGGCTTATTAAATAACTATATATATAATAAAGTACTTCGATTTACTACTTATAAGTATTATAACTATAGATATATAATATAAAGGCTAAAGAAGAGAGGAAAGGAGAGGACTTTAAAGCCCTAGATTTAATAGGCTAAATATAAAGGCGTACTAAGGCTTAAAGGCCTAAGGCTTAGAAGCCTATATATACCGTAGTAAAAGTATAAAGCGTAGTAGGGCTTAGTAAAGGGCCTAGTAATAGTATACGTAATAATCCCCCGGTTTAAAAAATTACTATCGTCCTCGATAGCCGATCGAGGGTCCTTTAAGAAATAAAAAAAGTATAAGGAAAGGAAAATAAAGAGTATAAGGTACCGTAATAGGCCGGGGTACCCTCCTCGTATAAGGTACGGAAAAAATCGATTATTCTATCTTTATAAAGCTAGGCGGTAGTATAGTACGTAGTAGTCTACTATATCGGCGTTTAGTACGCCGGGGTCTAGCGTACCGGAAGGTAATAGTTAAGACTTAATTACCTTACTAAAGGTTTAAAATAAGTTACCGGCTACGGGCGGCGGTAGGAGTCGCCGGTAAGGCGCCTACCTACCGTTATTTACATTACGGAAGCGGTATATTATATATATCTCCCTTATTTATATCGCTAGGGCGGTATATATATATATACCTTATTTAGGCTATAACGATAGCGGCGGTAGCGGCGGCGGCGTTAGGAGGGTTATCGAGGCTAGAATATAAGAGACGTAAGTCTAAGAGACGGGAGTTTAAAAGACGGAGCTTATAAAGTATATAGCGCGCGTATAGGCGTATAAAAGGTAGTTAGTTATATACCTTATCGCGAGAGGGTAGGAGGCGGTAGTTTAGGAGATAGTAGTTTAGGAGATAAGAGTTTAGGAGACGGTAGTTTATAGGAACGCCTATAGGCGTATAGAAGGTAGTTATATACTTTATCGCGAAAGGGTAGAAGGTAGTTATTAAAGGTCGAAATAAAGGCGTAAAGTATATTAAGTAGGTTTATAAAAAAAAGAAGAACGGAGACTCTAATTAGAGAGTCTAAGCTACTATTATTAAATAACTATATATATAATAAAGTACTTCGATTTACTACCTATAAATACTATAACTATAGATATATAATATAAAGGCTAAAGAAAAAAGGAAAGGAGAGGACTTTAAAGCCTTAGATCTAGTAGGCTAAATATAAGGGTATACTAAGGCCTAAAGGCCTAAGGCCTAAAGGCCTATATATACCGTAGTAGGAGTATAAAGCGTAGTAAAGCCTAATAAAGGGCCTAGTAGTAATATACGTAATACGGCTTTTAAAAAGATTTATAAATTTTTATAATAATTAAATAGCTTACTTCGTATTATATAAGGTAATTAATATTCCTTTTAAAGTTTAATTTCCGAATCTAATACCGCTTTAGTATATTAATTATTATATTAAATACCTTTAATAAAAAGTTATTAAATATATTAGCTAATAAGTTTAATAACTTTTTTTATATATATAACCGTTTCTTAATAAACTTTTATAAATTTAACTTTAGTATATATAAAGATTATATAAGCTTTATCCTTATAACCGCTATTATATAGTTAATACCGGGAGATAGCTAATAAGGCTTATAAGGGCTAAGGAGGCTCCTAGCGAAGGGGTAGATACCTTAAGTCGGGTAGTCCGGGGACTTTAGGATCCCTTAAAAGAGATATAAAGCCGTAAAGGCGCTTTTAAGAGACGGGAGTTTAATAAATAACGGATTAAAGTTTAGTAAAGGTAAAGGTAATAAAAGTACTTTAAAGTTTAGGAGCTTTAAAGACGGCGGCGTAGTAAAAGGGGATAATAAAGGTTAGGAGACGAGAATATAGATTCCGAGGTAATTACTTATAACTTTAGTAGTAATAATATAAAGGTATAGGTAAAGATCGATAAGGAGAGGAAATAAAAAACTCCCTTTCGGCGTTAGGAGATATCCCTTTTATAAGGGATATTTAATAATACCTAACCTTAATAACTCTTTACGTTATATATATAATAACCGCCGATATTAGTAATAAGTACCTTTTCGTTATAAAGATAAACTTTTACTTTTATACTTTAAATATATTAAAGTATATCGATAATCTTATTATTAATAACTACGAGAAGATTACTTTATTTAATAAAATTATAATAACTTTAAAAGACTTTAAGAATAATAAAGGATAGCCGATACCTTTTAAAAACCTCCTTTAAATACCTTTTAATAATTATAAACTAGTATAAGACTAGGCTTATTATAAGAGTTATTTAATTATAAACTTTAAAGATTACGACTTATAGTTATAGTTAATTTATAGGATATATATATTTATATTAATTAATTATTCTAGCTAAACTAAGATATTAAACTTAATAAACCGCTAATACTAATAGCTAGGCCTTATAACCTTTATAAAAAAGTATTATAAAGGATACTTTATTTATATTAAAACGAAGCCTTTTTAATCTAAGCTTATTAGATTTCTTAAGCCTTTCCCCTTACTCCTTTCCCTATAGTAAGATATCTTTATTAACTATATTACCTCTTTACTACCTTATACTACGTAAGGTTATATTTATTAATATATTATTATAGTTATCGATAAACTAATTAAGATATAGTATTTTATCGTTATTAAAACCTTAAAAGTAAAGGAATTAATAAATATTTTCCTATAATAAGTTTATAGCCTTTATAGCTACCTAGAGACTATTATCTCTAACTAAGGTAGTTAATTTATCTTAATATTTTAATATACTTTATTAATATACTTTAGTATTACCCTTTACCTATCTTTAACGTTTTACTTATAAATTAACGGCTAAACCGAAAGGATTAATACTAAGTTAAAGAAATATCTATACTTTTATATCTCGTAATCTTAAGATAATTAAACCGATTAACTTTCCTTTACCGAATTTACTAGTAATAATACTATCTCCGAAACTATAAAAGTAAGCCCCTTTTATATTAACTACGGATTTAACCTTTAAATTAACGTAAAGCCGGTAACCCTATATCTCTTTAACTACTTTACTTATTAACGTTAAAAGTTCTTTAATATAATAGAAATCGCTTACTAATTATTATAAATTATATAGCGATCGTAAATATTTTATAATATATAATTAGATTTTAAAGCTTCGCCTTAAAATCTTAATATACCTTTAAAAAGACCCTTAACTATAGTTAAACCGATAATAGCCGATAAAATTACTTCGTTAAATAAGTTAGCTACGATTAACTAATATAATAACTAGCTAATAATTTAAAAGGCTATAATAACGACTTATAAGAGTTTTATAAAACGAACCTAGGAAAATAAAAGCCCCTTATATAATTAAAGAAAAGAAAGTTAAATATAAATATCTTTATACCGGAGATAAATTCCTTTATACGCTTACCTATACTAAGTTAAAGTATAAGGCCTCGTACTACCCCTAAGGGTAATCGTAGTATATAAGACGGCGTAAGTCGGTAAGACTTTACGTAACTTATATATTTAGTTATCTACTTCCGCCTTATCTTACGGACTTAGACTTAGTTTAGGTAACTCTCCTTTAATATAGAAAATAAACCTTCGAGTTAACTACTTCGTTACCTTATATATCGTTCCGTAATTAAAGGTATAAGCGCCTACCTTTAACGTTTACTCTTTAGCTTATATACTCTATAATCGAAGGAAGACTCGAGTCCTCTCGTCTTTTATTTACCCCCTAATCTTATATATTAAGTCTAGTCTTTTATATATATATTCCTAGGCCCTATTTAATACTCCCTCTTATACTACGGCGTTTTATATATTTAAGAAAGGAAGATAAGGCTTAATTACGCCTTTACCTATTACTTATAAGTATTTATATAAAAGCGTAATTACTAAGAAGGGGAGGTAAGTATTATAAGCTTTACTTACGTTTTAGTTATAGTATTTATAGTTATATAGTTATATAACCTAAGTTAGGTAATATTAAGTTATATAATCGGAAGTTAACTTATACCTTAAGAGCTTACCTTTTATAGCCTTTACGCCTTAAACTTTTAATCTTTTATTAAATAATTATTATCTAACTTAATCCCTATAGTATACTACCCTTACGCTATAATAAAAATTAAGTATTAAAAGTTTTACTTACTCCTTAATTATAATATCTATAGGTATATTATTATATAACTTAAGTTAAGTAATACTAAATTAAATAGCCGGAAGTTAACTTACGCTTTAAAAGCTTACTTTTTATATCTCTTATATCTTAAATATTTAACTTATCGTCGAATAATAATTATTTAACTTAACTTCTATTATATACCCCTTTTACGCTATAATACCTTCGGTATATACTAAAATATACTTTATAATATTAAAATAAGTATTAAAATCTTCTAATTTAAATAAATTTACTAAATATAATCGTTTCTTTATAAATATTACTTTTATTTTAGAGAAAGAATATCTTTAAAATTTATTTCCTTTATATATATTTTATTTTATAAGTATAATTTTTTTCGGAGGTATATATTTTTATTTTCCTATAAGTAGGATTTATTTTAACTATTATCCTCTTATCTAAGCCTATCTCCCGTAGTCCTATAAAATATCTTAAGACTTCCTGAAATTTCCTAAAACTTTACGAAATTTCCTAAGACTACCCGGAATTTCCTAAGACTCGTTAAAAGATTTATAGCCGATATCTTTTAAAAGGAAATATAGCCTCCTTCTTATATAAAATAATCGTTTCTTCTAGAACTATCTTAATATAACGTAACTCCTTTAACTTAGTAGTTTTAATATTTATAACGTCCGGGCCGATAAAGTTCGGCTTATCTAGTACTTACTTTTTACGTTAGCGTATTAACTATCTTATATTTATTAGTATTAACTTAATTTAAACTTAATTTACTTTAATTTTACCGAGACGGTATAAATATTTACTCCCCGAACCTAAATATTAGTAGTTAGTATATAATATTTACGTATAGTAAGGAAGGTAACGCGATATTATAATATAATTACTAGCTAGCCCTTTAAAGTTTCGGTTAATATACTAGTCGTAATCGGTATTTATCGTATATATAGGCGTGAAAAGGTATATCGTTATAGCTATTATATTATAGTAAGTTATAAACTTAACTAAGTAAAGCTTACCGTTATTATATTAGTTAATCTTAAGTTTCTAAAAGCGCTTTATAACCTAGGAATTTTAAAAATATTAACTTATATCTAGTTATTAGTAGTTATTAGTATTATATACCTTATCGGTTAGAATAAAAATCGAGACTATATCGTAGTCGTAAACTAAAAAATCCTCTAGTAGTTTAATTATTTTAGCTAATATCTACGGCGTCTCCTTATTCTTAACCCGGTACTAGGTAATAGGAATATTATCGTAGATAAAGTCCTCGATATTGGTAATAATATCGACTTCCTTACCGGATTTATCTAACGATAACTCGGATAACGATATAATAATTACTTTAAGTTTACTAAGGGTTATTTAATATAAATTATCCGAGAGATTTATTTATACTTCTTTAGCTAAGATTATATAGGATTTATATAAAATAGGTATATATAGCTAGATCTCGGGGAACTATATTATCTAATATATAGTTATTATAGCCCGATTAAAACTATTTTACTTTAATTAATATAGTACTCGACGAGAAGAAATTAATTAAGGTTAAATACGTATAAACGACTTAGAAGGCGCCTAGTTACGTAGTTAGTAGTAGGTTGTTATAGGGAGGAGGGGTTTAGAGTTTAGGCGGTAAGGGAAAGAGAGGTAGAGGGTAGGGTATGTAATTTTAAAACTTAAAAAAGGTAGACGGTCGGGGTATCCCGATTAAACGAAAAGTTAATATAAACGAGTATCAGCTCTAAGCCTCCGTACTACTGGCCGGGGAAGGAGGAATAGGGATAGGAGACCCGGCAATTTATACCGCAGACGGGAGGATGATAGATGGGTGACGGCTTGATGATAACTATGAGATAGGCGCAGAGCATTCATAGCTAGCCGTGAATTTGAACTTTGGTTTATTTAGACTGAACAGAAGAAGCCTGATCAGCCGTCGTGTGTACGTGAGTCGAGATATCTTTGGTCGCAGCATCTAATTATAACATCCAACCACCCCTGACTAACCCCGTGTCCTGCCCGGTCTAGTCTATCCACGTCGTCAGGCCGGTTAGCACATACCCTTTTCCATCCTCTCCCTCGAGGCGTTAATCAAGTACAGCCCATCACCTCATAAACTCCTCAGCTTCTCTCCCCCATCACCACTTCCACTCCACCTCACCTCCGCCCTCCTCACCAACTCCTCATACACGGTCCACGCCAACGCCGAACTCAGCGCCTTCCTGCTCATCCTCAACCCCAACCCATCCCACAGCGACCTAAACCCCTCCTCCCCCACCATCCGCCGCGTCGCATGCACCATATTCCTATACCCATCCGGCTGCAACTGAATCCTAGTCTTGACCGCATCAAACGGATTCGATATCACGCTGCACACCACGCCGCTCACCACGCCACTGGCAAAGTTGATCCCCGCCGCGCGCGACACCCCCATCCGCCCCCCGACGACATCGTCCTCCGCCGCCGACAACGCGCTCAGCCGCCTCTTGCACTGCTCGTAAAACAGCACATACAACCCCGCGTACGGCGCATCGCGGATCGTCGTTGCCCCAAACCCGGCAAAGAAGCCGCGCGCCCCCTCGCGCGCGGCGATGTCCCGCGCCGCCGACGCGAGGGAGGTGTACCGGTACAGGCTGCTCTCGTAGCGGACCTTGAGCACGGTCAGGGGCATGAGGATGAGGCCGGCGAAGGAGCGGGCGCCGGCGCCGGCGAGGAGGTTGCCCGTGTTGGAGAGCTTGGGGAGCGACGACGAGTGGCTGGCGCCGGCGGCGTCGGCGGCCGTCTGGGGGACGACGGCGAGGAAGGGGAGGGCGGTCGCGGCGTTTTGCCGGATCGCGTTGAGGCTGGTGAAGTAGATGGCCGAGCCGAAGCCGGTGCGGAGGGCCGAGGGGACGGCGCCCCGCCAGAGGGCGGGGAGGAGGTGCGGGGCGGTGCGGATCTCGGCTAGGGCGGCGGTGAGGGAGTGCGAGCCGGATTGCTGGACGCGGGTTTTGAGGAGGTCGATGGGCTGGAGGAGGACGGCCGAGAGGACGCCGGAGCCGAGGCCGGCGACGAAGTGGAAGGCTAGGTGGAGGGGGGGTCAAGTCAGCGAGGGTATTCCGGGGGACAGGGGTGTGTTTGGTAGGGCGTACTCGACTTTGGCGGAGGCGCTTTGCGGGAGCCATCAGACATGGTGGCGTTGGTGCTCTCGCGGGGGGTATCAAGGGGGCGTTGACTTGCAACGCTGGTCATAAAAATTCGTGATCGAGATGGATGGACGGCAACCTGGCCATGTCGGGCTGTGCGGGAGTTATGTACAGGGCTCCATTGTTAGGTATTCTGGAGATGGGATGGCTGGGTTTGCGTGGTAACTGCCTTCGGTGGCAGATGCGCCGGGCAATGTCGAGTCACAGCAAACAAAGCGCGCTGCTGGGAAGTTCGGACGCAAGCTCAAGTCAAGCCTCAAATGTTGGATGACGGCATTGGTCACCATCCCGAATTTTGTGCGCGGGCGCCGCTGCCGCCGGCTAGAGACGGGCTGACTCACCCCAAGCAGGGTTAGGGTCAACCACCTCTTCAGGGGTAACAACAGGAACAGCATCCGTATCTGGTCCAGGAACCAGAACTGGCAATACATGCTTGCTTCTCCGTTGGGTATATCTAGGTAGGTATCCTGTGTTTCTGCCTCCGTCATATGCGCTCCTACAAAATCACACCCACGCCCTTGATCTCTGGATCATCTCTAAACGCTAGCCTGACCTCCTCGTCTCCCACCGCCAACCGCATCTTACTCGGCCTCTCGGCCTTGAGTCCCTCAAGGTTGATGATGCCCGCACCCGTCAAGTCCACAGCCGCCGTGCTCAGCCCAGCTGGCCGGGGCATCCTCGCCAAAGCATCGTGCTTGGCCTTCACCACCAAATCATCACCCCCTTGCGCTGCTCCTGCCCGTCGATCCCTCATGAGCAGCCCCAGCGGCCGGCTCTCACCCGCCGCCATCCGCAGCGTGCGCTGCATCTCCTCCAGCACGTCGCCGTAGCTGCTCTCGGCCAAGCCCGTCCGCTGCATGCGTGTTACGAGACATGCCAGGAGCAGACGCGCCGCAAAGGGAAGTGACCGAAGATACAACTGAAGCGGATTGCTTGTGGCTTCGTTGATGGCGCGGCGGACCGTGTCGATGGTGACGCGCCCGCTAGGCCCGCCCTTCTTCTTCTTGGGGTCTTCCGTCTTGCTGGCGCGTTTACTCGGCGTGGCTGGGAGGGCATTGGCCTCTAGCGTCTTTGCATCGGATTCAGCGAGCTCTACAGCGCGTCGGCAGATGTCGAGGGCGCGGCGCGCATCGCCGCTGACGGCTGCCACCTTTCGGGCTGCGAACTGGACGGCGTCGGCGTCGACAATGTTGCCAGGGACGCCCTCGAGGCGGCTCTGGACGATGCGCATGAGCTGCTCGTGGTTGTAACCCGGGAAAGTGATGCGGGTGAGGCCGAGGCGGGAGCTGATCTTGTTGCTGAGGGTACGTTCGGGCAGATCCATGGTGTTGGCCACGGCGAGGACGATGAGACGGCTGTGGCGCAGGCCGGGCCAGTTGAAGAAGTTGTACATGACACCCTGGTTCTTGGTGACGAGCTGGTCGAGCTCGTCCATGAGCACCACGCAGGGGACTCGGCGCGGGGACGGATGGCTAAACTCGCGTTCCAAGAGGTCGAGAGCTTGTGCCGGGCTGACCCGCTGCCCCTTGAGCGCCTCCCAAAGCAGCGAGTACGACTGATGAGGGTCCGTGATCTTCATACCGTTGATTTCCACAAAAATGAAGTCGTCGAGCTCGTCCGCTCGCACCGCCGCATCCAAGTGAGATACCACCTCACGGACAGTGGCCGTCTTGCCCGTTCCAGGGGTACCCGAGATGTAGATGCACGTTCCAGTGCCGTCGGTGATGGCTGCCTCGAGGTGTGAGTACACGAGGCTAAACTCGGCCTCGCGGCAGGGCAGGCTGGTGGGCACCGAGGCGACGTGGAGCTGGCTGCGAGCAACCTGGTAGGGCGAGTTTTGTATATGTGCCGGCGAGAGCACGCGGGTGGCGAGAGGGGTGAACTCGAGGTGCTTCTTGACCACGATCTTGCGGTGGGATGATGGCGTCGCGGGCTTGCTACCTCGCCCCCCCTTGTGCCTGCTCCCGGGCGTGACCGCATCGCGGAATTTGGCCTTCTTGGATGGGGTGCGGAACTTGGCCAGCTCACCGAGCTCGTCGTCATCCTCGTCGTGTCCCAGGTCAATCTCGGGCGAGGGTTTTCTTGGCTTCGGCTGCCGTCGCGTCTGCTTGGTGCTCTTTTCAATCAGGTCTCTCAAGGATTCCAGGTCCTCGCCTCCGCGGTAGATGTCCTCCCACACAAATTCGTCCGTATATGTACACGTCTTTGCGTTGCAGCCCCGGCGGCAGACAAAGACCTTGCCGAACTCCTTGGCTTTTCGAGGTACCTTGCCGGCGGGGTAGTGTTTTAGGAAGGTGTCGAAGGACATGATGCGTGCTTTGCCGTTTATGGTACTCAGGGCGTTGATATCGAATGTGGGTGTGATGTAGAGCTCGTTGTCGAGGAAGTCCTGGCGCTTGCGATCGCTGTTCCGTATCTCCTTTTCCGACGAGAACCACATGAAGTTGGCGGCCTTGTCTCCGTCTTCGTCGTCGAGGAACTCGTATATTATACCGATCCACGCTTCGTTGGAGCCCTCAGCCTTGAGGAGCATGGTGTCGCCGACGGCGCACTGGAAGCCGCCCATTCTCGCGCCGACGATCTTGGGCCCATCCTGTTTTACAGGCGCCCTCTTTCGCTTCCGTGAGGCCGCTCCATTTTCCTCGTGGGGTGGCGATGTGGGTTCGGTCTCGACACGGTCGTAAATCCATTCCCAGGGAAGGTCGTCCGTCCCGAGTTCGTCGTCCGAGTCGGCTCTGGCGATGCCGGGTGGTGGCTTCGTTCGGGGGGGCATATTGTGTTTCTCGGGACAGAAAGAGGAGGAAAGCAGACCAAAAAGAGAAAGGAGAAGGAAGACGGATAAACTTTCTTCTTGATTGCCGTGCCGCAAACGATCTCTCGCATTTAGTGGTTGAGTTGGGATGGATCAGAAAACCGTCGAGATTCGACACAGGGCATTCAAAAGACGCGTCTTGTCGAGGCCTTGGCGCGTCGTAGGGCTGGAGAGCCGCCATCCCTGCAACGTTAGCGACAGGGGTATCTTTAGCTCTGCCTTGTACCTAAGCTGAGCACAAAGCCCGCTTATGTGCATATTCTAGACCTCGTTGATAATGGTTAGGAGGTTCGCCAGAATCGATCACCACCGTCTTTAATATGGAAATCAGAGCTCATGGCATCCTTTCCCATGGATACGGGACCTCGCGAGATGTCATCATCTGCTGGTAACTGGCAACTGCTATCAAATACAAGCTGGAGTAGAGAGAGCCGCGCACCTCAGCCCTTGGATGTTCTCCATTTCGCAAGTTCGGGCTTCCGTTGCGATTAAAATGAAATTTACGGCCGCTGAGTTTCTTCAAATGTCCTTGGTCAACAGGCAACCAGCCCAGGCTGGACCGGGGAAGGACTGCCGTTCAGTGATTCACGGCTCTTTCCTCAAGACACTCCCCGTCGCTCCTGATCTGGTGCCTTCCTTCTTTTGGTCATGCAAACGGGGGCTGCCTTTTTCCAACTTCACCACCCCGACACCCAGCATCATCTCGAGCTCTTCACCCCACATCGGTTTCCCTTCCTCTTTGAAGTACACGATGCCTTCTGAGGCATGGGCGGAGTTCAAGGTGGCTCAAAAGGCTGCGAAGGCCGAAATCGCAGCCACCAAGGCCAAGGAGGTGCAACCACCAGCACTCGAGTATCTATGGAAGGTAATGACCATGTCTCGCATCAAAGTTCAAGCAGTGCGCTTACGATTGTCCACAGGCCTATCTCCCACTGTCGGCCTTTGGCCAGTGGGCAATCTTTCTCGACCCCTCGGATGTCGATCTCCGAATCGCCCTGTCGCAGATCGAGCAACAGCTCTGTTCCAAGATCCGCATCGATGAAGAGGATTCCAGACTTTATATCGATGCCGTGGACGAGGTCTACGGAGGGGCTACCATCGAAGCTACCTTGTACGTCCTATGTGACAGGGAGCAACATGGGATCGACGTCTGGCACCCTTGGGTGCTAGTCAACCTCCCAGACCAGGCAGTGGATTTCGAGTTCTCTCTTGAGAAAGCCGCCGGTGCGAAAGGCGTCCGGGCAGTGCTTCTGCCTGCAGAGGGACTGGTGACGGTACAGGAGGACGATGATCTCATCAAACTCACCACAGCACCGCACTCCTATCGGGTCGACATCGAGCGTGTTCTCGACACCATGGTTACCGGCCTACGAATAAACCCCAGCAAGATGCATATGCGGGTTCACTTTGGTACCATCGGACTACTCGAGTGGAAGAAAAACAAAGACTCGTATACGCTCGCCGAGCTCAAGAGTCTTTTTGCAAGGGCTGGCCCGCGTGGCACTGCCATCTTTGACACATTGTAAGCAAGCCTCTGACGACATGTTGGACCACACCCTGACCTTTTAGGATTGACAATGCTGCTGTTGTCGATGAGCTCCGACACCGCCTCGCAAACCTCACGGCTACCGTCCCCAAGGATGACAACATCACCTCCTTCTATGAGGTGGAGCCTACCCACTCGATCATTCTCATCACCAAAAACCTGAACATCGAGTCAGAGATATACCAGACGACAGGCCAGGGCGTTCTGAAGTGGGACGTTGAGGAAACGGTTGCGTATTCCTTCAGTCCCGTCCGGGCCACGTACCGTGAGAAGATGAGCCGCGCAGTTGAAGTCATGAGCTCGTGTCCTGATAGGCAAGTCTTGTCCCGCGAGATAGTATCTCACGCAATACTGACTCACTTTCAGCCGGTTTGACTGGGTTCTCGAAGTGCAGAACGCTATGGATATGGCAATCCCTTTCGACAACGAAGCCCTTCGACAAAACATCGAGTTTACTGGCGAACACTGGCCCAGTGGCTTCCCAGCCTTCAAGGTCCTCTCCCACTTCACCAAGCAGCACCAGCTGGAAAGCATCATTAGCAAGAAAACGTGGCGGCAGCCAATCAACACCATGTTCAGCGTCGATGTCAGCACATATCACCAATGGGCGGACGGAGCCCTGGGGCCCCCGATAGGCTTTGGCTTGAGCCTGTACTGCGGCGAGTGGGATGCTCTAACCCTCCCCGCCAACGCCTTGTCCGGCCCGAGACCCTGGAAGAGCTTTGCAGGTGTATTTCTACACGAGGATTTCAGGAAGGATCACCTGGTCATGGGCCAAGAGTGCAGTGGCGAAGAGGATCGATATGATGATCTTCTGTACTGGGTGGATCGTGTGCAGAGAATTGTGGAGGATGTTTGCGACGAGAAGGGGGTGGACAAGGATGCTACTGAGGAGGAGGAGGAGGAGGAGGAGGAGGAGGAGGAGGAGGAGGAGGAGGAGGAGGACGCTGACGACTCGGATTGAAGGTTGATTCTAGCCGGCCTGTGACGGATATTCTGTGAGACGACCGGTGTACGATTCTGAGGACAAGGAATGAACATGGTGAGATAGGTAGTTGACATGGGTGATACATACCGAATTCGCCATGGCTGTAGGTACACTGTAACGTCTAGAAAGTCTGATATCCCCCAGCAGCATACCTGACGGTCCCTGAACCTGTTACAAAATGGAACACATGCTTTCCTGGCGTATACCAGCACTGAGCTCAAAAAGGTTTCACATTCAATATTCCCATCACCTCAATGGCCTACATCATGCCGCCTGCCCCTGCGGCCCACCCGCTCCGGAGGCGAGGACCTTTTGCCGCAACACTAACAATAAGAAACAGTCAGCATCCCTTTTGACAAGCATTCCGTATCTCGGGGAAGGAAGAGAGAATACGCACCCTCCTCAACAACACGCAGGCTGTTTGTCTTGTTCTGCACAATGGCCTCGAGTTCCTTGATATTGGCACCAAGCTCGCCGACCTTGGCCTCGTAAAACTCCGAGGCGGCTTTGGTGTCCTAGGTAGCACTCAGCACAGATCACTCTGCGAAATGGGAGACAGATGCCCCGAGGGAGGAAGATACACACCTTCTCGACGAAAAAGCCCGTCCCCACGTCGACAATCACATGCTTTGGGTCCGCGAGCTTGCCCTTGACGTACAGCGAGTTGGTCAGGGGGACGAGGATATCCTTTTCTTCTGTGCGGGGTGGGTGGTGTCAACGGTCATGCATGGGCAGGGAAATCGGAGGGGGGCACGAACTGTCAAACCCCGTCGACCCCGCCTGCACCACACGCAGGCACTCCTTGAACTTGGCTTGCGCTGCGGCCAGCTGCGAGTACGACGCCGAGAGGTGCTCGACCTCCTCGTCGAGCTGCTTCTTGACGGCGGTGAGCTGCTGGGGGGTGAGAGTATCAAGGGAGACTGTGGGGGGTGTTAGCTTGTTGTTTCGGGGGATTGTTTGTTTGGAGACATCCGGCGAAAAGGGGGAGGGGATCCATGGTGGGGAGAGGCGACGAGCACTGAGGAGGGACTCACTTGATTCTTGTTGGTTGGGCCGGGACGCCATATTTGCGGGTTCTCGTGATGACAACGTGTTGAGATGGACGGGGTTTATTTTTCGCTGATTTGTTCGTTGATGAGATCGAGATGCAATTACGGTGCCTTCGATTCTCACTTGAGTGCCTGATCTGGTGCTCACAGTGAAGGAAACGCCATGGTGGGGCAGAGAACCCCGCTATCTCAAGCTTCTACAGCAGAAATTAATCCTGGCATGTACATATCCATCCCAGACTTGCAACTACCCAGACTACACCTCCATGTCGCCCAGCTGCAGACTTGCATGAGCCAGCACCACTCCTCGACATCACTGCCTCAACAAATCTCACCACCTCAGCTCATTCATTCTCACACCTCCCGCGGACCTCTCTTCCCCCAACCATCCCCACGCCCAACACCCCTAGCAAACCCTCAGAAAGCACAATGTCCGCCCCCCCGGGCACCCGCGCAACCACGCACCCCTCGCGGGGCCGCAGCCTCGTCGCGGCGCGCCCCTTCCGCGCCGGCGAGCTCATCGCCACCTTTTCCCACCCGCTACTCGCTCTCCCCGACGGCCCCAGCATGCGCACCACGTGCAACTACTGCCTGCGCGTGGGCTCGGGCCCCACGGGCGGCGCCCTGCTCGCCTGCGCCGGGTGCAAGGCGGCCGTGTACTGCGACGCGGCGTGCCAGCGCGCGCACTGGAAGGCGGTGCACAAGGCCGAGTGCAAGATGTTTACGCGGGTGCGCGCCAACGCGGGGCGGGACTGGCTGCCGACGCCGACGAGGGCGGTGGCGCAGGTGCTGCTGCTGCTCAAGGCCGGGGACAAGGCGGCGAGGGCGGCGTTTGGGGAGGGCGGCACGCTCGAGGGGAATGTCGAGGGGTTTCGGAGGGAGGAGGCGGTGTGGGGGGACTTTGAGCTGCAGGCGATGGCGGCGGTGGTGTATGGGGGCATGCAGGAGTCGGAGGAGATGCTGGCGACGGCGAGGACGGTGCTTTGCAAGGTGGGTGGTTTTCTGGGGGGGAAGAGGGTGGTTTTGCTGACGGGGCTGGGCAGATTCAAACAAACGCGTTCAACCGGTTGGATCCGGATACGGGCATGGCGGGCATCTTTCTGGATGCTGGGCTGGCCATGGTCAACCACTCGTGCGTGCCCAACGCGTTTATCGGGTTCGACAGGCGGACGGCCATGTTGAGGGCCGAGCGGAATATCGCAGAGGGGGACGAGATTGAGATCTCTTATATCGGTATGTCTTCTTTTGACGGTGGGGTTCCGGCTACCTTCTAACTCAACTCGCAGACAACATGCTCCCCAAGTCAGTGCGACAGGAAGGTTTGCGGCTCTATCACTTCCAGTGCGAATGTCCCCGCTGTAAGAATGACCTCGATGTCTACCACGTCTGCGCAGCTTCACCAGTCATACCCCTCAACTCGTTCAGCCTCCGACCCGACCTTTCGTGGTTGCGAGATCCGTCCATCGACAGGTCCAAGGCGTCGAGCGCAGTCATCGAGACGGTCTACAAGACCTGTAATTCCCCGTCGCTGTCCGATGGCGGGGAAGCAGCCACAAAGCGGCGGTGGAAGTTGTGTAAAGCGTTGGCAGATGGCCGCATGTGGGCCGTTGAGCCGCTGCCAGCGACCATTCTCCAAGCGACGACGTTGTGTCAACAGAGCGTCGATACCTGGATCTATGCGCTTCCGCTGGCATGCTTCCTAGCCACGGAATGCGACCCCTTCAAGTTTGTCGCGCCCTTTATGCCCTGGAGGATCAAGGGCGTCATGATGATTGCCATGTTGTTCAGCGAGACAGCGCGTGTCACAGCCGCCGGGGAGTTGGCCAAGCACTGTTCGCACAAGAAGTTGGTCGAGATTCTCGAAAAGACGGATCAAGTCTCTGTTTGCGAAGCGATGCTGCGTCTCGTCGTTCATCACGCAGCCATAGGCGCCTCTGAATCGTGGGAGGTCGCGACCAAGGCGAGGGAGATGCTGGACGAGGTCTCGAAATTGGAAGGTCGGTCCAAGCAGTCGTCTGTCCTCGCTGCATGGGCACGAAACCCGGAAGATCCCCAGGCGGGCGCCTTGTTCCAAGAGGTCATCCTCCAGCCGATCGACGAGCTCGCGGCTCTGGCGGTCGAGATTATGGATGATGAGCTGTGGAGCCAAGGTGGCAAGGCCGTCGTCAAGAGATAGGAAGCGAGCGGGAACGGGGAATCCTCTCCATCACTTGATTTTGCCGTTCAAAGACCTCCGTGGACGCTGCGTCCGCTTGTCGACGTTCCCCGACTTTGTCAGTTTATGTGCGGGGGTGACCTCATTTTCGCCGTGTTTCTCCTGACCGGCAGCGGATTCTTCGGCCCATTCCGATGGTACGTCGTATACCTGGCTCGCATTGAAACCCGAGGAGAAAGCTTGTCGCTTGAAAAGAGGGTCGACGGCCGTAATTGTGTCACCGATCGAAGAGGCTCTCTTCCGACGGGCTAGCGGACTGTCTGTGTAGGGTGGCAAGTTCCTTGCCTCTGTCGTGTGCCCAGCAACTCTGTCGTCAGACGCCTGTCTGCTCGCCTCGGACCTCTCGATCCGGCCCTTGAGAATCTCAAATTCCATCTGCAAAGTCTCCACCTGGTTGGCTCTGGCGCCGACTTTAGCAATATTGCTCGCGAGGATGTCCAGTTCCTTGGCGGGAAAGGGCGCCGCCACTCGTTCGACCGTCTTGGAGCGCATCTCATCCATCTGCCGCCGCATCTGCAGCATCTCGGTTCGCAGTGCTGCCATGTCCTTAGCATGGTCGCGGGCCAATGTCCGACTCCTGATGTCGCTCTTGAGAGCATCGATCTCCTTCTTCTGCCGCTGAAGTTCCAAGTTCACCCCTGAGAGCTCCCCGAACTTTTCTTCCAGGGCACCGACATCTTGTCGAATGTCTTGCAGGGCGGCGTCTGTAGATTTGAGCCTCTTCTCCAGGCCAGCGACGGGGCCTTTATTTTGAGCAGCTCGTTTCACCTCTCCGACTTCAGCCTTGAGCGACGCCAAGTCTTCCTGGGTACCGGCAATGTCGCTCCGGAAACTGCCGAGTGAGTCTTTGAGCTTCGTGACTTGCTCCTCAATGCGGACCACCCTGGTGTCCAGCGCAGAGACAATCTTGAAGCCGTTGCTGTCGATCCGCTTGATGTCTTCCCGCTGGGCCTTGAGGTCGTTCTGGATCTGGACAAGGTCTTGGATCTCGTGGAATGACGATGCGCCAAAGGCTGACGAAGGGGAGGCTCCGGGGAAGTTGCTGGCGCTGACTTTCGAGGGCTCTCTCACGTCAAGGACGCGCTTGGCGTTGAACTCGGCCTCTTGGCCGTCTTTGGTGAGGAGTTCAACGGAGGCAAGCCGGAGGAGGAGTTGGTCTCTGGAGACATGGTCAGTCGACGGTATGGAGCAGAAGCAGGGACCGCATACTCGTCTAGGACATGGTTGACAGGTGTCTCGAGACATTGGAGTCCTAGAATGACGTTGCAGCTCGCGCAGGCGATATCTTGAAGGTGGCTACCAAAGTATCAGAAAATGGAATAAAATAGAGCCAGCCGAGGCTCAAGAGAGGGAGAGCGTGTTACCATTCTTCCACCAAGGTCCCCTTCTCTCCCATGCGGGATGCGCCCTCGCGGAGCACCGCAGGGCTGTCATCCGGCGCGATGACGGGACTAAAGTAGCTCTTCCCAATCTGTGTCCACAGATTGACAAAAAGGCCAATCGTGGCGCTGCATTGTTTACAATTGCAGTACACCGACTCCATGACGGCTGACGAGGGTGAAGATATTTTGAAGTGGACAAAGTGAGTCGCGGTGCTTGGTGTCAGCCGACGTCGATAAACCCTGTGAGCCAACGGACAGCCTGCTGAGAAGTCATTGATGAGAGTGGCTCAAATATGACTTCCTGGCCAAGTATGCTCCACGTATAGAGAAATTGCTCAAGCAACACCGAGGATGAGTTGAGACTCTCTGTCAAAAGACAATTGAGCACGCGTTGAATTGATTCGCGACCGCGTCGAGGTCAACGGCATCATCCAATCGATTGTACACTCCAGCCCTGGTTTATTTGTTAGCGCGAGACCTCTTGCCAAGGACACACCTCCAGTTCTGACTTCAGGACCTTATCGGTCGAGAAATAGGTATCCTGTTCTTGCTTCAGGCCCGGGTTGGACAAATAAAGGCATCCGGTTCCGACTTCAGGTCCTGGTCGGTAGGAATATAGGTATCCAGTTCCGTCTCGAAAGCCTGGTCTGCAGAAATATACGTGTCCAGTTCCATTACCCAGGCCTCTATTGAACGGTTTCTGGAGTAGGCCAGGATGATCTCACATGTCTCGCGCTAACAAACAAACCAGTATTGGATTGTAGACCGGCTAACCGAAAGTGGTCACCGCCTTCCTCCAAGCTCTTTCTGCCGGTCTTTCCAGGCGGTCGCAATTTGCATCCCAGTGACTGCTTGCCTTGCAGTTCCCAACCCACCATCCACCCTCACCACCCCAGTCTTTCGATCGTTCGTGGACTCGCGCACCAAGTCCTTTTTGTGTCGCCGACTCCGCTGAACGCCGAATACTGGGCTCTCCATCACGATGGGAAAGAAAAAGAGCTCCCCCAAGAAAGCGCCGAGCGCCATCCCCCACGCCGAGGATGGAGCTATCCCTTCCCCCAAGGCAGCCGACAACGCAGATTCACCAGGAACCCACATTAGCGAGTCTTCCGGAAGCCGAAAGCGATCAAACAGCGCCCGCGAGGACGACGAGGGAGGGGAATGGACTACAATCCAGAAGGGGCGTCCTGTCAAGAAACAAAAGAAGGTTCCAACAGCAGACTCGAGTCGATACCCGTCCATCACCTTTTCCGAAAAGTCGAGACTCCAATCCAAGATCAACGTATCCTCTCTCCGCGACCTGATTCTCTACCTCTTCGCCGATGGTCCTGCACCGCAATGGGTCTCCATCACCCACCGCCCTGAGTTCCGCAAGATCGTCACTATCCTGATCCCCGGCCTGGAGGAGGCCATGTTCAAGGAGGGTGTGGATTTCGCAAAGTACAACAGCCTTCCCGTCGATGAGGCCATGGCCCGGGTGGCAACTTCTCCCGACGACTATTACCCCCGCCCACTCAAGAAGGATGCGCTGCCGAAGCCCCTGCAGCCCTTTGCCGAGATCTTCCCATACCTCTGGCCTGTCCGAGCCCCTGGCGATGACAAGTATGGCAGGCTGCATTCTCCCATCAATACAATGCTCACGGCGCCGGCGCCAAAGGCCAAGGAAGAGAAGAAAGGCGGAACCAAGCCATTCTCCGAGCCCCAGGGGTGGAAGGACCAAAGAACCAGGGTAAGCGAGTTTCTGGCCACTCCCGAGGAACTCATGGACAACAACTTTCCCACGCATCCCGCCATGCTACCTGACGGCGAGCGCAAAGAAAAGTTTGAAGAGAAGGATGGCTGGGTCTACACCAGAGTCGAGCGCATGGAAGACGGGGATGTCCCCGAGTCCGAGATCCAGGCAGGCAGCATCACGGCAGGCCGAGAAGTCTTGGCGCTGGACTGCGAGATGTGCATGACGGGCGCAAGCGAGTTCTCTCTTACTAGAATCAGTCTCGTTTCTTGGGACGGGGAGGTTGTCCTCGATGAGCTGGTCAAGCCAGACAAGCCCATCACTGACTACGTGACCCGGTTCTCCGGCATCACCAAGGAGATGCTTGATCCCGTCACGACGACCCTCAGAGACATTCAAGAGCGGTTCTTGGACATTCTCCATCCCAAGACCATTCTCCTTGGTCATTCCCTTGACTCGGATCTCAAGGCCATGCAGCTGGCCCATCCCTTCATCATCGATACGTCGCTCCTCTATCCCCATCCGCGCGGTCCGCCTCTCAAGTCGTCGCTCAAGTGGCTCGCGCAGAGGTATCTCGGCAAGGAAATCCAAAAGGGGCAAGGAACCGGCCACGACAGCATTGAGGACGCCAGGACCTGCCTTGACCTGCTGAAGAAGAAGTGCGAAAAGGGCAAAGGGTGGGCGGCCGGCAGCGAGTCCCAGGGGGAGAACCTCTTCAAGCGACTCTCCCGCTCCGGGACCGCCTACCGGGCTACAGCCGGGCCCAGGGCCACGGGCGGACTCGTCGCTGGCAAAACCAGCGCCGCCGTCGACTGGGGCGACCTGTCGAGGACCCTGTGCAACGCCGCCACGCACCCGATCTCCTGCAAGAGCGACGACGAGGTAGAGGCCGGCATCATCCGCGCCGTCCGGGGCGACCCCGACGGCCTCGAGATCCCCGGCGGCGGCGTCGACTTTGTCTGGGCCCGCATGCGCGAGCTCGAGGCCCTCCAGGGCTGGTGGAACCGCAACAAGCTGGCCGACGACGACGCGCCCGGGCCGCCACTCGCCGACACCACAGTCGAGATCTCGTACGACGACGCCCCCGCCTCGCCCCTCGAGACCTGCCTCGCCGAGCTGGGCGAGCGTCTCAAGCGGATCCACGACGCCCTCCCGCCCTGCACCGTCTTGATCGTGCTGAGCGGCTCGGGCGACCCGCGCGAGATGAGCCGGCTGCAGGCGATGCAGCAGCAGCACAAGAAGGAGTACAACACGCCGGGCAAGAAGTGGGACGAGCTCAGCGTCAAGTGGACGGATACCGAGGCCCAGGCACTCAACAAGGCGGTGCGGGTAGCGAGGAACGGAATCGGGTTTGTCGGGGTGAAATGAGAGATTCGAGCGACACTACTGTCATTCGGTGGCGACTTCAAGGGTGGACGAGGTGCGATGCATTCTTGCACTGGTTTGGCGAGGGGGGATCTGTAGATACCCAAGGAGGGTGGCACAGAGACAGATGGTTGGGAAAACATGTAAACCCAGAGGATACATGTTGAGAAACTCCACAGAGCGAGCACATGGCAGAGGCCAAGACAAGGCAATATATACACAACAAACAAACCAGCGAGCAAACGCATCCCATGAAAACCGCTGAATTTTGCAATGCAATGTAAATGCACCGAACCCGCTTTCCCACCTGGAACCAAGACCAATCGCTCTACCAGGTATGCATGCGTTTCCACGTTATTCCCCATATACAGATGGGTCCGACCCCTGTTTTTGCTGCACGCGTGGTTGTCTGGCTGTTGTTTTCCGATCTCGGGAGCACCTCTCCGGGTGGTCGCCACGGATGCACGCATGCTGGCAGACCCCAAGTGTGGCTTGTCCGATACCAAGTAGTATACAAACGAAGCGATGCTTTTGCGTTTGTAGACTTGCTCAGACGGCCCGCTCGCACGGCCACACCCTCCACGACCCCCCGAGATGCCAGACCTGCCGGCGGGCAGCCACCCCCCGCGCCTCGTCGTCGTCGTCGTCATCGTCCCCGTCAAAAGTCAAACTCGCCCCTGAACGTCTCGGGGTCCACGCCGACCACCACCTTCTCGGCGAGGTCGCGACGGTTCATCTGGGTAAACACGCGCCGCAGCGTATCGTAGAGCGTGGTGCTGCGGTTCTGCATCGTCATGGCCTCGATGCGGGCGTCGATGTTCTCCATGTTCGCGCCGCCGCCGCCGAGGAGCTCGCGCGCCTTCTCGCGGCTGTTTGTCTCGACGCTCTTGTGCATGTCGAGCGCGGCGAGCAGGTGGCCCGCGGCCTCGGCGTGGCATCCGATGTTGATGCACGAGACGCCCAGGTTGTAACGGGCGCGGACAAAGTTCGGATTGATGGCGAGCGCCTTCTCGTAAGCTGCGATGGCCTCCTCGGAGCGACCGCTGTTGGCAAGCGTGGCGCCCAGCCGATTCCACAGCAGGTGCACCTGCTCGCGCTGGTTAGTCGCGCCCATCTCCGAGCTGTGCAGCGCCGCCTGGAAGCAGTCGACGGCCTTGTCGTAGTCCTCGGCACCGTAGAAGAGCACGCCCAGGCCGACCTGCACATCCGGATCCATGTGGTCGCCGTCGGGCGCGAGGCGCGCCGCGTCCAGGAACAGGTTGGTGATGCGCTCCTGGAGCTGGTGGCGGTCGGTGAAGCCGAGGTCGGCGGCCGACGAGAGGTCTTGGGGCGCGATGACCTGCGGGTACTTAACCGAGAGCCAGCGCTCGAGCGTGCGGTAGGCGGTGCTGTCATAGCCTTCATTGGTGTAGGAAACGGCGAGGCCAAGGAGGGCTTGCAGGTTGTTGGGGTCGAGCTTCATGGCTTGCTCAAAGGCGCGGATGGCCGCCTCCTCCTTCTCGTTCTGGGCCTGGGCACTGCCGAGGTATACCCAGGCGTCGACGTGGTCGGGGTTCTTCTGCACCGCCGCCTCAAACGCCAGCGCCGCCAGCGAGAGGTTTCCGGCTTCGTTCATGATGCGAAGGCCCTCCTCAAACGGGTTGCCCTGGTCCTGGAACATGTTGTCTTCCTCGAAGAGATAATTTTGCACAATCGGGTCGGCGCCCAACCTGCCGTTGGTCAGCGTCCAGTCGTTAAGGGACTCGTTGGCGAAGGTGCTGTCGAACTTGGCAAAGTCCTCCTCGGCGTCGAGATCTTTCATTGCCTCTTGCTCGGCCTGCATGCCGCGCCATATCGACTCGAGGTCGCCGTAGCCCGTCTCGGAGTGCATCAGCTTCTCGTCCATGGCGTTGAGCTCGGGCTCCATGGCGCGCGCCTCGTCCGTCTCGCGCGCCTTTTGGTCGTGCAGCTCCATCTGCGCAAACTGCTCCTCCCACTTGGTTTCGTCGAGCTCGACCACCTTGCCTTTCCCCTTGCCCTCGGGTTCCTGTTGCCGAGGCTGCTGCTGATGCTGCTGGGCCATGGGACCGTACATGCTCTGCATGGGCTGGTACATGGGCCGCGACATCATACCGTAGCCGCCCATGCCGCCCATCATGCCCCCGGCCATCATGGGCCGTTGCGCCATGCCGGCCGCGCTGGAACCGGCCATGGGACTCGCCCGCGCTGCTGACATGCTGGGCCCGCCCATCTGCTGGAACTTGGCAAACTCGTCTGGGCTGAACTGGGTCCCCGCAGGGGCGTTGAAGGCGGCTTCCATGGCGGCCTGCGTGTTTTGAAAGTCGCCGGACCATTGCGGCGGCGAGGCGGCATGGGCGCGGAGGTGTACGGCGTGGGCAGGATCGATGTGCAGGCCCGGTTGCTGCTCCAGGGACATGTCGGCCATTGCTGGGTTCTGGTGAAGGAAGCCGTTCATCATCTGCGACAGGGGCAGACTGTTAGCCAGGCACAACGCGGGGAAGAGGAAGGGAAAGGGGCGGGGAGGGGGGTGATATCAGTCGCATACCTCATCTTGCGGCGCCCCGTGGCTCTGGCTCCGGAAGCCGCCAAGGGAGCCGGCGGGCCCGCGACCGGCCAGGCGGTCATGTTGTAGGCTCTTGTCGTCTCCGACATGCTTGCTAAACTGGCTGAGCGGATTGCCTGCAGTTGAGCACTCGCCGCCGCCGAGGAAAGACATGATGGGCTGGTCTTGAATGCCTAGGTGGCTGACAAGCACGAGACAGGATGGACTGAAGTTGGGACGAATGCGGCCGCTTTCGGGTCACGGCGCGACGGGGAGAGCGCGGGACGGTGATCGTCGAGGTCCGAGGCTGGCGTCTACCGGCTGGGCTGGTAGGGTGGAAGTGGAATGAATGCCGCGGGGCGAAATTATGTTGAATAGCAGTAGCAGGATAAACAGGACAAACAGGAGAGAGAGTAAGGGACAGAGAGAGACTGAACAAAGCTAGGTGTCAAAGTTTTGGGCCCTTGCTTGTTGGGGGTGAATCGGGCTCGTGGCTCGGTCCGGGCTTGCCTCCCGACCGCCACGCCACCCAAGCCCGGGCGGCCAGCACGAGGGGCGGGCAACTGCTGTGGGCACTGGGCACTGGGCAGCTGCCGAGGCTCCAACCCAATCGAGCCGCCCCTCTCCTCTCGCTTTTGCCTTTCCGTCTGCCCCGCAGCGGTGAGGTTGTCTACACTGAGGCATCGCGGCCCCACCCTGAAAACGAAGCCGCATTCACTCACTGTATGGAATAAAGTCCACTGTGCTCGCCACCCACCGAGCCACCCCGGATTCTCTTCACCTTTGGATATGCGACCCCAGCGCCAAGGAGGGTTCGAAGAAGAATGTTGGGCGGAGCATGCTTGCACCTCACGTGCACCTGATAATACCGGGGGACTGCGGGGGTTGGCTAGAGGGAAGATTTCATGTATGGTGACGGCTTTTGTACAAGGTAAAAATACAGTCTACATGTTGGTTCCTCCTCAACAGCAGCAGCCCGCCCAGCTCCGTGTCCCAGACCGTTTTCCCAATCATCGCCATCAATTCAATGCTGGGCAACAAAAAGTTTTGTTTCCGTCTCCCAGCAGACCCGAGACTCCCTCTCATGACCCCTCCTCCTCGTCACGCTTGCCCTAGTTCTCCCCAAACACGTTCTTCTGCTCGCCGTTGTCGGAGTCAAACTTCTTCTCGGGCGTGAACTTGCCGACGGAATAGTTGACTCTCAGCTCGCGGCCGTGAATCTCGGTGCCCTCCAGCTTGGCCCTGGCCACCGTCGCATCCTCGACGGTGGGAAATGTGAGATGAGCAAAGCCGCGGGGCCAGCCAGTGGTACGGTCCACGGCCACGCGGATGTCCGCCACGTTGGGAAGCTCGCGGAAGATGCGGGTGAGCTCCGCATCCGTGGCGTCGTAGGGAATGTTGCCGATGAAGAGAACATCGCTGGGCACGTTTTCACTCTGATCCCGGGCAGTCCTGGCAGTCTTGGTCCTCTCCAGGACGTTGACGCGGCGGCCGTGCCAGAAAGATCCATCGACCTCGGTAATGGCCGTGGTCTTGGCCTCGGCCGTCTCGAAGTAGACAAAGGCGTAGCTAGACGACAGAACAGGATTAGCCAGCTGCCTAGTCACCGATAGAGACGCTCGTGTTGCTTACCCCCTGCTCATCCCCCGAGCATCGCGGGCGACCTGGGCTCCCGTAACGTTGCCGAACCTCTCAAAGGCGGCCTTGAGCTGCTCGGCGTTGAGATCGAAGGAAATGTTCCTGACGAAAATGCCATGCTCGGACTCGTTGCCAACCATAGGTTCTATTTCCATGTTAGTTGATGGTGAGGATCGCAGGGGTGCTGGAAGGGTCCATCGACGTACCTTGTCCTCTTCCCCCTCGCGACTCATTGCCCTCCTCTTGAACGCGGGCGGTCTGGGAGAAGCACCGGGAAGCGATGATGGGGCTCTGCACCGAGGCAGCGACTTTGAGAGCAGAAATGGCCATGGACGGGGCAGTGACAGCCTTGGAGGAAACTTGTCTCGAGGCCGAGAGGGTGGCCCGGAGGGCGGCGCGACGAATGCAGTGCCTGAGGAGTGCTGTTAGCTTCGCTGCGACCATGGCGACTGTTAGTAAGGGGGCTGCGTACATCTTGAAGGTGTTCTGGGACGACGGGTGTGGGAATTGGTGGGAGGGCGGCTGGCTTGCGGTTGGGTTTGGGGGTTTGGAGGTGGTGGTGATGGGAGTGAAGGTTGCAACTACGAAAATTTCTTGACCGAAAAAAAACCAATACCCAAGTCGCGCACCTAACAGGGATGCCGCTGCGCTCGCCCGGCCTAGCCGAATCAGGGCAGGCCTTTGGATTGTCTCGATTGTGCACGGGCCACAATCTTCAAGCATCACGTTTTTCCAGGGCTGAACTTTTCGCCTGCAAAACATACTTTCGTGCTTCCTGAGTCCTGACGCCCGCCACACTGGTACGGTATCCGTGCTTGGTGCAAGACATGAAACATCACCATCATGTCCTCTCCCGCACTCCGGCAACCCCTTCTCCGCCGGCAACCATATCGACAGCTTTGATCATGCTCCTATGTGGCTCCCCAAGCAGCTCCCTCTCTTCCCCTACATCTTTGAATCCCAAACCGAGATACAGCGTCCTGCCCGGCGCTGTCGCAATGAGATATGTGTCCCTCCCATCCTCCTTTGCCCTCTCGAGTCCCCAGCGGACCAATGCCGCCCCGACACCTTTGCGCTGGTGCTTGGGCGACACCCCGAGTCCGCCGAGCGCTGTGCACAACCTCGTGTCAGAACCTGGATCCTCACTGACAAGTAAAACGAGGGTGGCCAAAGATACTCACTCCACATGTCCTTATCCCCTTGCTCCCCAATCGTATCCTTCATCAAGCGCTCTGCTGCCCGCATAAACTCGGCCAAGGCATCGGTGTCCAGACAGGTCGGCAAGCCCCTTGCGCGGGTGGCAATTGCTGCAATGCGCTCCTCGACGCTCTGGTTCTTCGTGCTCGTATCGTCGTTCACGGCTGCCGGCGTCTCCCAATGCGAGCTATCAACAAGACTTGGTAAGCGCGCGCTGTCCAGGTCGTCTCATGAGATCTCAACTGCCCACGGGAAGCGGGTGAGAAGCTGTGGGCTCTCCCATGGCCAACTTTCCAGCAAATCCCCACAACGCCAAAGCCAGTGGGAAGGGAGAGACAACAGAGAGCCGTACTTGGGCGGAGAGACAGAAAAAACAGGGGCCATACTATCCAGCAATCTCTTCCACCCCGTCATCCCCCTTGAACACGGATACCATATTCCACCGCTCTGGATGCTTTTCCCTGTTCAGCAGCGGCCGTATCATCTCGGCGCGGAACATGTAGATGTCTTGGTCGCTGGTCGGCGTCCGAAGATGCTTCGGGAATAGGAGGGAGTGGGCCTTGTTACCCGAGCTGCCAAAGGCCGCAATGTTGACATTGGTGATGGCCTCGGCGTCGGCCTCTGTCGCGAAGCGGAGGGAATAGGACATCTCGGTGATGACGCACGCCTTGAGCTATGGGTGAAGAGTAGTGGTGAGTGGGGCCATCCTCATCGGCGCAGAGACCACGGTGTGGTGGGCGTCTTATAGTCGGGAGACGGCTTGTTCCGTGGTCAGTTTCATCAGCTTCACGCTCCTGTCATCATTGCACGTGCTGGGACCGAGAATTGCGATGGAGAGCGAGAGGGATCGTGACGAGGGTACGTAAGCCCTGACTCACATGCAACGAACCCGTCTCCGGGCGTTGGAAGCTCTACCTGTGCTACACCACATACATCTTCTCTCCTTCCCTTTGGAGTCAGAGTGGTAATGCCAAGGCCGGGGCCGGTGACGCGGCCGTTGCGGGATCGGCGGTGGGCTCCGGGGATTAGTTTGGTCTGCCGCAAGCCCGCATATATCCGGGGCTACAGTCAAGTTTGGCGCGCAGATGTGCATATGGGAAGGTTGGAGCCGTTGCGCTCTGTGCAATCTTCCAGAGATCGCAGGATACATACTGGCGTCAACGTTTTCTTATACCAAACAAGGCCAAAGGTTTCACAAAAAGGGATCTGTGGTGGGTGTTTCCTGAAGAAAGTAGAGGCAGGTAACCAGTACTTGGAATCTCTCCCTGTCTTGTACAACTGCCTTTGTGCCATGACGAAGGCATTCCGGACGAGGAACCCTAAGCATCATCGCAAGCTTCCTATCTCCTGGTAATACATACACCTACATGTGCGCCGTCCGCAGCTGGCACCAGGCCTTGTACTAGCATATGGCCAGTTCAGACCATTCCGGTGGCCCATATGGAGTTCGTTCCAATGCCTCGCCAGCCATATATTTGTGTACTGGAAAGAGATCAGTTAGTAAACAAACCCCTGAAGCTTTTGTGCCAAGAATGTGACTCAAGACGAGGCCACCTACCATATGCTTCACCAACCAGTGTTAGATGCTTCCCATTTGATCGAAGAACCATCGGAAAGTTGCAACCGGCCATATAGTACACCAAATCTCCAACATCTGTCCTTGCCGGTCCAATGCAGAGATGGCCGTTCCTAGTGACGAAGAACCGCCGCTTGCACATCACGTTCTTGACGACTTGATCTTCTGATCGAAAGAACTCATCATCCCTCTCTATGTATGACCCAGCCCGGAGGACTGTCTTTAGTTCCCTCTCCGCAATCTCCGTCCGCTCAACGCCGCTGCTCGACAATTTTGCAAGAACGGAGCGTGCACCGTTGACGATGTCGGTGATGGAACTGCTCTCATCGTGCCGAGGACCAACGTCGGAGACAGAGTCGAACAAAAAGCCCCGGACATACACCGTTCTGAGGTCGTCGCTGAACCGAACTTCCATCTTGGAGTCCCCAGATGCCGAGTACCCGTGGCCGTGGAGAAAGACTGCTTCTGTCGATCCGCTGAAGTACGCCAGAGGCTGCATTCGAGACGCATTGATGAAAAGGGCTGGACGCTGGTCGTTTCCTGACCGCCGCCAGTCCGGGACCCAGGATGGGAGGCCGGATGCTTCTCCATCGAGGCCAGACGCCGCCAGCAGTATGTCGAGCGAGTTCTTGCTGTTGACGATATACTTTGCTGTCTCACGGTAGACTTGATCCATCGGCTTCGTGTAGTCGGCGGTCGGCGGAGGGAGTGTGTCGTCCTGTTCTCGGCCAAGAAGACCAACGAGAGCAAAGACTTTGTCCCTTGGGTCCGTAGCCTCCCTGTCCCAGGTGTTCCAAAGCAGATCAGAGAGGCGCGCCCACCCCAGCAGTCTCTGCTTCGCAATGTGGATGGCCAAACCGTACCGTCTCTTGAGTGCACCCCAAGACTTGCTTCTCAGGGTGTTCTGCACGCGGTATCCCATGTCGTCCCACGCCTCAGAGTAATCCATGGCCTTTTGCAGAGTCTTCCACTTTAGGGTCGTTCTGCCGCACTGGAGGATGGCGCTGGTTGAGATCCAGATCTCCTGCACGACCCATGTCCGACTCCACCATGGTCGTTCAAAGAGTCTATCGAGGGCTTCCCAGTCTTCAAGTCGTGAGTTTTTGAAGAACTCGTCGTAGGTGTTTCCAAACTCGTAGTGCAATATTGGCACGCCGACGACAAGGTGGCTCCGGAGCTCCCAATTTCGCTCCCATTCTTGGGTATATTCATCCCATCTCTTTTCAGTTGCCTCTTGCTTGGTCCGGTCCTCTTCGGTATTTTCTTCGGTTAATTCTTGCTCAGATTCGACGGGCTGGACGTCTGACCCTTGACTGCCTTCAAGATCCCGCTCCTCAAGAGGTTGTTCTGGTGAAAGATCCACGCCAGCATCGACATCACTTAGACCCTGAGTCTGCCCCTGTCGTCCGAGTTAGCCCCATCATCGACTTGACATCTAGGTACCCATCCTTACCACCCGGACCTCCTCCTCCTCCGACGATGACGACGAGCCACTCTCACTCGATGACCATGCCTCCTCCTCACCAGCTCTCTCTTGGCCCGGCTCATCCAAGGTCTCCACCTGACGGTCCGGAGTTCCACCACCACACTCAGAGCTTGTGTCACTCCCCACCCTCCTGCCACTTTGCCATGTAGAACATAGCCCCCGCTTCTTGGCTATAGCCATCTCCCTGAGGAACATCATTGCGCGGTCGCTGTCCTCGGACTCGTCCCCGATCCACGCGACCACACGCTCCGCGGTGCGGTAGATATCGCGCATGCGAGCGACCTGGTGGTTTCGCTCCCCCAGGTCAGATTGGTTGATGCTTGTTGTGGAATTCTGTCAGTTTTACGAGGCGTCGACCCGAACGAATGGCCAGCAAAACAACGGAACTGAGGCGCGTAGCACAAGAAAGGGCCTACCATATCCAATCTATCCACATGGTCCGCGGGGACTGGGCATTTCGCAGCTGAAGCAGGGCCTTTTCGAGCTCAGGGGTGATGCCAAAGGGATGGCCGTTGAGCGAGATCTCGACGTGGTTGGCTACGTCGTTGGCGTCTCCCCACGCGTAGGAGAGGGCCTCGTATTTCGGGGCGTCGCTGAGTGGGTGCGAGGATATGGTGCATCGGAGAGGTGAATCGCGTGGCCCCGGTTCAAGGTCAACCAGACGGAACCAGCCATCGTTGAGCTGGGCCACCGGTCTGGAGAGGGGGTAGGGCAGCCGGCCCGTGGGGGACATGTTCGAGAATGATAACAAGGTGTAGGGGATATCTTTTTGAGGGACTTGGAGATTTAACGATAATTTCTGGCGAAACTGTTTTCGGGGCCGCCTTCGTGTTGCGTTCTGGTATGTTGGGAGTGAGGTGAGGCGCCCCACCTCAGAAGGATGGATGCCTAACACTCTCACGATCACAAACACGATGTCGACCCTATTGGGGGCGGGAAAGTACTCCATTGATGGCGCCTGCCAGCCTAGCCATTGGCGGCAGAACATTTGTCGTCACCAGCAAAAGGGGAACCCGGATCCTCCTTCCTCATGGAACTCCACTCTGTCCTCACTCTGCCCTCACCACTTCACAGCAAAAACACAACCAGACGATGGAAGCACCTTCAGGTGCGTTATGAAATAATTATGGATTTTATAAAATAGGTATTCGTCAAGTCGTTAAGTCATCTCATCATCGGGGGTATCTCATCACATTGTCCAATCCTCCGCCTTCCTCAAGCCACCCAGCCGTGAGCTTTCATCCTCAAATCCGATTCATATATGCCGCTCGTAAATCCCGAGCACCCTTATCAGACCCTGCCGAAGGACTTGCTGCCCTTCGACGACCATTTTCCCTCTGCGCCATCCTCTCCGCGAAGCTCAGTGGGGACACCGGAGAGACCCCGACACCAGCGGTCGCCTCGCGCAGGACAGGATACGTCTTCAACTCTTGCCCGGGAGTCAGTGGTGACACTGGCATAGACCCGAGTGCTTCTGATGTCCCTCGGGGCGTTGGTCGTCGCTCGCGCTCAGAGCTCGGTGGTGACACCGGCTTCGGGCTGACAACAGGTGGAATCTCGCGCCGAGGGGAAGAGTCCGTCGATTCGTGTCCAAGCCGGCATCTATCGGGGCCAGGCTCGGCGGATCGGGGTCTTCGGACCGCCGGGAATGGATATGAGGTGTCGTTTTTGATGAGTCCAGCCAGGTCATGAGAGCTTCTCGTCTGCCGCATGCTGGGGTCTCTCTTGATCTGCACGGGATTCGCTCGGAGGGGGTCGAATTTCAGGGACGTCTCTCGCAAGCTGACCTCCTCGGATGATGGCGTCGAGGAGAGGCGAGAGTCCCCCGACCGGGAGGCTGTTGCCTGAGGTCTTGTCACCACTATCCGTGGGGAGCTGTCTCCTCCCGAAATGGGGCGGTCAAATTCGGTCATCTCCTGCCTCGACCGTCTCGATTCTTTCGACAGTCGTTTGAGGTTCTTCTGTCGGAGCTTCTCGAGCTTGTCGTCGCCTGGAAGCTCAAAGACGGAGTGCCATAACCCATGACCTTCCCTGGCCTCGGATGAGTCCACGCTGGTGCGGCTACTGTCGGAAAGCAGGAGAAGCTCACGATCTTCGTGCGCGGTGGATGTGGATGTGCTGTCGAAAGACCCTCGAGAAAGACGGCCGGCGCTCACCGAATTCTCGATGGCGAGGCGTAGTCTGCTGCCGAATGTCGACGGAGTTGGTGATGGGGACTTGGAGACGGGAACTGCGGCATAGAGCTCCGTTGGCCCCGTTGTCGGGACTTGCATCGTGCTGTGGTAGGGAACGGGTGCAGTTGCTGTCGTGGGAATGGGCGTCCAAGCCTGCCGCATCGAGTTTTCCGCCCTTGGCCTCATGTCTCTTGACAACGCCGGTCTTCTGAGTCTTCTGAATACTAGAAAGACAACAGCGAGTAGCAGTAAGCTCGTGCCTCCCAGTGCGGCGATAACACCTGGCTGGATGGTGTTGCGCTGGTGCACGATATAGACGACCGTGAACACCCCAAGGCCCGTCGCAAGAGCTGTCAGTGGGACGAGTACTGCCAGTTCGGTTCTGGTGAAGAGATGTTGTCGGGGTACTCGGCGGTAGATGGCGCCTCCTTCAAGGTCGTGGGGGTAGGCCTGTAGTTGTGTGAGCCGATGGTAGCCCATCGTCAAAATACGAATGGTGTGATGTTGGGTTGGAATGTGGAAGACCTCAAAGACGATCGGTTCCTATCTCCGTGATACTTGACGGACGGCGAACGCCCGGGGGCGACGAGATATATCTGCATCGCCATCTGCTTCTCCCAGCGCACAAGCTCTCTGCCGTCGGAGCCGTTGTCAGCATCCACAACTCTCGCTGCTGCGTGGCGCATCACCCATCACTGCATCACCATGTGCTGCCAAACCAACGGCGGAATACGCCGAGATGCAGAACATAACGGATGCTTATCCAGCCGTGCCCAACGCGGACGATGTGGCGTACACCCCCGGCTACCTATCGCTCGCTGGACCATCCGGGCCCCGGGTGTAACGGCGCCAAGCCTAGCTCCGCCCCCCGCCTTGCCGGCGATGTTGGCGTTGCGGGGCAGTTTGGGTTGCGGCGTCGTAGGCCGGCCATTCAGCGCTCACCCCTCCTGCTGCACTGCTGCTGCGCCCTCTTTGCTGGGTCCGTCCAGACTCCCCACAGGCGCCGGCGGAGACGGTCAAAAACCGACTGACCGGTTGCGCGAACGAAAATCCAATTCTGATGGGTCGCCGTGATGCGGGACATGGGAAAAGGTGGGGTCTATCGCTAACACCGCTTTCCAGATTTCTGCCACGGCCAGGTTGGGCAGAGGCATTTGTCGGTGTCTGACCAGCGGCACGCCTTCCTTCTCGAGAAGTCTGTGCGAAAGTAAATGACGGGATGCTCGACAGCCGCCTGTGGGTTTGACAAACGATGTGATGATGCTTCCGAGGTGCTTTGGTCACCATCCGGGCAAGGGCGAAGGTGTTGGTATTTGAGAAGTGCTCAACAAATGCTTGGTCAACATTGCTTAGGTACCTAGGAACCTAGGGGAAATGTCAGCACCGTCCTTCTTGAACGGGACAACGTCGAGTCAGCCACAAAAAATCACATCACAAAGCAAGAGATGTATGTATCTGCCATCGTCGTCAACGCGCCATGGCCTCCAAGGACGCTTCAACTTCAAGTTGCCCAGAAGCCTCGGCATCATTCCAGAAACGCTGCAGGTCATCAATCGACACCGTCTGCAGCCCTGCAAATCGTCGGGCGTCCAGGCATCGAGGTAGCCTCGAGCTCGCCTGTCCACTCACGGCGTCGCCTCTTGCGCCCGCCTACCGCTGTGCCTTGCAATCACCTGTTCCCCCCCCAAGTCTTGGCAAATCGTCTGCACACACGCATCTGCCGCGCACGCGTTGTGCATCGAAGCCGACGACGGAAACAACAAGAAACACTTCAACTTAACTTTCCTCGACAGCGCGCCCTCGCGCCGAAGCCAAACTAGTATCAATAGATAGAGGGAGAGAAGGGCTATCTAGCGGTAAAGGTCTTTTTATATAATCGATAAAACGCGCGACACAGCGATGGAAAATGTAAATTTTCAGACTTTTTTCATCACGATAAAAAGAGTACCTTTAGATAGGGGGAAGCGAGGGCTATCAAGGCATATACTCGGTTCCTTTGGTGGATCAATACGCGTTGAGATACAGAGGTTTGAAAGTTGACTTTTTGGTCCGTCGTTGCGAGCAAAACTTGTGTGTGAAGACGATTTGCCAAGACTTTTTGGGGGGTGGGGGAACAGGTGTTTGCAAGGCACAGCGTTACACTGCAAGCTTGACCGGGCGGGATGCAACGCTTTGGAAAGCTTATGTGTTTGACGTCTGATGAGTCCGCGAACCTCACCCTCATCCTCCCCTTTCTCAATCTGATGCTCAACTAGGACACGCCAAGCCCGCAGCAACCTCCAGGCTCCCCATGGGGAACGAGTCAGTCCAAGGGTTCCCTTTCCCCGTCAACTCCACCCCGGAGACTCGCTTGTGAGAAGCACCACGTACACCACCCCCATCCGTCTCCATTCCGGCATCCACAGAGAGAACATCCAGACCCTCAGCCTATCAACACATCAAGGGCGTGTGGCTCAGTTGGTAGAGCGTTCGCTTAGCATATCTGGGTATGCGAAAGGTCCTGAGTTCGATTCTTAGCTCGTCCATACGTTGGCGCCAGTGGTCTAGTGGTTAGGATTCAACTCTTCCAAGGTTGAGGGAGGGGTTCGATTCCCTTCTGGCGCATCACTATCATGTTCCCGTGCGGGAACATTTACTTTTTGCTCCTCGTTTCTTTAACATCCGTTGCACTTATGACTGGGTGTAAAACTCGTATCAAGAGCATGAAGTTTGTCGAGCATCTCTAAGAAACGGCGGTGGCTCTGTCTTTTGTCGTCGCCTTCGCTTCCTTGGGGAACCCATCTCTTACGATACTCAAAAACCATCGAGCACTACATCAAGTTCGCAGCTGCGGCGTTTTGCTGCATCCAATGGCGTCTGAAATGTGGTCAGGGATGTCCGGCTGCGAGAACTGGACTGCAGGGCGATAGGGTCGGAAGAAGAAAGTGCCGGGGATAGAATGAGTTGAATGCTGGAAGTATCGGGGATATAAGCGGTACAGGTGGTGTAGTCTGGTGAAAGGCGGCGATGGATGATTGTAACGCCGGCGCGACTGCTATGGGAAAGAGGGTTGGAAGCTGCAAGTGAGACGATTGCCCGTGCAGATATTTCATCAAGTACCTGTACATTACGTCAACCCTTATACTGCATGTACAGTTCAGATGAGAAATGCCGTATACGGGTACTTTACATAAAGGGAGAGGGCACGTGCTGTCAGAAGGTATGGCCGATCTGGTACATCTGGATAGGGTTAAATAGACTGAATTGTGTATGTAGAATCTAAGTGTAACTGCCAAGCCAACGGCCCCCAAGAAGGGTAGATAGGGGCGCCCCTGGCTATATGTATAATAATACTGATCGGTTAATTATAAAAGTAGGGGGACGGAATTATCTAATTCCGGGCCTAAAAAGTAATACTTATATCTTACCCCTTTTTCCTTAGCGATATACTATATTTCCTAATATTACCCCTTTCCAAATCCTAATACTCCCCCTCGCCGAGAAAAAGGGAGGCTATTCGATTACTTCTATATATAGTATCTTAACGAATCCCTAGTATTTCTACTAGTTAAGGCCCTTAGTAAACCCGTCTACTATATTCTCGGCCGTCGGTATATACTTAAGGGCGATCTTACTATCTTTAATTTACTAGTTAACGTAGTAGTAAACTACGTTAACGTACCTTTTCTAAGGGGGTGTAGTATTCTTAGTTAACTAGATAATAGCCGCTTCGTTATCGATTTTTAGCGTAAATAGCTTCGCCGGAGGTATACCTAGTTCCGTTAGGAATTCCTAGATCTAAGCCCCCTTACGCGTAGCGAGGTTAACCGTTACGTACTCTACTTCCGCCGTACTCTACGCTACGGTGGACTACCGGCGTAATCCTTAATTAACTAAGCCGCCGGAAGCGAACTATATAAAGCCGTTAGTAGACTTAGCCGTACTACGATCTCCTCCGTAGTCGGAGTCGTAGTATCTATAAACGTTAAGGTCGCCGGCGCCGTCGCTCGCCTTCTTATAGACGAGCCCTAAGTTAAGGGCGCCCTTAAGGTACTATAGTATATGTTTAACGCCGACGTCGTAATCCTTAGTAAGCTTAGCTATATATCTAGCCTATAGATTTACGGCGAAGCTAATATCTAGCCTCGTAATATACGTAGGGTAGATTACCTAGCCGATCTTAGAGGCGTAGGCCGTAACGAACTCGTTGTCGTACTTTATGCCGTCGGCGTAAGGTATTACCGCCTTTACGGCGACTAGGTTAGTAGGGGTCTTTACGGCCTTTAAATCCGCGAACCCCGTATCCTTTAAGACTTTACGTATATACGTATCTTGTACGATAGAGATAGCTTCTGTTAAGTATTTAATTCTTACGCCTAGGAACTACTTTACCTCCCCTAAATCCTTAATAGAGAGGCTATCGGCGATCTGCTTTATAAATAGTTTTCCGGCTTCTAGCTAGGCCGTAAAGACGAGGAAATTATCTATAAAAAAAGCGAGGATTATACCTATAGCCTAGTTAATATAGATAGTTATATCTATAATTAATAGGGCGAAGCTAATTTTAGCTATTTTATCGCGTACCCTCTCTTACTAGTTATAGCCGGCTTACTTTAAACTATATAGGGGTAGTATTAACTATAAGATCTTACCCTTTTCGTAGCCGTACCTCTTAACCTCCTCGGGGTATTCGGCGAAGTACTTATCTAGTATCTTAAACGCTTTTATATATACCTTTTCCTTTAGGGGTATACCGCTTAAGTAGGCTAACTCGAAATTAAGTTATAAGATATACTAACCTTTTGTAGCTACGATAGCTAGTAAAATTCGCTATAAGGATAAGCGTATAGTAGAGGCGAAAGTCTCGTTATAGTTAATCCCTTTACGTTAGCGGAAACTACGAGTTACGACTTTAGACTTATACTTAGCTAAGTTACCTCCGGAGTCGACCTTCTTCTTTAGTACCTACTTCCTATCGAGGGGCGTAACTTTAAATTTATACTCGGCCTTAGCCTTCGCTTTAAATAGAAAACGGAACGTACCTCTCTTAAATACGCTAGAGATCTTATCGAAGATAAAGTCCTTCTACTACGGCTACTCCCCTAACGCCTTAGCTTATACGATAGTAGAGCCCGTTACGGAAGAGTATAGGCCGCCGTAGTAAATGTTATACTCCTAGTCGCTAGGGAATACGTCCGACTAGCCGAGTAAGTAGTAAAGCTATATATTATCCTTAGTCTAAGTCTCGCCTTAGAGGATATCCGTTATAAGGTCGTCCTTTACATTAGGCTCCTTTAGAAGCGAGGTAGTAAGGCCGTCGATCTAGTTAGAAAGGTTTATTATATTAAGGGCTTTTAACGTAGCGAAGTAGTTAGCTTATAATTCCGTAGCGTATACTATAGCGGCGCCGGGGTTAATATCCGCGGCCTCCGTAGCCTCTTTCTTTTACTTTACTATCCGGCGTTATATATACTCCGGTAGAGATCTTACGACTAGCTTATTAGCCTTCTTCCCTTCGTTCTACTTATAAAGCTCCTTGTAGAAGATAACGTTAAGGGTAATTATAATCTTCTTTATCTCGATAGCCTAGACTATATATATATAGAAGCCGGAGTAGCTGAGTAATATACCGGCCTACCCTTTAGGGTTTATCTTTATAGACTAGACCTTTTTTTTCTTCTTAATATAGATAAATACTTTAGCGCTAAGTATCCGCCTATTACCGTTAGTAGGCCTATTATCGCGGCCTAATAGTATATAGTCTATCTAACCTTCGTATAAAGTCTTACTCTTATAAGCTACGGTATACGTAGTATTTAGTAAGTAGACCGCCGCCTTAAGAATATAGTTCTAGAAGACGGTAGGGATACTTATCTAAATACCTATTTTACGTACTATATCTTGGACGACCTTAATTACCCTCTTTGTAGTACCGTTTTAGTATTAGTAGTAGGGGGCGGAGGGGTCGAGAGCGATACCGTAGCTGGCCGCGAAATCCTCGAACTTCTTACCGCCGTACTCGCCGCCTCCGTCGAGGTAAATCTAGGCCGGCCGAGTAGCGGTTTAGCTAGAGACTTAGTTAACTATTTTCACTACGTTAATCTATATATCTTTCTTTTCTTTATAGAAGGTAATAATACGGAATCTCGTAGCGTCGTTAACTACTATTACGAAGTACTTATAGTTGTAAATTAAGGTTAGTTTAATTATACCGACGTCGATATATAGGCCGCGCCCTAGAATAGATTCGCGCTATTACGGGTCCTTAAAGGCGATCTTATAGTTAAGGGCTAAGTCGTATACCTTATAAGGTAGTTACTATAGCTTAGTCGGATCCAGGGGTATACCGGTTATTATCTCGATAGTCTTCTTAAGCCGCGCTAGACTAGGGTAGCCGAGCTATCTGTACTAGAGTTACTATTCCTCGGTAGTAGTTAGTATTATATATACGGAGTAGTACTTAGCTAACTCCGGCGCGCCGAATACTTATAAGTAGAAGCCTCTCTTCTTAACGTTAATAAGTACTACTACCTTACTACGGGGGTTTACGATCTCGTTCTTATTAAGATATCCCCCGGCGTTATAAAACCTTTCGCCGGAGAAGATATTTAGAGGGAAATACTTAATTAGTATTACGTAGCCTATTATAACGGTACTTTTTATCGTCTTATAGGGTCCGGCTAGTTTAACCTAGGCCTTACCTATATAAGTAGGATATACTACGCCGCCGCCCGTTCGGACGGTAATCTGCCTGGTAACCGTAGTATACTAGCTAGGGATATACTACTTCGGATCGTTAATTATATAAAGGTTAGCGCCGGTATTAAATAACTACTTATCGCGCTCGGACGAAGCTAACGAATTTATAGCGAGTACCTGTAAGATTATAACCTACGGCGAGGCCGGCTACAGCGAGTCCGCGCCTATAGCGGCGGTAGTAGCCTTAAAGGGATCCTCGGTAGCTATAAAATCGTTATATATACGTATAAGTTCCGCTACGCCATCTTGGCCGACTCGCGTAGCGTAGACGATCGCCTCGGAGGAAGGCTTTTCCTCTATAGAGGTAGAGTAAGAGTAGGAGGTAGTTAAACTAGACTTACCCTTATTTCCGGAGCGGTACTCGTTAGCTTAATAGCCCCTTTTCCCGTAGTTATTATAGGTGCCGTTACGGATAATCGAACTATCCTTACGCTTCTTAACCTCCTTCCGTCTATCCTTCTTACCGGAGCCTCCTCCGCCGCCGCTTTACTTATTACCTCCGGACGACTTTTAATTATACGCCTTCCTTTCCTTTCTACTACCGCCGCCGCCGGACTTCCTAGCCTTTTATTAGCGGTACTAGTATAAGATGGAAGCGTTAATAAAATCCTCGTAAATCTCCGTTATAGAGGGTATACCGAAGGGGCTATATAGGCGGTCGCGCGTTCTATCTACCTACTCGGGTATAGAATCCTCTACGTTTTTAAAGAAGATAGAGCGTTAAAGAATATCGTCTATTACTATACCGGCGGCGGCGAGTCTTACGATAAGGACTATAAAGTCCTTTAACTATATACGGCCGTTACCCCTACGATAGGTATATTTACGGAGCTTATCTATTAGTAACTACTATATAACTAGGCTAGTTAGCTAAAAGTAAGAGTAAATCTTATATAGTATACTACGGCCGCTAGGGAGGAGGAAGTTTATTACTTTAGGCTTAAGTATAACGGCTAACTTTACGCCTATAATAATATCCGACTACTTATTAATAGTAGTAAGGTCTACGTCGGAAGTAAGGCCGTAGGAGCGGATCTAAAGAGATATAATCTAATATCAGCCGTTAAAATTATCCTTACTAAATAGGTAATTTCCCTTATCTATCTTTAACGGTCTCTATATAATAAAGCGGCCGAAAGGCTGTACGAATCCTATACCTAAGGAATCTAGTAAACCTAGGGGGCTCCTCCTTCCTCCGTAAGTCGACCTATATAAAGATAGGCGCGATAAGGGTACGCGTAGCTATACCGGCGACGGTATCGACGGCGGCGGCGTTATAGGGGGTTACTAAGGCTATAGGTAATATAACGGCGGTTACTAAGGTCGATAAGGAATCGGGGGCGGCGTTATAACGTTAGGGGCCGGCTACTACGGCGTATACCTCTATTACGGTATAGGCGTATAGCTTTATAGGGGTAGTATATACGCCTAGTATTACGGTGGAAGTATATAAGTCGGCTAGCCTATAAAAGGCGGCTATTAGAACTACTATAGGTACTATAGCTAGTACTATTACTAAGTAGGCTACTAGGGAGTCGCCTGCCGAGGGGCTACCTACTAAGGAGCTAGCCCCTATATCGAGGCTACGGCGTTAAGACTACCGTACTACGGCTAAGGCTAGGGGAGAGGGTCGTTACTCGTAAAGTTAGTCTATCTTTTATTAAAGACCGTACCGCTAAGGCCTACGTTTACGCTAAGGCCGGCGTTTAACCTAGTACTAAGACCGGCGTTTGTTCTAGTACTAAGACCGGCGTTTATTTCGGAAGTATTACCATACCGGCCTCTAAGGCTAGCGGAGCTAGCTCTCCGCGAGAGTATTTCTAACGCCGAGGGCGCGTAGATTAATAATAGCGTTTCCAGGGGTAGGCGAGGATACGCCCCGGGAGTAGCCGGTATAGGGGAGAGTAGATCTCCTACTACCGTTACGGCTTACTTAGTAGGCTTCGTTAGAGCTATCTACGTTTACTACATCAGAGCCGCTTACTAAGGAGCAACCTCCGGCTTTAGAGCTAATTCTCTAGGTACCTTCTTCGACTTACCGAAGGTAGCGATTTCCTCCTCGGCGCCGAAAGTTACCTACTTCTTACTAACGGAGGGCTTCTACCCTACTTTATCGGAAGGAGCTATAGCTAGCTTTCGCTATAAGCGAGTAAGATAGCGTATAGTCGAGTAGGTAGGTAGAGATAGTAATACCCTTATATAGTAAAGGTTAGCGGAAGAGAGTTAGCGATAGCCGGGCTTATAACTTATTAGAAGGTATAGCCGATCTAGTATATCTGGATAGGGTTAAATAGACTAAATTGTATATATAGAATCTAAGTGTAACTGCTAAGCTAACGGCCCCTAAGAAGGGTAGATGGGGGCGTTTCTGGTTATATGTATAATAATACTAATCGGTTAATTATAAAAGTAGGGGGACGGAATTATCCAATTCCGGGCCTAAAAAGTGATGCTTGTGTCTTGCCCCTTTTTCCTTGGCGACATGCCACATTTCCTGACATTGCCCCTTTCCAAATCCTAACACGTGCCACATGGTGTTTTGGGCTCAGGGGTTTGTTTACTTTTGTCGCAGGCGAAGCCGAAGCGGCAAAATACCGAGAACCAGCACTCGTATTAAAATAATGTAAGAATCTAGCTTCCTAGATACGGCAATGATGGAAATCTGTGGATGCCGTGGCCATTGCGTCAAGTGACCGAATAGGGCTCTCAGGGAAAGAGATTACATCCTGAAGTGGGGTGGTGTACTACATGTATATATCCCACCCTTCCGGACGTATTGTCAATCAGCTGGTCGTCCAAGGGGTGCATGGTGTGATTGACCTTGCGGAGCCCATTCGCGCGGCATTAGTTCAGCGATTCACGCGGCATTAGTTCAGTGCTTGGATGGAGCAGTTTCTTTTTTTTTTCCCACAGGCTTATATCCTCTCTAAGGTGCCCAAGTTTCATCCACAGAGGCACGCACATAGAAGACTACCTCCCCACATACAATTCTTTTCTCCTACGCCAATTCTCTCCCTCGCTATCCTACATGTACCTCTCGCCCATTCTCTCTGCTACCGATTCTCTCTGCCGCCCTTATCCCTGGCAGCGTCTAACACGTTCAGGCGCCTCGCCCGCGCAAGCAATCAGGAACTTCCCGGTTCAAACAAGCTTGAGAGCTTTCTGCATGCAGCCAGGAGTGGATGGTGCGAAACATGCGGCCTGAACAACGTCGCCGACGCATTCTCTCCGGTGTGCGGAGGCCTAGCGAGGCTTCCAGTTGTTGAAGGTGATGCAACATGGAGCACCACATCAACGCCACTATGATCGAGTTCCTGAACCCATTACAGACGGACGTCGGCAGGGTGGGACGCTCGTGCGACAACTGCACCTTGTACAAAGGGACAGACATCTTCCAGGGCTGCCATTGGGCCCATACGCCGCGGTCTCATGGCTGCAGCAACTGTGTGGCTACGAAGAGGGCTGAGACGTACCCTCACCGCAGCAAGATTGCGCCTAAGAGGCAAGGCAATGGATGATCAAGGAAAGACGGGAGGCAAAGGGTGGAGAACTGCTCGTAGACTCCCTGAGTCTACTAGCCCCTGGCAATTGCGCCAGGTGACAGGTCGACCGGACAGGAAAGGATAGAGGGTGATGCTGTACGGTGTATTATGTTTGTTTTTGTCGACTGGCATCTCCCGCAACGGACTTGTCGAGGTGATCATCATGTGGTCCTAGGCAGCTTTCAGCACTGAAAACATTCCCTTGTCGTTCCTTCAAACCACAGATAGTACAATCGCAATCCAATACTGGTTTTGTTTGTCGGCTCGAGACATTCGAGATACTATGCGAGGCTACATACCGTTTGAAAAGCGTCTTAGAGATGGAATTGGATTCATAAATTTTTGCTAACCAGGCCCAGAGATGGAACTGGATAGGTCCTGAAGTCGGAGTTGGAGACGTCCTATTTTGTGCGAAAGGTCTGGTTTCCTTGGCTAGGTTGGAACTGGACACCTGTACTTTTGCTGACTAGGCCAAGAGATGGAACTGGATAGACCCTGAAGTCGGAATTAGAGGCGTCTCGTTCTGTGCGAGAGGTCTGATTTCCTTGACAATAGGTCTCGCGTTCAATAACAAACAACTTAACCAGGGTTGGAGCGTACAACATAGAAAAAGAAAGGCGCCTTGTGAGATTCACCTCCATCATTTCTGCCGTTGTCAGTAATCCGAACCAACACAACATCCAGAGCCTTCAGCAAGCGACAGCCCACTCCGCCTCATCAAGGGGCCATCATCGTCAACCGCATTAGGAAGTCCCATGCGAGTTT
Source organism: Podospora conica (assembly GCA_030685255.1). NCBI lineage: Eukaryota > Fungi > Ascomycota > Sordariomycetes > Sordariales > Podosporaceae > Podospora > Podospora conica. The sequence continues at coordinate 167,990 of MU839498.1, forward strand.
GCAATTCCCATCCAAACCGGAGCTCCTCCCCCCTCCCTAGACAGCCTGTCCCCACAGCCGACATGCTCGCATCGATGAGCACCACCAGCTCTCGATCCCTCTTCCGATCTCACGAACACGCGGTGGTGGTATGACACATCATCCACCTCGGAGAAAGAGAGCTCAGAGCAAGCTGAAAGAAGGCATGGAAGCCGCCTGTCCAGTGGGTAGGTAGTATATGGAATGTTGCAGCGAAGGATGGATGGCGTTTTCTCGTTGACAAGAAACTTGGGACGCTCAAAATAGAAGCAACCAGGCGTGGGCCACCGCGTGGCTAGGGTTGCCACAGAGCGGAACGGCGTCGTACCCGGGATGCCCGTCTGCACATACCGGTGCTTACTGCTGTCTACTCGTTGCGGATTGGGGAAACGGGTGGAGAGAGCGTCTTCCCCAACCGAGCGAGGTTGATACCACAAACGTCCGACCACCTGGCAGTGTCCCGCTCGGGCGCGGCGTATGTTTACGTTTGGGTATGCTCTTGCCCCTGGGTTGTTTGGTAGTGCAAGACTTTAGGGACGTTCCTGGAGGCAATCTGCTCGTTGCTCGAGGCATTGAAGAATACGGACGAGGTTTGGATGCTTTGAATGAAGAGATCTCTGAATGAATATCAGGCGTTGGTCAAGATACCCTCCACTTGAAGGCCACGTCTTGAGTCTGTACTGCAGGTCTGAATCCGCATATACCTGGCATCTCATGTCCTCGAGGAACTGTCTGTGTTGCGTGGCGACATGTCTCGCCCTACCAGCCAGACCGGCTTGGTGGCAGTGCGTGCGTGTGTATGCGTGCGTGTCACCATCCGCCTCCACCAGGAAGCGTGTGTGCAACCGTTGAACCTAATTTGGAACACGGTCAACACTCCGCGTCCGCCCAGCTTCCCGTAGGAGAGCACGACGACGCCACCACCACTACCAGCAGCGTCATCACTGCGAAGACTCGCGGAATGACGGGTTTGAAAGTGTGCCAGAGAGTGAGAAATTCTCCTATCTTGCGGACTACGAGAGGGCTGCTGCGGGTCCTGCCCGTCCCAACCGTCTCTGCCGCAGTCCGCACACCCGGGCCGATACTGTCGAGAGCGCTCCCTCCCGGGTACGAAATCCCATCCCTCCCAAGGCAAGGTCATCGCCAACAGGCAGGGGGCACTGCCACATGGGCTTCGTCCCGATTCCCACGCGTCCGTCCACGGCGAGCCACTGGGAGCCGCCAGTGGCTCGGGAGCTGCCTAGCAGCTGCGCGGTGACGAACGTCGCAGGGACTGTTGCGAGGGGGAGGGAAGAGGGATGATGCCGAGTGTCTCGTTCACCGGTCGTTGGCTCCAAGTCTCGGATGGCGGATAGGTACTCTATCATGGATGGGCGTGCAGGAGCCAACGACGGCGGCAAGGGCGGCATGGCGTGGGTTGCCGTGGAATGGGTACGCGGGCGCCTAGACTGCGGTTCCCAATCTGCTTATATCGGACGCCATCTCAAGTAGATGATGTAGGGCCTGGCACGGTTAACCGGGATCACGAGAGCACTAAACGGGCAAGGACGCGAGCGAACTAGACCTTGGTGCCCTGTTTGACGTCCAGGGCGTTGCAGATTAGCCCCAATCGGTGCTGGGTGGGATCTATGGGCTGGGGGGTGCGAGCCCCTCAGATATTGAGAGTTAATGTCTGGTCAGAGTTGGGCGTGTTTACCCAGGAGTCCTGCGTTTTCGAGCCCCTCGCTAAACAGTGTCCAGCACCGATGCCGGTGGCCGCGTAGGGGGCTTACCCACGAAGGGAGACGGTATATAGTGCCACAGAGGCACGAACCGGGCAGGGCTGCGGGCCATCGAGGCAAGGATAGATTAGTATGCCTCTCCCGCCATGCATCGAGGGGGGCTTCTCGTCATCGGCGTGTTTGTTCCTGCTCATCCGAACCCATGAGGGTGGCAGTTCCCCAGGATCGGCACCCGGGAAGACGTAGACCGAGTATCACGGCGTTTGGGTTGAGGGAGCTTGGGATGCGACCTCCAGATAGCTGGGAGCTAGGGAAGCCTGGGTTGCGGTGTTGGATAGATACGTCTGCATGCAACCCCGCTGCCCCCCGCACCATAGCTTGCGTCGATATAATTATGTCGTTGGCGGTTCGAGGCGAGGTTTCCAAGCTCGGGGCTTGTTTGGTCGACTACTGCGAGGGCCTCTCTGTCTGACGACCCAACCGGAGAGTCCCGACACCGGGGAGCCCTACCGGCAGCTATTCTGAAGCTATCAGAGCTGCCAGAAGCTTGTGTCGACTCTTCTGAGGGAGAAGCAAAAAGGTTCCGTGGGAGCATTACGAGAAGCGGTGGCAAGCGAGAAGAGAAGAGCGGTGCCGCATCCGGACCGAGTGCCCAGCCGACGGAATGCAGGACAATATAGACGTAAAATCCCGAATGAGGGCCGACAGGACCCAAGGCCCCAGTGGGCGGTATGGCTGAGGATTTTGACACAACCCACACGGAGGCTTCGATCGTGATATTGGTCGGGTATCAAGAGCAAGATACCGCGAGCCGCGAACCATCAGACCCGCCCGTTCTGTCATCAGTCAGCATTCTCGTGTGGGTGGCTCGAGGGTGGTTTGGTCGGAAGACGGCACCAGAGAGTGTCCAGCAAAGTTGGTCGAGCTGATGGCAAGAGGTCTCTCGCTGGGGAACGGGCTGCCAAGGCAAGCAGGTTGGGAGGACGGGGGGGAAGGCAATTTAGCCTGGCCGTGTTGTCGTCGGTTTTGAGGTTCCGCGGTATTAGCCTAAGGTGTCCAAGACCTCGCATGGCTTCCATTTTTGGCAACACGCCACCACAGCCATGGCGTGCGAAGTAACCTTCCCCATCTCTACCCACCACTCAAAAGGGGGATGTACTGAGTCGACCAGACGCATCGCGAAGGGGAAAAAGGAGTTTGTCGCATCAGCTGGGACACGCCACGCCACGCCATGCCATGCCTCCTTGGCTTCTCGGGCGCCACCGATCTCTTGGGATGGCATGCATCATGGCATTGTTTCGAGGGTCGTGTCAAACTGTCGATGTCCGGGTTCCCCGGCGTGGGCATGCAACCAGGGCGATGGCGGGCGGATCGGGGGTTTCCAAGTTCACGGGGCGCGGCCGGGACGATCTGGTGATCACCATGCGCACGTCGACACTTTCGCTGGGCTGCTGCCGACGAGCGAGGGAGCCAGTCGAGTGGCGATACGAAAGCGTCGTCGGTGAGCAGCGAGCACCGAGGGCGGAAAGATAAAGAACAGAGAGGGTCCCGAGGGTCCTTTGCTGTGCTGACGGCCATCACTGGCCAGACTGGCGAGCGGCGAAACAGCCTAGACTTTCTGCCAGAATGAAGCCGAATTGAAGCAATGAAGAAGAGTGATCCCGTGTTCGCTCGGGAGCGCTGGGCCTCTACAGAGGAGAGGCGCTGTGGCCAACAGCATATGGGCGTGTGTGGATGTCGCGTTAGTGACTTGGCCGGTGGTGTGGCGGGAAGGTTAGCAGACGGCACAGGCAGGTCGGAGGTCTGGACTCTGGAGGCCGGAGGGGACGGTCAACGGGATGGACCGCCGTTGCAGAGATGCGACGAAAGAAAAAGCTCGTGAGGCGTGTCGCTGTCGACGCGAATTTATTGCAGTGGGCCCGTCTGCTTATTAGGTAGCAGGCTGCTCAGCTGAGGGGCCTGCGAGAGAGCGCGATTTCCGTCGAGTTGCGAGGCCTGATGCCCCGGGGGAGGAGGGTCACGGGGGAGCGTGTCGTCCAAGATGGAGTCCGGGCATCGCCGTGCAGGCTGGAAGATGGAACGTGGAAACAGTGGATGGAGGTTGGAATGGAAATGGGAAATGGGGCCGACTGGCGTCTGCCTGCTGGCCTGTCGGGCCTGTCGGGCGGCTGGCGGGCTTCCCATGTGCCCCATGGAGGTGGGCACAGGCCACTGGCCACTGGGAAGCGGCACAAAATCGCCCGCTTCCCGGCTATTTTCCAAAATCACGTCTCCCGTGTCGCCCTCGACCCCTCAAACGCCGCCCCTCCCTTTTTCCATCATCCATGTTTTCCTCGTCGACGGCACTCGGTCCCATCAATCACAAGGCCCGACTCGCCCTTCTCTGCGCACGCTTCGGGGCTCGCGTGCCATCGAGTCCGCCCGTTCATCTAAATGTGAAGCACGCCGACCACACCAGCCACACATCCTCCCCGTCCTTCGCCATGATGGTCCATCCCCATCCAGGTCATGTCCATCCTGCTGCCATCCCATCCCATCCCATCCCATCCCAACCCACAGCTTCGCCGCGTGGTCGGCGCGAGGTTGCGTTGCGCCCGTCGACCCCCCCCCCCCCCCCTCTCCTCTCATCGCCTGCTCCTGTCGATGACCGGCTCTCTACCGTGGTTCTCTGGCCTCCCTCCCTCACCTCCTTCTCTTCTCGATTCGTGTGGTTTGAACACTCCATTGCCTCTCTCGCTGCAGCGAGAATCTTGGGAGTCTGAATACCACCTCCCCCCCCTGGCCCCCTTTTTTTTGTCCTCTCTCCTGTTCCCCTTCTTCTCGAAGCATCCCACCGATCTGGAGGGGCAAGCCGCAACCGATCTGGATTCTTTCCCCTCCTCTCTCTCCTCTCTTCTCTGGTCTGGCCTGGGTTGCAACTTGTCGGCTCGAAGCGAAGGCATCCTGGCGGCACACCACACCGGGCACACTCCACTCCCCAGGCTCTCTCGCCCACTCCTCGCTCTCCCTCCCGGTCTCCTCTCCCCATCTCACCACACCGCACACACACACGCCGCACCGCCTCCCCGGGGGGGGGGGGGGGGGGGGGGGGGGGGGGGGGGGGGGGGGGGGGGGGGGGGGGGGGGGGGGGGGGGGGGGGGGGCGGGGGGGGGGGGGGGGGGG
>MU839499.1:0-166731 GCA_030685255.1 Podospora conica
GCCCCCCCCCCCCCCCCCCCCCCCCCCCCCCCCCCCCCCCCCCCCCCCCCCCCCCCCCCCCCCCCCCCCCCCCCCCGCGCGCGAGATTGTGTACACTGCCGACGAGTGCTTTTGGAGTTGGGGTTTGGACCTGCCTTGGGTATTGGCGAGGACGTCTCTTTTGGGTAGTACCGGTAATGTTTGGCGATGTTTGGGTTGTTATGTTTGGAGTATTTTCGCGTCTGGCTTCGATGTTTTGGGTTGTCATGTTTGATGCTTTTCAGCGTCTGGCTTCAGCGTTGTGCGTCACCGGGTTTTGAGAAGCAGTTTGTGTTCTTTTAGTTTTAGGATTTGTTTATATTGTTCAAAGTTCATTAGGGGTATTTAGCCAGTTTCAGTCGATGCATATACCATCAATCAAGTACTACATGCCAGCATTGCAGTTTCGAGATGCCCGACGGCGGTTCTTCATTTCATAACATATATCATTTGTTTCATTTCCCCGCGACGGAATCGTCGACACGTTGAAGTGGTATTTATCGCAAAACAATTGTGAATCATCATAGGCATCCCACCCGTAGCACCAATGTCGTCGCAATTAACTTTCCTTCGGCCCGACAACGACGATCACTCCGCCGCATGAGCACAGGGCGAGGCAGCCAAACAGAAACGGAGTCTCTGTCTTGTAGTGTACACCATGTCAGCAGAGACACACATACCAAGATCGCGCGCGAATGAATCACGAGCGACAGGTACCTGAGATCAGGTGCTGCCAGCCGACCGTTGAGCGAACGACGGCGGGCAGGGCTGAGGAGGGGGAAATGTGATGTGTCGCGCATCCAGTCATCGCCGTTGGTGGTGTGCGGTTCGTTGGCTGGTGTTTCCCGGTCCCTGAGTCTTGTGTTTCCCCAAGACGAGCTGGACCCACCTGTCTGGTGAGGGGCTGGGGATCGAGTGTGGTGTTGAGGGGCACGGCGTACCGGACGCTCCGTACAAAGTGGTGAGGGGGGGCGGACGGTGTTTGTCGCGGGGTTCGGATTACGGAATGGTGTAGGTCGGAGGGCTGAGATGACTGGACCTGGGATGTGATGGGTTTCCATGTGTGCGGCATCGGCGCAGTCGAATGGGGGAAAATGTGATGACGAGATGGGCATCGCAGCGAGCGAAGTGGTCGTTGGGTGAGTGCCGGGGTCAGACCGGCACATGGTGTCAGCACTCTCTCCCCTGAGTCTTTTACATTCGAAAAAGCAAACTCCCGAGGACAGGCAAAGGCGGGGAGACTCAAAACCCCATCTTTTGGTATGCGAACCCGGCGAGGATACGGATAGCCACGGCGACCCCATATCTTCCTTCCCTCCCAAGCAGACGAAATCTCTGACCAACGACCACGCCGCTTCTGTTTCTGGAAGTCCTGCCTCGGCCAATGGGCGCCGACGTCCAGTGTGAGCCCAGTTTTATTTTAGGGGCAACAACGTCCAAGAGATGCACTGCGACGTCGGCCTCCCACCAGTGAGCCCCCCCTCCTCGTGGGCGTGGGTGTGGGCGTGGGCTTGAACTTTTGCGGGTGGTGGTGTGCGGGTGTGTTTCTCCCTCCCGCCCTGCTTGCCTTACCCAACCGTCGACGAGGAATCGGGATCGAAGGAGGGGAAGGCTGCCACACCTTGCACACCGCTTCGCCCACCTCCAATGCGATGTGTCCGGCATGCAGCGTGGACTGATCCAAGGCCCGGTCTGATGGTGGCGATAGAATGGGGGCTCGGGGGGATGCATCGCGGACGGAGCATCTCGTACGGGAGACCTACCCAGACCTCGCTCGTGCAGCAGCACAAAAAAAGGAGGAAATATCGAGGGGGCCAAAGGATTTTCTGCTCGTGGCCCTCGGGTCCTGGCGACGACCGTGACTGGCGCGATAGAGAGGGCTACTGTGTCCCATCAGTGGGTTTACTGTGGAAGCTGCAGCGAACTGCGACGGTCCAGAAGTTCCATGCGGACAGAAATTGATAGCGACTGCTGGCGGCTCCTCACTGGTTTCCGGCCCGCTGGGTGTGCCGTGTCGACGGCCAATGGGCGGGTGTTCCGGTCGGCTCCCCGGCGTCGCATCGCCCGAGCGACGAAGGATTTCCACGTCGAGACGGTGTCCGGGCGGGACCCCGCTTCGGGGTTTTGCGGTTCCCTTTTTGAGACGGCCGGCAGAAGCGACGAGGGGAGAGGGCTTCTTCGGAGGGCAGCACGACAGCGCAACGTGGTTGGCGGCGACCGAGTGCAGCAGCACGGAACGGACGGCGGGATCAGTGCGGTCTCCGTCGGTCGGGCGCCTGGAGCCAGAGAGCCTGGATGGCTGCATGCTCATGCCTGCCGAGGAGCTTATGCGAGCCACCAGTGCATCGAGAGACGGTGCATGGAACGTGATTGGGGCATTGCCCGACGCAAGTCGGCATGGCCGCGTCTGTCGGCGCCGCCTGGGGAGACGACCGACTGGCCGACGTCCCAATAAACTGGTAAAAATGGAATCATGGCGTTCTCGTCGCTTGGGGACGGCTGCCCGTCGGCACCTCTTGATAAACGTCAAGAGTCGTGATGGCTGCCAGTGTGCTTGTCGTCGGGAGATGTCCCTGACCGCCCGATGATGGGGAGGGAGGGACGGGTTTTTCCGTTTCAGCCACCGGCTTGGTTTCTTCAGGGCCTGGGGGGCCGGGGCGCTCGAGGTCGGGGGGGCGGTCCAGGGGGCAGGGGTGGTGCTCCGGGGTGTGGGGGGTCTGATTGCGGTGGTGCCATCCATCCGATGCGACCTGCTGAGGGATTTTGGTGACACCAGCCATTCTGACGACATGTTCAAGAAAGGAGACGCGACCTTGTGCGACGCGGCGCGAACGAGGGACGACAAGATGGGGGTATCTAATGTGTGTCTTGTGGTAGGCTCTCGGCATCTACATGCAGTGGCATTTCGTTTCCGCGTTCAATCATCTCAGCGCATGTAGTCGGCCGCTACATCCGGATACTCTAGAGTTGCGAGGTGGTCTCTCGCGAGGTTGTTGAAGCTCTGCATCTTGCGCAGCGCATCTGTGCACGCTTGGAGAGCCGGGTCGAACGCCTGTCCGCTCCGAGTCTCGGCAACGCTCGTGTCCAGGAGCTGGAAGCCCCCTGTCATGACTTCGATGTCGTCCGGCGCGCGCGTGCGCTTGGTTGCCGAGGCGCGTGATGCGCCAAAGGATATGGTCAAAGGCAGGAAAATATGCGCCTATAGTTGCTGTCAGTCCCGTGTCTCAACTGCGGTACCGAGGCGCGGAATGTGGGGTTGAAACAGGTCTCACCTTGAAGAAGCCAATGTGTTCATGGGCCTTGGAGAGTCGCGCGATCTCCCGTGCAGCCGCCGCGGCACGCTTCTGATACTCGCCGACGTTGGGCTGGCACCGTTGTTCAGGCGCGAGAGACTCGATGACATCGGCCAGGTAAATGACTGCTGTTTGCGCCACTAAAAACGCGAAGAGCAGCATCGAGTCGGCCACGGCCGACACGATGGGATAGTGGGAGGCCAGCGTCTCCAGCCGTTTGTTGAGCATGCCGTCGAGCCACTCGTGGCGAAGCCAAAAGTCGAGGGATGCGTTTCCATACGCTCGCTCGACATTCGAGACTTGGGCGTGGGACATGGCGCGACCGCAGATGGTGGACATGATGGCGCACTCGGCAAGTGGCGAGAATAGTGTGTGGTCGTTGGAGGCGATGGCTTCCGACAGGAAGCTCACCTGGATGGGATGCCCGCCCTGGAAGGCGAGCTCGGGGGATGGCAGTCGCGTACATATCTGCCAAAGTCAGCATATGTCCAGCGCCTTGTACACGTGCACGTTGACCTACTACTTCCTCGATGAGCGTCAAGGGCCACCGACTCTTCATGCAGATGAAGCGGTCGAGGCAGTACGCCACCCAAAACGTCCTCCTCCTCTCCTCCGTGGCGATGGGGTCTTCACCACCAAATTCGCTCTCGGGGCTGTCGACTTCGTGAAGTTTCGCCAGCTGGACAAGCCGAAAGGCGCGACCAGCACTCACCCACCCTCGCCGGTAGTTGGCGCGGGCAAACTCGTAGTGGGCGAGGAGGAGCCATGCTTGGACTTGCTCGATTCGCACCGTGTCCATGTCGTCCTCGCTCAGGTCCAGAGCCTCGAGCATCTGCCGGGTCTCGTTGTACAGGGTCGTCCTGTAGTTCTCAAACTGGGACGACATGGCCATGGCTAGGGTCCACATGGCGTACTGCAAACATGTCCTGGGAGTTGCATCGTCGCTGGTGTGGTGTCGTGACTGCGCAAAGTATCGCGATTGGTTGAAGATGGGCAGGTTTGGGTGCACCCGATCAAAGTACAGCTGGTCTCTACAGGGGCGCAAAGTGTCAGTAGTCATGCTGGGTGTCAGGAGCACAGGGGGTCACTTACAGATCGGCTCGCATCAGCTCGTCGATAAGGGGCGGCTTTTGTGGTGATGGCGGGGAGGCGGGGAATTTGAAGGCCGGCAGCGGGACGGGTGTGGCGGCGGGCGTCAACGAGGGCATGCGGACATGAATCTCGCTGTCCCAGTACATCTTGCGTTCGGGCGGAGACGGAAGGTGGTTGGGTTCTCCCTCGGAGGCGGAGCTGTGCATCGGCAGCTCGTCCAGTGTGGGCATGTCAGACTCGTGAAAGACCATGTTCTCGCCCGTCTGGTCAAGACTTAGACGGCGTTCCAGGGCGACTGCACCATTGTTAGCGAGACAAGGTCATTGTGTGTCTATGAGCCGGGTGGCGCGCACCGATGCGGCTTCGAAGAGCCTTGAGGTCGCCTTTTTTGGGGCCGCGAGCCAGCCGCACATTGTTGATCTCGCAGACGATGCCGGCGTCGGCGCAGGTCCCGCAGCTCGGGCGCTGCCGGTCACCTAGAAGTCGGATGGTTAGAACAAGATCCAACCTGACGGGGCCCTTTACAAATTGTGCCACTTACATCGCAGCTTGCGTTTGCGACATTCCTCACAGGCTGACCCTGGCTGCTGCCTCGGCTGGCTCGGAAAGCCGTCGACCTTGCCAATGCTGCCAGTGCGTCGCGACGCTGGCATTGGGACGTATCGTGGAGTTTTGGGCGAGGGCGAAGGTGGCTGCGAAAGGGGGGGAGGAGGCGGAATCGCACACCAGCGAGGTCGTGTTTATGACATGTGGTCGGCGGCCGAGGTCGTGCTCATCAAGGTAACGGTGGCTGTCGTTCGGGTGGGCAGAAGCGAGCAGTGGTCCGGGTTGGTGTTCGTGGTTCGATGTCGCCACAAGGGGGCTTGGTTTGCGGGAGGTTGTCTCTGGGTCGATGGGAAGAGCGCGTCGTCGTTCGGGACTCGAAGCTGTCACGTCACCTGGGAAGGGGGAGGAAGATGAAGAGGAGGGAATCCGTGTCGACTTGTCGACCCGCGAACCCCCCTGGCTTCCATCCCCAACATTTTGACAAGGCATTGCATCGAACCCCGGGCCCTTGGTGTGCTTGGCAAGTTGGCTTCCGTTCAGGATCGAGGCCCTGAACCCGGCCGGCCTTGGCCACATTGAGCGAAAGCTGTCGGGGTCCGGGGGGGCCCGGGGGGGCACGCTCGATCTCGCCTTGATCGATCCGCTGTGCCCCCCAGTGGGCCCCCAAGGCCCCTCATTCCGTTCATGTCTTGTATCCCACGCTTCCAGAGAATGTCAAAGATATGGAATACCAGCTCGATAGGGACGGCTACCAAGGGCGGGAGGGCGCAGTGGGGGGGCCACCAGCGACCTCGAGGCCAGGCGTGGTAGCGGAGCGACGAGCAGCTTCGAATGACTTGGCGCAGCAGAGGGATGGCGGGGCATGAACCCGAGTGGTTGTCGTGGTCGAGGGTGCTGCGCGTGGTTGTGGTGGACGGGAATAGGGCATCGAGGTGGTATGTTTGGACGACGACATGTCGAAGTCAGAGTTCAGACAAGCATTGCCTCCACGAGTCCACTGATCGTGGACACTCCAGGCTGCCCGCTAGCGCTGTGATCAGCGCTCCCCTCCCCAGAGAGGACCCCTCGACCCCTCAAACGGGAAGGCCACTGACCACACCGTGCCCAATGCGTCGTGCTCGTCGAATATTTTCCGCAGATTCTGCACCTCTTTTTTGGATCTGTCCACCCATCTCCATGATCAATCTCAACTCCGGAACAGATGCTCACAGCCACTGACATGCACCCACACTCGGTCAATATTGGACGTAGTATACCTCCCAGGTCCTGCTTTACCAACCATGACGAACCCTTTCCCACCGCCCAGGTTCCCACCCGCCCCGGCCGCCATCGGCCCAACTTGGTGCCGATGTGGTCGAGGAGGAGGAGGAGGGGGGTTGCCTTGCAGCTCGCCGCCGACAGTTTAAACGCCTGATACCCACCATGGATGCGTCGACAACAGCAGACTCACTTGTGTCCAGTCACTCACTGCCCGTGTCTTTCCAGTGCACCGGGCATGTCCCGTCCGATGTCGCCGGTGAGCAGGGCCGGCCACTCACCGAGTCGACAGCACCAATCACACCTTGCACCGCTGCCAGCGAACATGACGCCAACCTTGGTTGACCTAAGCCCGGATGCACTGCGGGAAGAGGCGATCGTCCAGATTGTTTCACTCCCCGCCCGCGCCCCCAGCTTTCCACGCCGAATCTCAGCCATCCCGAGCCCGCCTCCCACCCTCGCCCGACCGGTAACCGCTCCCGTCATCGAAGCGAGACATTGACCCCACTGATGCCCGTTGGCTTGTCACCAAAGTTGCACCATCGCCTACTTGCGTTATCTCGAGGGGATATCTATCTTTGGTCATTGCTTGACGGCTCGCCGGCTCCATTTCCACACCAGGTTATCCGCATGACCTCAGGGCTGCCTGTCTGTTCCAGCCCTGTAACGAATAGGACGCGTGTTTCGTTCTTCAACGGTTCTTGCACTACGCCGCCAGCCTGCTTGACGCAAGCCACGATACTTCCCAAGAGCGTCCCAACGAGCGGCGGGTAGTCCTTGTCCTGCCCTTTCGGTGTCCATTTTGCGCTGATCAGATCACCTGGCCGCGATTCGGCAAGTCCAAAATGTACTTGTACACTCTTCCCGAGGGATGGCTGATTCGGCGATGCATGTCTTGGATGCCCAGCAGATCAAGGCTTGGTCTTGTCCCAAATTGGTCATGACTTTCGTGTCCTCGTGTGGAAAAGTAGGCGTAATCGTGTGTAGAATTTTGTGTCCAAGAAGAGCGAGAGCTCTGGAACGGTGGAAGTGGGCGAGGGCAGGATACCCCATCCCCGTAGGGTGGGGCACCTGCCAAGGCGCCAAGATCTAGTTACAGGGGGGCAATTCCAGAGGCCACAGGGCAGAAATATCCAATCCGACATACCCCCTTAGCCACGCTAACGCCCCAGCGCTAGCTAAAGCCGAAGATCCATCCCTAATCGCCTATCTCGGCGAATCCTTAGTATTTTCCTCCGTATATATATATCCAAATCGCTCCGTATTCCTCTACGTACCCCGTACCTATACCTATACCTATACCCCCTTTACCGGCCTTATTCTACCGTATAGAATCCGCCGTTAAAGTAATCTTCTAAGCCTTTTACTAAACCCTCTGTAAGTATAGGGATCTTCCTTTATTCTAGGTACTCCTTTACGTTTATAACGCCTACTATCTCTTTAAATTATACGAAGCTATCTACGCTAAGTACCTTCGTTAGACCGTCGGTAATTATCTCTTTTAACGGTATATACGTTACGCTAATAAGCCCTTTTTAATAAGCCTTACGTAACTAGTAGTTATAAATATCTATATACTGTAACTTAGTTTATAGGGTAGCGACTTCCTTAGTTACTAGGCTTATAGTCTAGGTATTATTATAGAAGAGTTAAATAGCTCTATCGTTAAGCTTAACCTTTAATTCCTTAAGGAGCCTTATAGTAAATATAGCTTCCTTAGTTACCTAGGCGAGAGCGAGGAGCTTTACCTTTATAGTAAAGGTAGTAACGGTATCCTACTTATTCGCTCGCTAGCCGACCGTACCGCCGAATAGCCTTATAATAAAGGCTTAGGAATTATAGCGATCTAACGTATTATCTACGAATAAGGTATCGCTTTAGGTAGTAAAATCCTCGCTACCCCCTAGCTATAGAGTAAAGGTCTTCGTCGTTAAAAGGTAGTTAATAATACGGTCCGCGGCGTAATAGTACTCGGGGCCGGGGTTAAGGTTAAATCGAGTAAGGCGAGATACGGTAAATGTAATATCTAGCTATATAATTACGGCGGCGTATAGAAAGGTACCGACTTTATATTAGTAGGAATTAATACTTAAGTAGCTAGCCTTCCCCTTATAGGGGAGAAGCTTAGCCGTAGCTATCGGAGTAATACGGTACCTTAAGGCCTTAACGAGGAGGTTACTTATCTTAGAGAGGTAATTATACTAGCTAAGCTAGATCTTCTTAACGGTTTTATCTTGTAAGACTATAATCCCTAGAAATTACTAAAAGGGCTTACTACCTTAAAGGGCGTACTTCTTACGGATAACGTTCGTAATAGTACGGGCGGCTTCGGTATACTAAGGCCTATAGGCGATAACGATATCGTCGATATAAAAGAAGACGATTACGCCGCCCTTAATCTAGTAGTAAGGCTTATAGGGTACTAGTTTAAACCTATCGCCTTTAAAGTATACCGTAAAGTACTTTTACTAAAGGAGAGGGCTTTTATATAAACCGTATAAGGCTTTCTTAAGTAGGAGGAGGGTATTCCTACCCCCGTCGTTATACCTAGGGGGTATCTATATATATACCTCGTAGGGTAAGTTAACGTATACGAAGGTATTTATAATATCGAATTATATAAGGTCGAGGTTAAAGCGCGTAGTAATTACTATAAGGGTACGGAATAACTTACCGGCAAGTATCGAGATATAGTTATTTTCTACGCCCTTCTTAGCTTACTAATCCCTACGGACTACGAGCCGTATCTTAACCTTAATAAGGCGCCTATTCTTACTAAACTTATAGGTATATATTTATATATAATCTAGTACTTATTAGCCCTTAGCCTTTTTCTTATAATACCTCTCCTATAACCCTATCTCCTTATAACTCCCTATATAATCGTCTATTACTTTCTTAAACTACTAACGGAGTAAGTAGACTTAGTATTCGCGGTAGTTCGCCGGCGCTAGGGGGAGGTCCTTCCGGTAAAGGTCCTTCTTATTAGTAAGAGTTATAGAAATAGGTTAGGGCTTACTATCGCTACGGCGGTCCGTACGGGGAGCGTCTTTACTCCGGCCTTAGGCCGGGAGAGATATAAAAGTACTATAGCCCTAGACCGAGGTATTTACCTCTAAGGAAGGCTTTATCTCGTACTTAGAGATTACCTCTCTACGGCCTTAGACCGAGGAGGAGAAGACGGAACTACGGCCCTAAACCGAGTTATCTTCTTCGCTAGAAGGTAGCCTATTATCGGCAGCTAGGTAACGCTTTAAGGTAGCTAGCCGGCGCTCGCTTTAACGCTTCCTATAGGGGCTTAATCTTAAGTAGTTTAACTTATAGTAGAACATCTCCTTAGAAAGGGCGTCTTTAATATCTAGAACGACCGAGACTACGGTTCTTCCGGCGCTAAAGGTAGCCTGGAAAGCCTTATCTATAGGCTCTAAACGTAGATCGTCTAGCTTCGTATAGTAGAAAGAGGGGAAAGCCCCGTACTACTCTATCTCTTAGTAGGTAGGTTAACCTTCTTCGGGATAATCCTCGGAGCTTTATAAGGAGTAGAAGGCCGCCGTAAGGATTACCTTAGCTAGTAGAAGGGTTACTCCTAGAGTTAGTAGTAGCTTTAGGATAGTAGTCCTAATAAGGTAATTAGTCTTATAAGCCTCCTATAATAAACCCTCGTACTCGGCGCTAAAGCTAAGGTTTTTAAAAGCCGTAGATAACTTATAGAGCTCGGAATCTATTACCTCCTCGTCTTTTTCGAGAGCTAGAGTAGTAAGGTTACTAAATAAAGTAAGCGTAAGGGACTATACCTCGTAAGACTTAAGTAAGGCCTTTATCTCTTCGTTAGTAACGGAGAGGAGCTTATCCTTAAATAACTTCTTAAACCTATCGAGGAATTCCTTTTCGTTAAAGGTTATATCCCTCGTCCTTACTACTCTACCGACCTTAGGGTTTTATACGCGGAAAATATTCGTAGAGTTATAGCCGATAAGATATTTAATCTACGCTATAGGGGCTAGCTTATTAAAACGGTTCTCCTACTTAAGGGCGTCGGGCGTTATAACGTAGGCGTAGTACCTATAGTTACGTAAGTAGGAGAGTAATAGCTTACGGACGGGGTTTAGAATACCGTTACGGCGAGCGAGATCCGTATAAAAGACCTTATATAGAGAGGCTTAGTTATACTTCTTAAGAGGCGTTCTATTATATAGGTATACCGCGGCGGTATAAATCTCTACCTATAAATTACGAGGAAAGCGTATAGATACTTTTATAGCTTTAGCCTTCGTCTTAATTATACCCCTTAATCTCTTAACGCCGTTATTTTATACCTATATATCGGTAGCCGAGGGATTAAAAGCGATCCCCGTAAAGGCCTAGAAAGCTATAATAGCTTTAGAAAAGCCTAACTCGTTATCTACTTAGATCTCGTAGGGCTTAATTCCGTACTAGGTCTCTATCTTCTTAAGGAATACCTTTAGGGTAGGGATAAGGCTATCCTCGTATTACCGGTTAGTAAGGAAGGTCGCGAATACGGAGTTAGATACCCTTTCCGTAAATAGTATTACGGAGTTATACCCCTTCTTATTAGGGTAGTAATCGAGGAAGTTAATTACTTATATATCCCCTACGTATAAGGGGATTAGGCGAGGATCGCGACTAACGATTCTATAGGCCTTAGAAATACCGTACTCGAGGTAGTCGACCGTTATAGGCCCCTATAGTTTAACGCCGTTAATGTTAACTAATAAGTACGAAAGCGCGGATAGGCCGGGGTAGCTAAGTCTACCGTACTAGAGACTTACCGAGCCGAAAAATAACTTTTTACGGACCTAATAGGTAAAGACTCCCCTAAAGGGGTAGCCTCTTATATATACTACGGGGTATTTTAGTAGTTCGTACTAGATTACGAACTAGCCGTAAAGGTCCTTTAGCTCGTAGTATTCCGAGCTATTAGAATTAAATAGTACTAGGCGATTAGAGTACTACTTAAACCCTCGTTTATAGAGTTAGCGGAGGGATACTACGTTATAAGCGAATCCCTTATAGTAGGCGACGTTATAAAGTATTAAAGTCTTACTAGTTAAGCCGTATACCTTAAGGGGGACCTTACCGTAGCCGTAGATCTATATACGTATATCCCCGGCGAATACGTAGTCGCCGTAGGGCGCCGGCGTATAGTTAAGGAAGCGCGAGCGGTTATTAAAGATATATATTAAAGCGCCGGAATCGAGGATAACGCTCCGTTAAAAAGGGTAGGTCGGCCCTATAGCGAAAACGCTAGGCGCGCCTACTAGAAGTACCGCTAGCGCGGACTTTCTATATCTCTAGGAGAGTTAATCCCTACGTTCTTATACCGTAAGGATTATAACGTCGACTCGTACCTTAGCCGCCCTATTAGTAAGTAGCTTATCTTCGAGGACTTTCTTCTTAGTAGGGTTTATTATAAAGCTAAGGATATTCGACTTTATAGGGAAGAGATACTAGTAGTCGGAGGTATCGTAGAACTTAAAATAGTAGTCGTACTTCTTCGAGTTAACCCTAGCCTTCTTACGGGGCGGTTACTCCTTACTAGCGGCTCGGCCGCGGTCTTTAAAGCCGGACGGGGCGGATAAGCTTCTACCGCGAGATAATCCCTATTATAAGGATTCGTAGCGGTCTTAGTTACCTTAGGTACGGCCGCCGCGGCCGCGCCCTTAGCCTCGTCCGCGCCCTTTATAGCCTCCGTAGCCCTTATTATTTTCGTCGTCCTTAAAGCTCTTACCTTTAGGCTCGTTATCGTTATTTTCCCTTTAAAAGGTAGGGAACGCTACCTTCGGGGGGCGGGAGCTTTACTTCTCCGTAGTAAAGCGGGTAACTAAGGTAACTATAAGGTCTTAGTATATAATAGTACCGGCGTAAACTTCCTTCTATACCGATAGGAGGTACCCGTCGGCGACGCTTTTACCTATATTAAAGCGGATTAAGGCTTCTATTAGGTTTTAAAACTATAACTTATTATCTTAAACCTCGGAGAGGTTTTACCTTATACCCTTATCTATAATAAACTTCTACTTAGTAGTTTATATAGCTATCTTATTCTCGTATTTCTTAAAGTCTAAGATATAAACCTTATACTCCGTATAGACCTTCCGGTAAATAACGTTTTCGTAAGGCGTATAATAGGCTTTAAGTACCGTATATATTTTATAAAAACCTATAAGGTCCTTTATAAACTTATAGTAATCCGAGTAAACCGTATTCTAGATCTATATATTAAGCTACGTACGAGTAGTACGGATAGGCTAGTACTCGGCTAGGTCGGCCTTATATTCTAACTAATCGTAGTCCTAATCCGTCTTAAAGACCTTACTAAGCTCCGAGGGGTTACTAAGGATTCCCTCTATAGTAAGTTCCAGCTCGGGGGCTAGGGTATATCTTTATAGTATAGCTAAGGAGATACCTACTAGGTAGGGTACCTTTATACGGTATCTACCGGAGGCGAGGCGAAGCCTCGTAGGTTCCTCGGGTATTTAGTCGGCTAAAGCCGGGTCGATAAAGCGCTAGATATTAAAGCTCGTAGCTATAGCTCGGAGGGCGTTTAACTACTCCGGTTAGTCCTCCGGGGTATTATATTTTACGCCTATAACGGTAGCGGTAACGGCCTAGATCGTAAACTCTATAGTACTAACTCGGAGGAACTTAATACTAGTAAGGTAGTACTTATAGGTGCTGTAGGGCTTAGCCTCTATAGGTAGGAAGATATCGGATAAAGTAGTTAATAACGGTATACGCATTTCGGCTTTATAGGTATAGTTATATATATATAAGCGATTTATAGGTATAATTCGGTTATTAAAGGTAAATCGGGGTTATTAAGATAGTCGTAATTAGTTTATTATCGCTGTTTAACGTAAGGCTTTTACGGTAGTTAGACTATTAATTATAGAAAAGTAGGCGTAATCGTATATAGAATTTTATATCTAAGAAGTAATCTTAGTTCTTAAACTAGCTAACCGCGAAGTACCGCTACCTCGTAGGGCTACGCCCTATATCGATAAATAGCTTATATATATATATAGAGCGGCCGCTTTACTCTATTAGCTAGTCTAAGAATATCGCGAATATTTTAGCTTCGGTCGGTTATAGTATACCGCTAAACTAAAATTTCGCTTAAAACGTTCCCGACTATAGTTACGTAGATCCTTATAAATCGCCTATATACGTAATTTTCCTATATATACTAGTACGTTACGATTCTCGTAGTATATTTTTTATTCTAATTACTTTACTACTCCTCGCTTTAAAGACTATAGAGTAAATTTCTTCGGTTAGCTTTTACCTAACCCGACGACGACGACCCTAGACTATTATAATTACTAAACCTCGCCTAGGTATATAACCTATACGCCGAGGGTATTAAAGTCTCCCCTATCCTTAGTATTTATTTTTATATATAGTCCTATATATTATTTCCTTATACTAGGTCCTTAGGTATTATACCGCTTAAACTACCCCCCTTATATCCTACCCTATAGGCTAACTATATACCTATTATCCCTTTTTCCTACCTTTAGCCCTTCTAATCTTAACTTAGGAAGGTCTTCTATCTTTTAAAGAACGTTTACTAATCCTATACCTTTAAATATTAGCCCGATCGATAATACTACTAATACCTATACCTTATAGTATAAGGGTAGATAAACCTAAAATATTACTATCTACTAGAATCGATAACCTAAAGTATAAAAACTTTAAGTACGACGGAGAGCCTTTAGATAACAAGCTTATAAATAGTATTAGAAAATTAATCTAAGAAGTTACCGAGTTAGGTAACGTCGACCTTTAATATACTATTATCGATACTATTACTAACTAACTCCTTAATCGACGGAAGGTTATAGATATCGAACGTAGGTAATATAGAACGATCCGAGATAGTTAGCGGGAGTTTATCTATCGTATTATCTTCCGGGTAAGGGATACTTTACTTATTACCCGTACTAGGTATAGAAAAAGTATTATCTTTTAAGCCGTATATATACTACTTTTATTATACTTAGTTATACTTTAAATTATCCTACTTCTCCGATTCGCTGTCGAATAAAAGGCTATTATCGAGGGGTTTCTAAGGGTAAAGGCGATTATTATTAATAGCTTAACGGATAAGGTAAAGTACTATATTTACTTAACTCTTAGACTATACTTAATATCTTAAATAAATAGCCGAGTTAGTAAAGTAATTACGTAGCGGGAGGTTTACTTATATTATTACTAGCCTTAAGTAGCTATTTTAGGACTTCCTCCTCCGAATACTAAGGGCCTCTTAATTTAATACCTATATCGGGTTTATTAGTATCGACGAGTATTATATTATCTCCTAATAGGAGGACTTTCGACCGGATTATATCGAGCTTAGGGAGATTCGCTTTATTATCCCGAATACTATCCTATAGTTTACGTATACTATAACCCTTATAACGCCCGATAAGGTTAAGGTATATAGGCGAATCGGCTTCCTACGGAATACTAAAGTTATCCGTAAAAGTATCGACCGACTAAAGGTCTCGATAGTACTTTTACCTATTAAAGCTAGTTAGTTAAACTAGTACGAAAGGTTAAAGTACTTTTATTACCTAGAAGTAACCGGGGAAAATATCGGTATTATATTAAAGATAATTATCTATATCGATAGTAAGGAGGCGCTTATCGGTATCCGAAAATATCTAGTACCGTATTTATAAAAGCTCCTCCGCTAGGCCGACGAGACTATAATAGTTAGTACTCGAGAGTATATAGTTACGTAAACTATTATTACCCCTTTATCTAGTACTAATCCCGAGTCTATAGTAAATACCTATACTATAGCTACCTAAGCTATAAGCGCTTATACTATAGGCTCTCTCCTAGGTACGATAATCCTAGGACCCGATATCGATTATTTTCGGATAGTATTATCGATAATAGGGAGGTACGATACCGATATTCGTCTAATTAATTAGGATTATCTATACGAGGAGTTTCGAAAATTAATATTAATTATCCGAATTATACTTACGACGGTATCGCTTAGTATAGGTATAGACTTACCTAACGTACGGCGCGTTATCTAGTATAGGATAGTTCGGTTATTCGGGGTTAATAATCTAATATAGCGATTTAGGCGCGCCGGTTACGATAGGAAGCCTACGGTCGTATATTTCTTCGCGGCGTATTAGTAGTTTAACTTAATAGGTAATAATCGGGTAAATACGATAACCGATATAGGTCGGTCGGATTCCGAACCCGCCTTTACTAAGATATCTAGACGACCTGCCTTTTAGTACTTATAATACCTTTAGTCGATAATTAAACTAAGCCTTCTTTAGTTATTATAGATATACGATAACGGTTATTCTAATAATAATATAAGTATTAACTTACAAACCTTATATACGTCCTCGACGTTTATACTTAACGATATATATTAACTTATATATATTAATATTAATAATATAGATAGGCTCCTCGACGAGGTATAGCTATATAAGAAAGTTAAGGAGGGGAGATATAGGTAATTCGACGACGATACTACTTCCTATAAGTAGACTACGACTATATTAGCGGAGTATAAGGTATACCGGAAGGTATACCCTAAGATATAAGGGGTAATTAATACTATATATTTCCGCCGGGTAGTACTACGAGTTCTTTAGTAAGACGAGCCTATTAGGTATAACCGGATAAGTTACTATAATATTTATTATAAGAATTTTAATAGCCTCCCCCTAATTAAGATCCTAGTACTTATACTTAAAAGGCCTAGTAAGATAAGTAAGGCGTACCTTATTATAAGGGTACTTAATAACTTCGCCGAGCTTAAAGTATATAGGATATAGTTAAAGTTCCCTCGGATACGGACCCCCCTTTTACTAGAGATATTTATACTAGAGAAGATACGAACCGCTATCGCTTAAAGGCTTAGGACTAAAGGTATAGGATATCCGTTATTAGTAGAAGACTTTATAGGAAAGTATCTAGAGATTCCAGACTAGATATACTGGAATATAAACTAGGACGCGCTATTTAAAGTATTATCCTCCGCGTTCGTAATACTCGAGGACGACTAGTAAACCCTTAAGATTACATCGGCTAAAGCTAAAGAAGCTAAGGCTACTATAAAGGCTACGATATTTACGGATACTATTAGTACCCCTACTTCTAGGGGGCGGTTAACTATAGTAAAGGGGTAGTTAACTACGATAAAGGCTAGGTCGGTATCGTTAACCGGTATAATAGCGTGGACTAGGACTAAGCCCTAGGGTATAGTATTTACTCTATCTCTTACGTATAGCGATATACCTATACTACTACTAACGGAGATAAAGGTAAGACGTAGTCCCGGGCGTTTACTTAAACCGTAAGGAATATCCTATAATATAAGGTAATATATACTAATCCCGAAGCCTTTTATTCTATATATATAGTAACTTATACCTAGGATACCTATCGGTTTAACTACGGCTATAAGGTTTACTATTAATCCCCTCCCGGGTAACTTATCTACTAGGATACCGATAACCGGTACTCCTATAACGTAACTACGGTTTAGCTTTAACGATATAACTTTAACTCCTAATACCCGGCCGTAATAGTTACTATAGGTAAACCCGGTAGTAATACTATCTCGTCCCTTAACCTAGTCGGTCTTTATAACTTTAAGTACCCGGCCGTAGTAGTTACTACTAGTAAACTTAATAATAACGTTATCTTATCCCGTAACCCGGTCGACCTTTATAAAGAGGTAACGCGAGTCTCTCGGGACTAAGCCCTTACCGAAGAGGTAGGTATACCGTAATTAGTTATAGGTAAAGAGATAACGGGTATAGGTAATAAGGGGGTAGTTTATTATTAGGGTATAAGTCGAGAATAGATAGGTAGAGGGATAGGAAGAGAAAATTAGGGAGGTTATCTATTATTAGGGTATAGGTTAAGTATAGTTAAGTAGAGAAAATTAGGGGTAATAAACTATAACGTAGGGTAGTAGCTTTATATTTAAGGTCGCGTTCTATTTATTATTAGGGAATTAGTTAATAATAGGAGAGAGAAAGTTAGTAGGGTAAATTATAAAGGCGGATAATAGTAAAGTATAAGGGTATTATATAGGGTAGGGTTAGGTTTATTAGGAGCTAAGTAAACCTTATTACAAGTAAGCTAATTAACTAGGAGAGGCGATACTAGTTAACCGGGTCTAACCTAAGGATTACTATAATCGCGGTACGAGATCCCTAGTCCGTAGAGGTATAAATTAATACTAAAATATTAATATTTAAAATAATATAAAAGCCTACTTATAAACCGCCTTTCGACTACTACTTATAAGGATCTATATAAATCTTTATCCCCTTATTAGCTAGGACTACTAGTCTACTTTAAGGAGGGAGTTTAGACTACTTACCTAAAGGGGGTATATATTCTCGGAATTTACCGTTTCTAAATTCTAAAACTCTCCCCCGTAAACTTCCGATTACCTCTTTCCTATTAAACTTACTTTTATTTACGTAGATCCTTATAAGTTACCCCCTTATATATAGTAATACTACCTTCCTCTACGGCCTCGGCGTATTTACATAAGTACTTATAAGATAAGTCCTAAACGCGTTATTACAAGCGTTAAGAAGCCGATAGCTACCGTTAAAAAGAAGAAGACTACCGGTAGTACGTTTAACTATAATCTAGTTAGTACGATAAACCGAGATAGGATACCGGTTCCCGGCTTTACTACTATTAATACTAAAATTACTAGGTACCCTATTAAGGAAAACGTCTATATCGGCTATTATATTACTAAGAACTCCGATTATACCCGAAGTAATATTATCCCCTTCGCCGGGTTAGCTCCTAACCCTTAACTTTAGGAATTTAAAGTCTTTAGGATCGAGTTTTAAAGACTACTACCCGATTCGAACTACTCTAATATCTTTTATACTATATAGTATAATAACGGCTAATAGGCTAAGAAAATATTATTAATAGTCGCCGGATAAACTAATACTCGGGATATCTTTACCGCTATAAAGGGACCGGATACTAAGATCGCCTAATATCCTAAGTTTTTTAGCTAATATAACGGAGATAGCTCGCCTTTAGCGTACTTCTCGTATCCGCTCGAGTTATTCTCGAACTAGTAGACTCGAAATACGAAGGAGATTACTACGGATATTAGAGAAAAATACGAGAAGGCCCGGCTCGGAAAAGGATAGACGCTCGCTTACGTTATATAATAAGGCGAGGGAAAAGAGTATAATACTAATTAGGTTTAAGGGGCGCTCGGCTATAAGATAAAATATAGCTTTATATTCTAGACCGATATTAAATATAAGTATAACCTTAACGGATTATAAGTAGTAACTTATAAGGGCTTATATAAAGAAATTAGTAAGTAGTTACTTATAAGGATTTACGTAAATCGATTTTTTATATAGGTCCTTATAAGTAGTTACCTATAGTTTATTATACCTCTCCCTACCTTACTTAATTAGGGTAGTAAGTAGCTATTTATAAAGACTTACGTAACTCGATCTTATATAGGTCCTTATAAGTAACTACCTACTACTTACTATACCCTACCTTAATCCTAATATTAACCGATTATAGGTACGGGTACCTTAGGAAAAACTATATACCTACTAAGAGGTCCGGGTACCGATTTACTTAACGTTAATCCGTTTTTACCCGGTAAAACTTAGTAAATAAGTATCCGCGGTATAGTTAATAAAGCTTAAGAATTAATATACTACCTTCGTAATACCTACTAGTATAAGTAGATACGCGAGCTCGTAGATAGGCTAGCTTAACGGGACGGAAGTCTTAAGCTATACCTTATTAAAGCCGGCGATATTTACGACGATTATATTATTTTCGGTATCGACCTTTATTCGATTACTATCGATATAACCTTCGCCGTCTATAGACTCGCTTATCTTAAGTCGATATTAGATAAATTTATACTCGGCCTTAAGCCTCGGTATACTTAATATCTAGCTAATAACGAAAGTAAGATATAAGGCTTTAACTTCGATAATTAAGTCCGTTAGGGTCTTTATTTCTTTACTTTCGCCTTACGCCGGGAGACGGGTAAGTTTAGGATTTTTTCAGACTCGCCCCTTAAGGTATTAACGGGTATTTACTATAGAGTTTTCGATAATACTATACCTACCTTAGTCGATAGTAACGGTAGTAGTTTAATTAACCCTAATAGTACTAACTTAAGTAACGAATTTTATCTTTAAGTAAGGGAGATAAGCTATACGACTTAGTATTTTATAAAGGGTATATTTACGGATAACGAGCTAATCGATAAGATAATATCTATTAGGGGGTAAGTACCTTTAGATCGAATAGTAGAAATCGTTTAATATAAACTTACTAGCTCGGATATACTAGCTTAGAAAATCTCCCTTCCTAGTAAGGACGTAGTATTACGCTATACTACGGATTAATTTACTAGTACTAATAATCTAAGGTTTACCCGTCCCTACTATACCCCGTTAAAGGAATTCTTAAACGCCGCGCTCCCGGGATTTTTTAAATACGATATAAATATCTAATTACTTAGTACTAAAGCCTTATATATTACGAACGGAATATAGGAAATTATATAGATCGAAGACGATATAGCCCGAACCGATACAGCTTTAAAGCTTTCTAAGTAAATCGTTAGCTCCGTATCGAGGAGATCGTTCCTAAAGAAATCGTACCCGTTTATAAAGAGGGCCGGAAAACCTTCGTCGCTTTCGGAAGGGTAGCTTATTATATACGGGTTATAGTTAATAGGCTATTTAAACGTCCCCGAGTAGGTCGCTTTCGAGATTACCGACTTTTTTAAGTTCGTTAAACCGGAAGCCGTTAGGCTTCCGGACCCTAAGTTATAGGACTTTTTAGTATTTAAAAGGAAGTATACTTAGGGGTAGGATTAAAAGGTTATAGGAAGTTTAACGGAGAAGGTTTATAAACTTTATTAAATCGTAGGTAAGTTCCCTACTTTATTAGTTAGTTAGTAGTAGTAAGGTAGTTATTTATAAGGACTTATATAACTCGATCTTACGTAAGTCCTTATAAGTAATTACTTTACTATTACTAACTAACTAGCTAACGAACTTTTATATTTAAGGTAAACTAACTACTTATATAATAGTTACAGCCGTTTATTATCTTTTAAAGAGGGATAGGACTAGTATCTAGGTAAATAGCTACGATATCGGGATAGGTAAGATACTTATATTCTTCCTAAACGTTAAAATTATATAAAGGTAGGCCGTAAGAAACTACTAAGAGAACCTCCCGGATTATCCCTACTACGCCCTAACGTTAGTTATTATCCTATCTAGTTTAGTTATATAAACTATAAAGACTAGTATAAATAATTTCGGGTAGATAAATATTTACTAATACTATAGAACTAAGAATACTTTAAGTAGTATAAGTCCTATTAAGGTTATCGAGGCGGACGACCTTAACTCGTTTACTAAGGTATATTATACTAGGCGTTACGACCTAGACCTAGTTAAAACGGTAATCGTTATATCGATAAAGACTTAATACTTTCGCCTAATCGATAAGAATAAAATCGTTATCGTTAAATATAAGAACTAGGTTTAGGTATACGATATACTTAGTCTCCCGAAAAAGGCTTTTAGTTTAGTTATTAACGGTATTAATAAGAAGTAAGCGTTCGTCGATAATAGTATTCCCCTCGACGTAGACGACGAGTACTAAGACCGGGTAAAGGAGCTTATCGATACTTACTCCGACGTATCGATAGTTAAAGCTAAAACTTATTATAAGTCGTTTATTAAGTAGTTTCTAGTATAAGTCTAGTAGGTAAACTTATAAAGACTTACGTAAATTTCTATTCTTATATAAGTCCGTATAAGTCCCTACCCCCCTTATAACTACCTAATAATATACTAACCGAGGTATAGCTAGAGTACCTTCGAGCTTTCGGGTCCCGATATTTATAACTCGGATAATAACGAAGAGGAGAAGGGCGAAACCTCGAAGCCTATTAAAAAGAAGAAGGGTAAAAAGAATAACGATAATACTATCGAGAAGGATAGGTATATCTTATATATAATAACTAAAGAGGAGTTTAAGTTCCGGATTATTATTATCGACGAGGCGAGTACTTTTCGAAATCGAAAGGAGTAAGCTTAGCGCGTCGTTTAACTTATCCCGAAGTTTTACCTTAGCCTTTACTCGGCTATATTTACTTATAACCGGATCGAGGACTTATAAGGTTTTAAATTACTACTATTTATATATAGTATTTTAATCCGACTTTATAACCCTAGCTCGTATTCCGTTCCTATATCTAGGACCGAGCTACTTTAATAGGAACCTTATTTCGACGGTAATACCCCGAGAGATATTATTACTAATTAACTAGAAGCCGATTCGCCGGAAGTTTAATAACTTAAGGCTATACTAAAGGAGAATAGATAGAAGTTTTAGTTTATATTCCCCGATATAATCCGTAAAATCCTCGGCGGTATCGAGAACTTTAAACTTACCTATACTATTATAGAGAACTAGGGTAATATAGTATAAATCCGACTTCTAATAAGTAATACAATCTAACTCCTAACCGAAACCGAATTATTCTTTTCCCCGGGCGACGATCTAAACCGGTATTTAATCCGAGGCGTTAAGTTTAGGTTTATTAGTAAATACTAAGAGTTTACTATAACGCGGACGGATATACTTATTAAGTTTTTATATTAAAGTAAGGGTAAAGATACGGATAAGAATATTATATTTAGAAAGTATAGGAAGGGGCCTAGCTAGTTCGAGGCTTATATAGCTAATACCTAGGGCTAGCGTATACTAGGTTAAGATTATATAAACGCCCCGAAGTAGAAGCTAAACTTTAGCTTACTATACCTCGCGAATTATCTTACTTACGACTACTATATATATAACGCTTACTTAATCGACGATACTATTAGTAATACGATTAATTACGAGTTTAAGAAGATATTAAGAGAGGTATTTTACTCTAAGGCCGCCGAACGCTTAAAGGAAGCGAAAAGGGACGATATTAATATCCGTTTATATATTAGTAGTAATAACCTCGACCTAGTCGACTTATTCGTAGATATATTTACTCGCGATACGGGCCGAAATTTCCGTCCGAAGGAGAAGCCCGGTAAGAAGTATATCGCGTTCGGTACCGATATAGTTAGGGTAATCTACGGCGGAATATTCGACGGCGGTATTAGTTATCTTTAGTAAATAGTCGAACGAAATAAAGTTTTTAACCCGAGTTTGGATCTATAGCCTAGAATTGAGTTTATTTACTCGAAGTCGTTACTTTAGATATACCTTATCGGCTAGGCCTATAAACTAAAAGGCGAAAAAGAAGTTATTATAGTAAACTTACTATAGGCGTAAAGGTAAGATTTAATTCCCTTATTCCGGCTAAGATTAATCTTAGCTATATCGTACGGAGGGATTACTTATAAGGACCTGTATAAAAAAAAAGTTTACGTAGGTCCTTATAAGTAGTCCTTCTATAATAGTACTAGTATTATAGATATTTACTAATAACTTTACTTTTAGTTACTCCCTCGCCTACCTACGCCTTATAGGCTTCGATACTAACTAGATCTACGCCGGTATAAGTCTAAATACGGTAAAGGTCTTCGACCGATTTAATAACCCGGATAATAAGATATAATTCCTCGTCCTTAGTATATAAGTTTTAAGTATAGGTATTAACTACTATATCTCCTACTAGAACGGATTACTCCTCGGTTAAACCTAATCCTTCCTAACGTTAAGCTAGGCTATTAGTCGCCTATACCGTATTAGTTAGAAACGCGTAGTAACGTAGGACTTCGTACGTATTTATAATATAATATATATATACTACCTAAAGCGGATAATAAGAAAGGTATATCTAAACCCCGTTAGCGGTAGTAATAGGGTAGCTACTTATAAGGACTTACGTAAGTAATAACCTTACGTAAATCCTTATAAATAGCTATCCTACTACTACTAACTACCTATAACTCCTATAAACAGTCGACTAACGAGTATAGTATATCGACGAGATTATAGTAACTAGCCGGAAGAATATCGGCCTCGATAATACCCGTCTCCTTATCGCCTACGAGATTAGTAAGATTAAGTTTTTACTCGAGTTTAACCTTTATACCCTAATCTCCTACCCTCTTAGTACTATATCCGAGTACTCCGACGACTATATAATAATAATCGGTATATTCTACTCCTATATCGCTTAACTCCTCCTCGTATCGCCTTATATCGAGTAGGACGAGGATATATTCTCGGAGGATCCCGCCTAGGATAACTTCTAAGCCCTTAATAATATACTACCTATCCTCGGTCCTTTCTAGTATAAGTAATATAGCGATAAGGTTTATAAGGATATTAGGGCGGGTAAACTACTCGTCTAGGATACTATTATACTAGATAAGTTAATTACGTAAGTATTTAGTATTAAAACTACCTAGGGTATACTAGATAAAATCGTCTATTATTATACTAACCCTTTTTTAAGTAAGCTAATAACTAAGGTATATAAAGTAAGGTATATTAGGCTAAGGGAGTTCGATATCCCTATCGAGGAGTAGATCGCCTATAACCGCTTATATCCTAAGCCCGAGACGCTAACGAAAAAGCCTAAGGATAATAAACGCTATAAAGAACTTATAAAAAACCCGGTCTAGTCTCTTAAAAGGAAAAATATAATCGACTTAAGGCTAAAGATAGATTCGTTTAGTATACTTGTAAAGAAGTTAAAGCTTAAAATAGACGAGAAGCCTTCGGATAAGGCTACGACTACCGGGGAAAGGATAAATCTAAACGTTATAAAGTCGGCGTTTATTACGATTAAAAACCCTAACTTAGGAGGATTTATATAAAAGACTTATATAGATCCTTATAAGTCTTTATCCGCCGAGTAGTTTACTATACTCCTAATACTCGACCCCTTAACCTTAGTAACTTTAATCTCGATAACTAGTTTACCCGATTTTATTACTAAGTAGTTTACTATACTCCCGATACTTAACTCCTTAACCTCGGCGACCTCGACCTCGGTAACCGGTCTATCCGATCCCGTTACTAAATAATCTACTATACTTCCGATACTTAACCCCTTAACTTCGGCGACCTCGATCTCGGTAACCGGTTTACCCGATCCCGCTACCAAGTAGTTTACTATACTCCCGATACTTAACCTCTCGACCTCGGCGACCTCGACCTTAGTAACCGGTCTACCCGATCCTACTACCGAGTAGTCTACTATACTTCTAATACCTAACCCCTTAACCTCGGCGACTAAAGACTTTAGCTTAGGAGGGTTAGGATAGGATTAGTTCGTCGCGCTCTCGGTACCCGATACCTTTAGGTTAATAAACTTAACCTCGAACTTAGTAACCGGTTAACTTAATAATAAGCGGATAGATTTAGACGTTATAAAATTAACGCCCTCCGGTACTAGAGACTCCGACTTAGGAGGACTTACGTAAGGCTTTTACGTAAATCCTTATAAGTCTTTATCTACCGAGTAATCCGTTATACCCTTAATACCCGGCCCCTTTAATTTAATAACCTCGACCTTATCGACTATTCTACCTAATACCGATTAGATAAATATTAACGGTCCCGCTAAGGGGGAGGATAATATTACTACTACCGATAAGAAGTATACGGTAAAGCTTAAGCTTAAGGACGATAACGAAGATATTACGGATAGTAAAGGTAATAAGGGTAATAAAAGCTTATCCGACCTTCCTACTAAGGATAATAGGGATAATAATAGGTTTAAGTATAGTAAAGAGGGTAAAGAGGATAGATCTAAGGATAAGAAGACTAGGTTAGTACCGGGTAGGAAAGGTAAAGGGAAGAGTATAGTATCGAAGACGTTACCTACTAGTAAGAAGGTTACTACCGGGAAGGGTATTACCGGAAAGGGTACTACCGGGAAGGGTATTACCGGGAAGGGTATTACGGCTATTACTACGGCTACGAAGCTTACTACTACTCGGAAGCCTACTACTCTTTAGAAGCTTATTAGTCCTCGGAAGTAGCTTATTTAAAAGTTTATTAATATTCGCGGTACTACGAAGTAGGGAGATACGGAGGATAATTAAGTACGGAGGATAGTTAGGTACGGAGGATAAATAAGTATTAATATAGGGTAGTATATATAATAAATACGATAATTTCTATATACTTTCTACTTATATACTATACTTAGTATTTATAGTTATTAACTCTCGTCGTTAGTTTACGCCTCCTAGTTATTACCTACTAATTCCTCCCTATACCCCTCTCGACTTAGTACCTTATTATCCCCGTCCTCGCCTAAGTCCCGGAGTAATAGTATAGAAGATATTAGGGTACTGGATCGTATATATTTCGCGTTAAAGTCGTTAATTTTCCCCTATATTAAAGCCTCGAGTCTAATACTAAATACCTTAAAAGTAATATAGTCCTTCGACTCTTTACTACGCGTACTACCCGGTATAGGCGGGGGTAGGCTAGGGTTAGGGGTTAATAATAGTCTTAGGCCGTTAGTATATCTACTATAGAATAACTATAACGCGTACTCGGTAACGTCGTTAGTTATCTTTAATATTATATACTAACCCGATATATACCTACCGAAATTATCTTTAACCGATACCTATATAACTTAGATAACGGAACTAATAGTAGATAACCGCTTAAAAATAATACTAACGTCGTAGGTAAAGTTTTTATTATACTTAATATAGAAAGCGCTAATAGTATTAACGTACTTAACTACGAGATCGATCGGCTTAAAGTTAAACCCCTTAGTAGTAGCTTTAACGAGACTATATCGGAGGATAATATCGATTAGTTCTTTATCGTAAACCTCGCTACGTAATAACTAGGAGAGGTAAAGTATCTCTAACCTATATTAATACCCCCTACCTTTAAAAAAAATAACGGGGAGGAGGGGTATAACCCCTTTAATAACGCTATAGTCCCTATACCGGATTACCGTAGTTAATACTAAAAGATAAGAAATAATATAAAGGTATCGGTATTAGTTACGGTACCTGTAGTCGATATAAGCCTCTTCCCTAAGGATATTAGGTTTATACCTAAAAAGCGCCTCGTAGCTAAAGAGCCGGGCTCGAATAACGATAAGTATATCGTTAAATTTACCTAACGGTAGGGCCCGGATTATAGATCGGACTAACGTTACTATATAAGGCTTACCGTTTATAGTAAGTAAGAGATCCCTACTCTCGGCTATATCGTAAATAGCGAATATAAGGATACAAGCGTTAAACCTATCTTCTAGGATACGTATTCCGTTAAAGAACTCGTATTTAGTTAAAGTTATCTTCTTTTTATACTTAAGACCCTTTATATCTTATTCTATTATAGGCTAGAATATACGTTATACTAACTTAATAAGGTTAAGTTAGATGTAAAAAAGTACTAGGATAAGTATAATTTAATCCTTCCTTTCGTATATACTATGTAACTTTAACTAGTTTAAGATAATACGTTAATTTAGTATAGTAGTAAGATAGTCGCTATATAGGGGGAATAGCCGGTCCGATAGGAAGTCGTTATCCTATAGCCCGAGGATAGTCTTAAATAAGGTATCGTATAGTCGATAAACGCCGGATATCTCCCCTTCGTTTTCTAGGATAGATAGCGTCTATATAATATATATCTTTTTAAACCGATAACGTTTTACCGTTAGGAACTTAACGGTAGTAAACCGGATAAACTTAGTATAGTTATTAGCTTCTTAGGTCTTAGGGTTATCCTCGTCCTTATCTAGTAACTAAAAGATATATCCGAGACTAGACGAGATAATATAATTAAGGGCTTATATATAAAACTCTAGCTTTAGGGTAAGGTACTCGAGAACCTACTCCTTCTTAAATATCTAACCCGGGCGCTACTAGTTCTTTGTAAATAGTTTAGGTATATTAAGTATCGTTATTAAAAGGTAAGTCGTCTAGTTCTTTATTTTATTAGCTTTTCCTTTAGTAGTTACTATAACCTTATCTATAAAATTAAAGTTATCCTACGTAATAATAAGACTAGGATCTCGGATAACCCGTTTTAGTTAAGTCTACTACTACTAGTTAAATAAATTATAATAAAAATATAAAAGCTTACTTTAGTATCTTCTATAAGCTTCTTTATTATCCTATTCGTTACCTAATATAAGGACAAGACCCTAAGAATAGATAATATCTCCTAGACTCGATAAAGGATACTAGACGTTCGAAAATAAAGGCTAAGGAGCTAAGGGAGGAAGTTAGCTACTTAGGGAGTACGCCCCGACTAAAGGATTAAGATAATTATAGCTATACGTATCTTACGTAGCTCGGATACTTTATATATATTATATAAGTTACTTTTTTTAATACTCGATAGTTAATCCGCGCGACGGTACCGAAGAAGTTTAGTTAATAAGTTTATTAATAAAGGTACGGTAAACTCGATAAAGGGCTAGATTTAATCTACCCTTTCCCGGATATACTCGGCTCGAATTATCTCCTTAATAGTTATTACCGGTATATCGTTATCGATATTAGGAAGACTAAACTATATATATATACTACTCCCGACGAGAGAGTTAAGCTCCTTTTATAAACTTATCTCGAGATACTACTCGACCTTTACTATATCCTCCTTAAAGCGGATATATACGCCGTTTCCCTCTAGATACTCCTTAATAACGGGGTCGCTTAAGGTTAAGATAAGCTAATATATACGGTATACTATATTACCGCGTTAGGAGTATATAATAAACTCTTTACCTATAATAGCTTATAGCTTTATAAGTATATACGATATCCGAAGGAAATATCGTAAGTTAAATTACTATTTATATTTACTATAGAATAATTAAAACCGTCTTTAGCCCTATATTACCTAAGTATCGGTCTAAAATACGAGTTCGTCGTTAGTAATATCGTCCTAAGGATTAAGGGACTCGTCTTCTTAAAGATCGTTAAAGCCTTACTCTATATCTTCCTCTTCTTCTACTTTTTTAAGGAGGCGGTTAAGATCCTTAGATATAATTAATATTAACCTAGAGAAGATATTCGCTAAGTAGGGTAAGTAGGTAAGTATCTAAGGGGTTATCGGTTCGCGGCGAAGTTATAAGAGCCTTAGTATCGTATTACCGGTTTAATAACCGCGTAATATAAGAGGAGAGGTAAAATCGAAGTTAAATATATTTATATTTAACGTTAGTATATATAAGTTATTATAGTCGTAGATAGTAGTATTATAAGACTACGGCATTTACTATTTAATTTAGAAGAGGCGGGGGATAGTTTCGTAGGTATTACGACGTATTACGTACGTACTACTATACCTATTTTGCGGTATTGGGTATTAAAATTTAAACCGTTAACCGACCGAAGCCAAAATGTACATACTGGCCTTAGACCCTCTGGCGGTGTTATATGTAGGTGGTTTTTAATTGGTTAAAAATGTTGGTAGTGGGAGTAAGGTAGTTGCACTGCTACGGGTCTGAAACTAAGACTACTAAGAAGAGCGAGAGCTCTGGAACGGTAGAAGTGGGCGAGGGCAGGATACCCCATCCCCGTAGGGTGGGGCACCTGCCAAGGCGCCAAGATCTAGTTACAGGGGGGCAATTCCAGAGGCCACAGGGCAGAAATATCCAATCCGACACCTCGGCCAAATCGGAACAATCGTCAAGCCAGCCGGAACCGACGTCAGCTGGACTATAGCCGCTCCTGTCTCTGGGAACACCACGCCCACACCCACCCCTCTCTGAGAACACCATGCCCGTAACTCTCGTCGTTCCCGCGTGGCTTACTCTGGGTCTTGCTCTCTTCTCGGGGCGGCAGTCTCCGGGCGGATGGTTCTCGTTTAGCCGAACTCCAGTGACTCTGGGTATCGGTCCCAGTATGTCAGCTCTATGCCTCCTGTGCCGCAGTGTAACAGGCCACAGCCTCCCGCCATATATCGTGGCTGACGTGCATCTTGTCCTACCACGGGAGTGTCACTGGTGTCAAAGACAAGGACCTACCACGGGAGTGTCACTGGTGTCAAAGACAAGGATGGTAAGTTTCGGCGAAATGTCCACGCCTTGGCCATGGTGGTTTGCTCTGGCTTGGGATTCGAGGTATCAAGCAGGGCGTCAACCAGGTACACTAGCTGGGCATGCTTGGAGCACCTGGACTGGCTTCGCCAATGTACTCAGACTGAGATGATGGATCCAAAGTTGGGCTGGGATTCGGATGACTGGTTCGTCATGGCCAACGTAAATCATAACTGCCACCAACCAGACTTAAAGCACTGGCAATCAGCAATCATCTGTGCTACCCGGGAATATTTCACCCCGGGCATATCTGTGGAAAAAGTACCAGTTGAGAGCCTGTTCATGATTCATGCAGAGAACAGCCAAATCAAGTCTTCCCAGGACCTCCTGTCCAAGAAAACACAACGTTCAAACACCAAATATATCCTACGCCTTCGGCGCAGAAGGACATAACCAAAGTTCAAGACCGAGATGAAAATTATAAAATACCGTGATATGGAGCCGTGTCCCTCTCCTCGTGCAACTGAATGAGTCAAGAGAGGCAGGTATTCGCTCGCTACACCTTACAAACCTCCTTTCCCAGACATGTCAGAAACAGTTTGTTCAATTATGTCCGGGCCCACCAGCCTCCATTCCCCACATCGGCACATCCACGATCCACGATGTCCCCATTCCTCATTCCTCGGCCCGAGATGGCAAAGACACCCCCACGGCGGTCTTATTTAGCGTCCCCGCGAAAATATGGATCACGGCACTCCAGGACCCAGTTAGGGGCTCGCCCAGCGTCGACCGCCTTCATCCTCTTCCCCCGAGCCCCCTCGACATCGGACCAGTTGACGACCCATCCACCACCATGGCCACCGCAAAGAAGCTCGTCGTCGTCATCGGCGCCACCGGCAACCAAGGCGGCTCCGTCGCGCGCCGCTTCCTCGCCGACCCTTCGTACTCGGTCCGCGCCCTCACCCGCAACCCCGCCTCCCCCGCCGCCCTCGCCCTCACCGCCCTCGGCGCCGACGTCGTCGCCGCCGACCTCGATGACCCCGCCTCCCTCCGCTCCGCCTTCGCCGGCGCCAACGCCATCTTCAGCGTCACGCAGTACTGGGAGCCCTTCTTCCGGCCCGACTGCCGCGCCGCGGCCGCCGCCCAGGGCATCTCGTGCCGGCGGTACGCGTACGACGTCGAGGTGCGGCAGGGGCGCAACATTGCCGACGCGGCGGCGGCGGTGGCCGACGGGCTGGACGAGAACGGGTTCTGGGTGTCGACGCTGAGCAGCGCGCGCGAGTGCAGCGGGGGGCGGATGACCGAGGTGTACCACTTTGACGGCAAGGCGGATGTGTTTCCGCGCTACGTGGACGAGACGTGGCCGGCGCTGGCGCGCAAGATGTCGTGTGTGCACACGGGGTACTTTATGACGAGCTGGGGGATCTTGCCGGGGTCGTATTTGAACAAGGTTTGACCTGTCGTCCGTCCTGGGGTTCTTGGGTCGGGTGCTGATGTTGGGACAGCAAGCGGATGGATCGTATCAGATGCGGTTCCCCACGCGCCCGGACCGGGTGGTGCCGCATCTGGATGTGGGTGCCGACATGGGGAACTTTGTGTATGCCGTCTCCAAGATGCCGCCGGGCAAGGCGTACATGTGCGCCGGCACGTTTGCCGGGTTCGAGGAGTACATTCGGCTGTGGGGCGAGAGGAACGGGGTCAAGACGAGCTACAAGCAGGTCACGTTTGATGACATGGTGGCCGACGCCGGGCCGGGACAGGATGATCTCGGCATCGAGGTCGCGCACATGTATGCGTATGCCGACGACCCGGGGTATGATGGCGGCATGGACTTGTTGACGGCCGAGGATTTGAGGGCGGTGAGTCGACCTGTCTTTCTCTTGTGCAGGCTGAGTGGGAGTTGCTAACCCGGACAGGCTGGCATTGACTGTCCGATGACCACGTTGAAGGAGTGGATTGGGAAGCAGGACTGGTCGGGCTTCTTGTCCAAATGAACCCTGGGACGAACAAAACTATGCACGAGATGGAAGCTACATTCAGAGGGAAATTCAGGTTTGGTCACATCACCTGTCGTGATGAGATATTGAAGAAGCTACTACCAGATTTCTCCGATGACCATGATTTCAAGCAAGAACGTCCAGACTGCAATCTCAACCACTGGAAGGAGTGGCTGGTGTTGCTTCAAGGATGAGTCTTGAGTCCCGAGTCCCTTCCACGGGCTTGCTTCCATCTCTTTCCGCTATTTTCAAGTCAGCTTGGCACAGAGTTCATGATGGGGAAAGGCCGATGATGCATTGAGATGATGCACCAGTAGCCCACACGGACACCAGAAGAAACTGGAAAGTCTCGAGGCCAAATTTCCCCCGGAAAGGACCAACCCAGGTCTCGGGGAAGGAATGGTCCGGCTGTTCGGACAATTCCGTTGTTTCTGGGGACGGTCACATGGGTTATTCAACGCCTTTCAAGCCTTTTGTCTCTTTCAAACTTGACCACCGATTAGCACAGAGCATGATCTCCAAGCCAATGTCGGGTACTTTCCTCAGCCGGTCAACTTGGCCACTCGTCTTGCCATCCCGCTCCCGAACGGGTCGGAGAAACCAACCATGCCGTTGATTCCACGGCTCCAGTGATGTGTTGGTGCCCCCCCAGGAGACATTCAGTCCGTCGGCGGATGGAATGATCGGTTCGTGATGGACTCGAGGAAGAAGGGTCTGAAGAGATCACGATGCTTCAGTCTGCTCCCGTCTCGTCTTATTGTTTTCATGTCAGTAGAGAGTACCAAGGATTGAAAAAGACACTTGAAAATGATCGCAAATCAGCACAGCTACTTGAGTCGAGTCAACGGATGCTCCCCTGAGACATTCATCCCGCCCGATCACTCCATCACAAAGCAAAAAGACAAGAAAGCAAGGGTACAAACCCCGAAAAGAAGCTACCACTCCATGACTGCCTAGATAGATATCTACCTAATAAAAGAAAGCCCGAAAATCTCAACCCAAATGCCGTCCAAATCTCCCAAATCTCCTGAAAGTAAATCCCCGCTGTCCACGAGCCTGCCACACTGCCTGCATCCAGCCATGTCAGCATGATATTCGTACTGTTGGGAGAGCCATGCTGGATACTTACCTGGTCCAGACACGTAAATTGCATGTAGATGTGTCGATCCAATGACACATGGTCGGCGCTGAGGTGCGGCGTCTTTCACTTCCGAGTCTTTGCGCCCTTTGTGACGGGATCACTCTTGGTCTTTCCCTGGCCTTGCTTGTGCTGTGAGCCCGTCTTGCTGTCCGAATTAGACATCGAACGGACCGTTCCTGTTGACTTGGCCGTGGTCGTCTAAGATCGCCGGTTGTCGTGGAGAGAAGCCGCAAAGGCCAGAGCTTCGAGGCCACCAAGGCTGGATTTTGACACCTTGGCCGGAATCTCCGCCGTCGAGTCGGCAGCGGGCGTGTGGCGCGAGGTTGCGAGGCTGGTATTTCCGGTGGGCACAGAGGTCAGCATTTCTGGCCTGTATCTCCGAACTGCGGGGCGGGCATAGCCAGGCGGCATGCTGAACCGACCCTCTGCCATGGGGTTGGCAGTGGACGAGAAGCTGGCGGTTCTGGGGACGGAATGACGGGCAGCAACCACAGGGGTCCAATCCATGTCGTCTGCCATGGAGTCGGGAGTGGCCTTGTCGGCCAGAGATGCGAAGACGGCAGAACGACGGGCAGCAACCACAGAGGACCACTCCATGTCGTCTGCCATGGAGTCGGCAGTGGCCTCATCGGCCAGAGATGCGAAGACGGCAGCGCCAATGTCCTCCTCCTTGATCGGATTCTCCGAGACGGAACGGGCAGTGGCCGGGTCTTCATGTTTCAGAGCTGCGGGCACGTTGTCTTCAGAGTCCGAGTCCAGTTCGATCGGATCCTCTGGGCTGGAACCGGCGGTGGCCGCGACGTTCAGAGCCGCAGTGGCGAGATGGCCACCGCGAACGCGCTTCACTCTGTACTTCATACGCGTCCGGTGGGTGCCTTCGGGATCTGCAGCAAATATCTGGGAAAAACTGGCCTTTGCCAGGCTGTGTACTATACCCTTCGACGGATCCTACAAAGCTGATGGTTAGTGGCGGTTCTGACATGTACACTTTGAACAATATGACGTACCCGACAAGCCGCTGTGGCTAGGCGATGCCGAGCCCCAAACGAGCCAAACCTCTGGTATGACCAATCCACCAAGTTGCCCGTGTAACCCTTGTAGCCCAGGTGAGCAGACTCCAGAGCACCCTGCAGTTCCCAGGCCAGCATCTCAAACTCGAGGTCACTCAGATTCTTGACGCTTTTCACCTGATGTCCCACTCTACTGTGTGCCTCGGGATGCGGCTCGGACACCGCGGAGAAGTCCGTCATTGCCTCGTACAATGTCTGGACGTAGCCCAGTCGCGCCTCTGGTGTCGTCGGGAAGTCGTCGATACCGTCATAGTTGTCGGGCCCTTGGGCGCGCCTGTGCATCTCGGGGACCAGCTGGATGTATTCCTCAAAGGTCTTGACATGGCCATGCCACTGTCGGCTGCGAGTCCGGAGAAGGGTGCCAAGTGGCAACCTGGGGGCGCCCTGCTGAGGGGGGCTGGTGCCAGACATCTTGATGATGAGGTAGATGGGTGGGTGAGACGGAAGCGAAGAGGGATGTAGAGGTGATGTGTGGAGAAGAGGAAGTGTCAAGATGGTAAGGTGCGGTCGAGACTTGGTTCTGTCGCGATGGTGTGTGGAAGGTGGGAGTTGGGGAGAAGGGAGAAGGGAGGAGGCATTAAATAGGTAGGTCAGCAAAGTTATTGGGCAAGGAAACACATGGTTTGGACTCTGGGTGAATGACACTTTGATTTCAAGTTGGAGAACTGCTGCGGAATATTCACTGGCACCTGGCCCACGATTCACTTCACTGTCAATGTCAACAATACCTGGACCACGATTCAATTCACTGATGTCAACACAAGATTTCACGCTGACTGCTTCCAAGAATATATGTGTACCTGTATTGCCGTAGGGACGGAATTTTGGAAATTTACGTTGCGATGGTTCAATGTTCTTTATCTGCTCATCCACGGCCACAAAAGTGCCCTCATGTAATCAGTGTACTCGGGATGATATGACTGTCATATTTGCCTCGTTCAGAGTCTCGGTGCATGATGTCAATTGCTCCGTGATACCGGAATGGCACATGGTGTGGTATGGTGGAGGTCAAAGGGTGCAGAAAGATGATGATTCCGGAGGAAGAGGCTCTGCGAGCCCTGCCTCTGGAAGGCTTTATCTAGGTGGGCGCCCCAGGCACCCCAGGGTTAGGGTTGCCTCGGGGATTCCCTTATCACTCCGGCATAGCACCATGGTCTCTCTCCAGAGCTGTCCTCGGATCCAAGGCCATGGCACACTCAAAGGCACAAATACACGTGTAGGAAATGTTGATTGGGGGTGGTGGCGAGGAAGAGAGTGAACCCTTCCACGCCACCGAATCTATGGACTTCTGGGCACTGGCATTCTGAATAGCAGCGCCCCGGTTCCCCCCTCCCCCCTACATCTCGCCGGGCCGTCAGGTCTTGGTGACTCGGCCAGTCATGACCTTGTGTCCGGCAGCTTCCACTTTGACCGCCGTGTGTCCGGCACCTTCAACTTTGACCGCCGGAGAGTTCGCCCCCCGGAAGTTGGCCGGGCCCGTGACAAGTTCGCCCACTTCTTGAAGTCGGGCAAGGGCCTCCTTGCCCTTTTGCTTGTCCACCGCGCGCTTGCCGTTCAGGACCTTGTTGGCCTCTTTCATCTAAATATGACAAGCCAAACGTCAGCAGGGTTCGTGTCAGATGTGGAAGGCCAGATCTTTGTGTTTTCTTACCCCGGTCTGCGCCCAGGGACTGGCCGCCAACCTTTCGGCAGGGTTGGGAGCGAACAGATTGTAGACGATGCTCTTGTACTCCTGGAAGCCATGCGGTCAGCGAAAGTATCAGGACAGGGCCACCTGGATTGGAAACACAAACCCGACAAGCATCGACCACAGCACGGAAGCGGGCACCGAAGGTGCCGAACTTGCTGTATTTCCAGTTCTCGTTACAGCTGTTGAATGTGTGGTATCCATTGTAAAGATTCACAACGGATATCTGTGGGATCGGAGTCAGCACAAGAAGCCAATGGCTATTCGTTGTTCTTCTCGTTGCTCTGAACTTACCACGACATTCCAAGCGACATACTCCATCTCGATGTCGCTGACGGTCTTGAGCCGCTCAACTTGGAAGCTCTTCTTCCCGTCCCGCTGCTCGAACGGGTCGGAGAAATCAACCATGGCATTGTAAAGGACCCGGACCAGCTCCAGCTCGTCCTCCGGAGTCGTGGGGTAGTCAAAGTCTGCGCCCATGTCCTGGTCCTGCCCAAGATGCCCACTCTGAAAGATTTCCATGAATGTGGCTGTGTGTTCTTCGCGGTTGGCGATGTACCCATGCCACTGATGGGTTGTCTGGCCGAGCAGCTCCCCAAAGGATGGCCGGGCCTGTGCCGCGTCTTGGGTCGACATGGTGCCGAAGGGAGGGTAGATGTTGGCGTTCGGGTTCATGGAAGTGGCGAGTGATCTGGCGGGGAGGCGGATGGGTGGTTCCAGAGTGCTCTTCAGAGAGTGCAGGTAGGGTGTTCGGGAAAGAGGGTGTCAAGTTATGCGCTCAGAAGATGATGAAGCACGGTGTGTGAGTTCGTGTGGTGATGGGAAGGAGATGGATTGAGAAGGGGAAGGGAGCTTTAAGGAGGAACCAAGTAGGGGGACGCTGGCTGTTGTCGTTGAATTTTGGCGACCAAACCCAAGATGCGGAATATTCACATGGCGCAACGACAACAACTCGTGCGGCGATTCACACCGCGATGCACACGGCGAGTATGTCGACCGGATCGACTTGACCTTGTTGAGGTCAGAGACAGCCATTCCGTATTGAACTGGTAAGCTTTGGCAAGTCATTCACTTGTGTGGGGACTTGCCTGGCGCGAGGCTGGAAATGATGGGCTCGATTCACTCAATCCCGGTTGACTTGACCTTGTCGAGGTCAGGGGCCGTCATGCCGTAGATGAGGACACCATCCTCGACGTGGACTTGGAACTCGAACTGGTAAACTTTGGCTAGATACTAGCTCATTCATCTCTCCCTGGACTTGAGCGAGGAAATAGTGCGCTGGATTGGCTCCCAGCACGTTTGGTTTTGATTCTACCTTTGCGCATGTGATTCACAGCGCCAAATTGAGTCCATTCAAATGGATGCTGTGGCAACAAATGATCCAAATATCACCAGAGATTGAAACTCCAAGTTGATGCCGACAAGGCGTGGTTGTGCCGCCTTTTTCCACTCGGCGAAATTATTCAGGGGCAAGTAAACAAGCGCCAAGACCATGGCCCCACAAAGGGAACTGTTGTGGCAACAACAGTGTTGTCCTACAACAGTCGACTTCACTCTGATCTCTCAAGTCCCGAGGGGTACCCAAGCATTGGTCCTGTCTTTTTCAGAGTTCATCCGTGGTTCCAGAATCATTTTTGGGCACTCCCAGTGCTTTTCGACCCGACGCCCAGCGACACCATCACAACTCCGAGTGTTTCCTGTGAAATGTAACCCTAACCCTAACCCCCCTACAGGTATTCCTCCCAGGGGTTGACCCTGAATCATCGAGTTCCGAAAAACAACCCGCCATCGCCCCCATCATTGTGAAGATGCCAATGTGTCAAAGCTTCAACCGGGCAGGCCAGCAGCAAAGACCAGGCCAACTGGGCTGGGCTCACTTCATCTTCCGAGCCGCAATCAGGTCCGCGATGATCCTGGCGTATCCCAGTGCCAGGATCGCGCTCCTGAGGGTTCTCTTCCCAGTCGAGCGGCTCGAACAAACCATCTCCTGCTCCCGCCTGCGCAGTCGCCGCGGGTACTGGGAGACCAGGAGCGTTGTGCACTTGGTGGTGGGCCTGGGCAACATATTGAGACCTGGCCCGGGCCATTGACGGCCGGCGCGAGGTCAGCCGCGGCTGTTGGCGTAGCATGAGCCACGTAGTATGTCTGGTACTCAGATTGAGTACCAGGGGTAACTTGGCCGTTGGCGGAATAAACGGGAGCAGCCGCAGGCTGGGCATGGTGCTGGGGAACGGGGCCCGCGAAGTGACCATGATAGTCCAGGC
Organism: Podospora conica; assembly: GCA_030685255.1. NCBI lineage: Eukaryota > Fungi > Ascomycota > Sordariomycetes > Sordariales > Podosporaceae > Podospora > Podospora conica. The sequence continues at coordinate 37,413 of MU839499.1, forward strand.
TGCCCGGGGCGAAGTGGTTGTAGAACCCCTCCTCCCCGTTGTCAACAGGACAGGCCATCGGCTGGGCTGCTGGAAAGAGAAACCGCTGACGTTACCTTGGCCATTGTGGCCCAGGGCGTGGTGGCTGCTGTAGCCCTGGCCATGATGGCTGTTTTCGAGGGCGCGATGATTGTTGTCTGGCACCTCATCAATGGCCGCTGCCAGGGCAGCGGCACCGCGGCTGGGCTGCTCTGACGCATGGAGCTGCGACTTGAGCTCCTGTTGCGATGATGTGACTTCTGGGAAATGGACAAAGTTACCAGGAGACAAGTCACTCCCCTTGATTCAAGATGGTTGCCTGTAATACACAGGCTCACGAAGCAGGTGGGAAATGTTCAGTCAAATGGGATCGCCAGTGGCCTGTCTGATTAATCTAATGCTAGGTAATTTAGTGCCTACCTATGTATAGCAATCGGCCGGCGTCCTTCCCATTGCTTCCTCCCACGATTTCCCCAAAGGCTTAAGCCCGAACCATCGAGTTCCAAAATCAATCCGCCGTCGCCCCCCATCCGAGTCTCTGTACCGATGCCACTGTGATGAAGCTTCAACCAGGCAGCAAAGTCCAGGCCAACTGAGCTGGGCTCACTTCCGAGTCCTCTTCGCAATCAGGTCCTGGACCGTCCTCTGGTACACAGGATCGACCTCCTGGGGATTCAATTCCCAGTCAAAGTTCTCGAAGAAGGCGAAGGCCTCCTCTGCTCCCATCTGCCCAGCCGGCGCGACCACTTGCTGAACAGGAGCCCCGTGGTGGACTGGGTAGTCGGGTTGTGCGCCGTGGACTTGACCGTTGACGTTGTCAACGGGGGCAGCCATGGCTTGGGCTTGGTATCCCTGAACCGGGCCCGCGGGGTGGTAGTTTTGACTTCCGGGGGCGTAGTGATTGAAGTACACCTCTTCTCCGTTGTCAACAAGCCCAGCCACCGGTTGCTGGAAAGGACCGGCATGGCCTTGGTCATTGGGACCCGGTACGCGGTCGTTGAAGCTGGCACCAGGGGCGTGATGGCCGAGATTGGCGTCAGGGATATTGTTGTTGAAGTCCGGAACTTCATCGACCCTCGCTGCCAGGGCAGCGGCACCGCGGCTGGGCTTCTTCTTCTGAGCTCGAGCCTTCGCCACCCGTCCACCCTGAGTCGCCTTGTTGTTCTGGCGGGAAGGGCGCTTCGCCTTCGCCTTCCCCTTCGCCTTTGGTTGCGGCTGGGGGCTGGGGGCTGCGGCTTGGTCTCCGTCGGCCTCGGGGATGTTCTCATTCGCAGCGTTGCTGCTTCCAGCATCGTCAAGCTGGGGCTCGTCACCGCCCTCGCCGACTGGCGCTTCCTTCGACGCGGCAGCGAGCTTTGCGACGGCACGCTTGTCGTTGAGAATTTTGTTGTTGATTTTCATCTGTGAAGGATTCCATGTCAGCGTCTGCTTCTCGTCCCAACTGGGAGGCTTCTTTGGTGATGTATACTGACTTTGATCTCCCTGATGGGGTCGGACGCGAGCTTGTGCATGGGCCGCGGTGTGGTGAGGTTGTAAACGATGCTCTTCGATCTCTGTTCCAATTGATGTGGTTAGTCCCAGGTACCAGACTGAAGACAGAATTGCCCCCCCTTGGTAACTTACACGACAAGCATCCTTCACGGCATTGAACCGCGCTCCGAAAGTGCCAAAGGACCTGTAGTACAGGCCGTTCTTGTCTCCTTGGTCGACTTCAAATCCAGTGCACCCCTTGTGGGTGTTCTCGATCACCTCCTGTATGAATGACGATTGTTAGATACTGGCGAACGGGACACGGGGGATAGGTACTCACGAGCATCTTCCACGACAACAACTCCATCTCGAATCCGCTCAGGAGCTTGAGACGGTTAACCTGGTGATGGTTCTTCCCATCCTTTGCCTCGGTGTAATCGCTGAAGTCGGTCATCGCCATAAACAGCTGGCGCGCGCACTCCTGCTTGGCCTCTGGTGTGTGGGGGAAGTCATCGGCTTCGTCCTCGTCTTGGTCGGGCTCAGCAGTGGAAGACGCTTCCAGCTGTCTGACCATGAAGTCACAGTGCTGGTGACTGGAAATCAGACCTCGCCACACCCCTTGGGGTCCCTTGAGGAGGTCCTTGACCGAAGCCTGAGGCTGACCAGCTTGGTAGGCGTTCATGTTGATTGACTCGCTGGTGCAAAGACGTGGAAGTCGGGATAAGAAAGCTGCACACAAGGTTGCGTGCGGTGTTGGGAGACGACTCGCAACGCGGAAGTCTGGGTGAGGGAAGGGAAGGGTGATGGAGAAGATCAGACTCGGAGAGAGGATGATAGAGTGGGAGATTGGTGGTTGGGTAGTCGTGTGTGCGGTGTTGGGAGACGACTCGCGACGCGGAAGTCTGGGTGAGGGAAGGGAAGGATGATGGAGAAGATCAGACTTGGGGAGAGGATGATAGAGTGGGAGATTGGTGGTCAGGTAGTCGTGTGTGCGTCGATGGGAGACGATTTGCGATGTCAAAGTCTAGGTGAGGAAAGGGAAGGGTGTTGGAGAAGATCAGACTCGGAGAGAGGATGATAAAGCGGGAGATGGATGTTGTGGCTTGGTTTTGGTTTTGGAGGGCAATTAAAAAAAACGAATTTCAGAACACACAAAACACTCGCCGCAAAGCCAGCCAAAGCAACGATTTCCACCACAATCGTCAAAGCAGTTGCACGAAGCCAAGCTCACGCAGAAGATGGAGCAAGTGGTGGTGGCCATGGATTAATCTAATGCTGAAAAGGACCTAATTATGTATACGCGGCCAGCATCCTTCCTCCCTACCCCCCCCCTCCTCCCCACGTATATACCCCCAAGGGTTCAAGCCCCAAACATCAAGTTCCAAAATGACTACCTATTTCCCCGACCGCTGTGCTGCCAGTGATACCAATGTGACATGACCCTTCAGCCGCCATCCAGGACGAGACCAACTGGACTGGTCTCACTTTTTCCGCTTCGCCATCAAGTCCAGGACGGTGTTCGCGTACACTGGGTCGCGCTCCTGGGGATTCAAGTCCCAGTCAAGTGTCTCAAAGAGGTAGCCAGCAGCGGCTCCCACCTCTCCTACCTGCCCAGCCTCCGCGGCCACAGGGATGGCAGAGGCGCCGTGGTTGACTTCAAGATAACCCTGTTGGGCACCGGTGAATTGGCCGTTGGCGTTCCCGACGGGGGCAGGCGCACCATAGCTGTAGTGCAGGTGGTCCTGGGAACCGGGAACTGGGCCGTTCAAATCGTTTCCGAAGACAGACGCACGATGGCTCTGCAGAACAGGGCCGCCGTGTGGCACTTGGTCGTTGGCTTGGGCGCCCGGGACTTCAGGATTGCTGTTGATGTTGGGCGCGGGGCCGAAGTTGGCCGCGAGGGCCGCCACACCACGGGCGGGCATCTTCTTGGCCCTCGGTGTTTTAGCCTTGGAAACCCGCCCACCACGAGTCGACTTCGCGCTTGGACGAGAGGCACGCTTCGCCTTTGGCTGGGGAGGTGGTTTGGCCACCGCGACATCCCCGGCACCATTCTCCTCAGCCTGGAGTTGTTGATTGCCAGTGTTGCTGCCCTCGCCGTTGTCAAGTTGTGGCTCTGGCTGTGCCTGGGCAGCAGGCTTCTTTCGCCTGTCATTGAGAACCTTGTTGCTGAGTTTTGACTTTGAGCCGTCAGCATCCATTTGTCTTGTTCCCACTGGGGGTGGGTCTCGTCCTGGTGACGTCTGAACTTACTTTGATCTCCTTGGCAGGGTCAGCTGCGACCTTGTTGATGAACCGGGGCGTCGTGATGTTGTAGACGATGCTTTTGTTGGTCTGGTAGATTGGTGGTGGTCAGTTCCATGCACTGAGACCTGTTCCCCGATGTGTAGCACTTACTCTGCATGCCTCCTTCACGACGGCGAATCGAGCTCCAAAGCTCCCAAAAGATCTGTACGTCCACGTCTTGGCCTTCCCCTGTCCCTTCGGGGCGATGGGAAATCCGAGGCGCCCATTGTGGGCGTTTTCAACGGCGGCCTGCATGAATGACGATTGTTAGAGACTGTTGAGAGGGTGCCGTTGGCTTAGGGACTTACAAGCATCTGCCAGGCGAAGCATTCAATCTCCAGCCCACTGAACTCCCTGAGACGATTGACTTGATAGTGGGTCTGGGCATCTTTCCCCTCGTGGTAATCGGAAAAGTCCATCATTGCCCGCCCCAGCTGCCCGGCACAGTCTCGCTTGGCTTCTGGGGTATAAGGGAAGTCATCGACATCGTCGACTTCGTCGTCTTGGTCGACCTCGACGTTAGAGGCGTCGGTAAGCTGCCTCATCATGGCGGCACAATCCTCGTGGCTCGTGATGTGGCCGCGCCAAACACCTTGGGGCTCCTGGAGGAGCTCAGCCAGAGAAGGGCGAACGGCTTGGTTGGCGTTCATCTTGACTCGCAGGTGAAAAGCTGGTGGATGTCGGGATAAGAAAGCAACGCAAGGTGGTGCGGTGATGGGAGAAGACTTGCGATGCGGAAGTCTGTGAAAGTGAAAGGAAAGGGTGATGGAGAAGATCAGAGAGAGGATGAAGTGGGAGGTTGATGAATGTGGCTAGTCGAGAATTGACTGTGGGAGATGGAGGTTTGGGTTTAGGTTTGGTTTCGGAGATCGAGAAAATGGTGGTGAATGGAAAGGGAGAGTTCGGTTGTTGACATTCGGTTCTCTCCTGTAGTGGGGGACGAAATAATGTGGGAAGGAAAGATGTCCAGGGGGGACTTGCGGGAAGCAAACACGGCGTCAAAGACCAGAATTTCGTTTTCATTCAATGGCCTGGGTTCTGGTTGGCCGGCGAGCTCAAAAGCACACAAAAAGCGACTGATTCACTGGCAGTCAATACCATGTGCCTGGCGATTCCCAGGACGTGTTTTCGGAGGCGGGAAGCTGTCGCCGTTCCAACGACCCCTCCCCGCCGCCCCCCTCGCCAGCCATCACCTCCCACCCGGCAGACACCAGCTCACGGGACAGGTTCATGTTGAAACAAATTCACGCTCCCAATAATGTCAAGACAAAGGTACACGGAATGGATGTCGACACCCCGAGCTGTCGACCTCCCCAGCTACATGTACATGTCGTCCCACAGTCCATCCCCCATCCCCGTCCAATTATAGATCCTCTGAAAGCCAGTCGTCTGTGACGCGAAATGAAGGGCCACACATATCCCCAGCTTCATACTTCTCAATGAGCTTTTGTATCCGGGTTGCCGTTCGATTTCCCGGTCTTGTCCTCAGTCCGAAGCCAGAAGGCATGGGTGCGGGCGTGACGCGAGGATTCGCAGGGCCTGCTTCTGATAGCTGTTGTGCCATCTGGTTGCTCGCTCTCGTGACAGGTCGCGTCTGGGCTGGAGCAGATTCCGGGGGAGGCAGCAACCCAGCTGTCGCGTGCTGGGGGAGCTTGTGGCCCCTCGGCTTGGTCTTCTTCGCCACGCGACCAGTTCGCACACGGTCTGTGTCCGAAATGGGTTGAGTGACGGCGGGAGTGACCCTCCCGCGCTTGGCTGATCGTTCGTCCATGTCGCCAACAGCTGTGGTCTGGCCATCCCGATTCTGGGCTTGTCGAGCACTTTCAGGGGCAGCGCCCTCGACGGGTACGGTAGCCGCTGGCTGGTTGGGCCCATCGAGATTCATGGCCTGGTCCCGTCTTCGGCTTGCCTGTCGCTGATGACTCTGTCGACGATTTGGGACTGTTTCAACCAAATGTCAGCGACATCTGTGACCTGTCCGACTCTTCAATCTCGTAACGAGGAGGCCGTGTCAAGACATGGGTGATCGGATCGGGCGAACCTACCTCCAGCTCCCGCTTGGTCTACGGCCAGCATCTTGCGCGTCACCGGCATCTCGGTGTCGTTGGGATGATATACGGGCACGTCGGGCAGTATGTTGAAGATTGAGAGAAGGGAGCTCGGGCAGCCCATGGCCCCATCGTCACTGCGCCTAGGCTTGGCCCGGCCGACGGCTGTTGAACTCCGGAGTCCGGAGCTTGTCCATCTTGGGCCTTGGCAATGCTGCGCTGGTGGATGCAAAGTCCCCCACTCTTCCAGAACCGTCACAGATGGGGACAATGTCAAGACAGAAATAATGAAGACGGGAGAGTGCCAGGCATGCATTTCATGCTGATATAAAAGGCTGATAAAGATGACGCTCTATCTGCACTGCTCTCAAACACACTCTGATATCAGGAACACCACTCCAGTTCCCTCTTCTACTCCCCCCTTCTCCTCTTCGCTCCTGCATCCCGCAGCATATCCTTGATGATATCTGCAGAGGGCCTGTCCCTACCGACATCGTATACGGGGACAACCTGGTGGTGGTTCTTTTGGTCTTTCTCCTCGATAAAGTCCGTGTAATCCGTGATGGCTTCGGTGATTTGCTTGGCACACTCCATCTTGGCCTCCTGCGTGTACGGAAAATCGTCGCCGGCATCGTCGTTCTGGTCAAGCTCGACAAGGCGCTGTTCCCTCAGTCTCCGTCTGACTTCGAGTATCGCCACTTGGTTTTGTGTTCTTGTCTACGCCATCTGGGATGATGGTGATCCCAAGGTTTCCATGGTGAGCATTCTCGACGGCGGACTGGAAAGAGAGGACGTCAGTTGGGTTGGTGGCACAGGGTTGCCTTTCAGACTCGGACGTACAAGCAGCTCTAAGCCAGGAGTTCCATCCGGACCTGGCTCATATCCTTCAGACGACCGACTTGGTAGTGGGCCTTGTTGTCGGCAGCCGCCTCGATATGGTCGGTGTAAACGACCATGGCTTCCCACAGCTTGAAGGCGCACCCCATCTTGGCGTTGGAAGTGTACGGGAAGTCATCGTCCTTGTTCTCCTCTTGGTCTTTGTTGTTGGTCTTTGTTGACGAGGTTGGCCGCGTTGAGCTTCTGTCGCATCTGGGCGGACCGCTCGAAGCTGGTGATATGCCCGGTCTACTGACCCTGTGGCCCCTGGAGCAGTTCCTTGTCAGGCAGGGTGCTGAAGGTGTTCATCTTGCTGGTGGATGAGAGGATGTACGGAGGTGCTGCGGTGGGTAGCAGTGGTGACCCAGAGAGATGGTGGTGATTCTTCTCGTTGTCCGTTGAAGAAAGCGTGGAGGTCGGGGATGGATGGCTGGAGAAGAGGCCGGCGAAGAAGGTCAGGTTGATGAAGAAGCCCAGGTCTGGAAAACAAGATCAGATTGACATTTTGTCCTGTGGTGCCGGTGTTGCGAGGAAAGATTGTGGGTGACAAAAGGTGACGGAGGGAGCGATGGATGACAAGGTGCCGCAAAATGTCCTGTCGCGCGCAACGGAAATGTGTCCAAATTTGTGCTTCCCCCCGCTGGACAGGCCGGCCGAAGGTCCCCTCATGGGAACACTGCTGCTAAAGCACCCGGATATTAATTGCTATTTTCTTTTGATGTTCGCAATGCCAGCGTGGAGCTCTTGACAGACGGATAGGCAAGGGAATTGAATCACGAAAAGGAAGACGAGCCAGGCGGTCCATATGAAGGCATATTTGGTCAGCTACAGCAGCTATTTGCAAGCCGCACTAATTCAAAAAGACACCCAAGACACGAGCTCGGTTGCTCTACAGCCACGTCCTCCTATCCGCCGCCGATATCATCAAGAGCCCCTTCACTCTACTTCCATACTCGGGGTCCCTTCTGCTGGTGCCACTGGATTGTTGTCAATCCGCCAAAGCTCCTCTCGTGACCCCCCTCTCCAACCGGGCCAGAAGGCACGGTTTGGCGCGGGCGCAACGGGTATTCTTGGTCCTGTTTCCGAGGACAGCGGCTGGGCCAGGGGCGGGAACGGGAGTCATGTGTACGGCGGGAATGAAGGCGGCGGCAGGGGCGATGATGGTGGAAGATGCAAGTCCATCTGGGCCGAGGTGAGCACCCGTCGGGGCCATGGCAACCGCCGGGACAATCGCGGGAGTCGCAGCCTGGCGAGCCTTGGGTTCTTTCTTGAGGGTTGCCGTGCCGGAGGTTATTGAGCGTTTTGTTCTCTTTCTTGGACTGTTGAAGACGGGCAGTCAGCAAAGTGTACTCCCAAGTGTGGTGCTGGACAGGCTGGACAACTTACCCGGATTTGGCGCCCCAGGTCCGCGACAGGCCTCAAGATGAATTGCGACGTGGTCAGGATGTACACGACACTCCTTCATCGCTGCCGCACATCATGGTTAGTACCTGGCGGTTCCTCTTTGGCTTGGGAGGTGGGCTTACACGGCACGCTTCCTTGACTTGGTTGAGCCGGGCCCCGAATGAACCAAATGAGCAATAGCTCCACTGGTCGTTGGTGGTCGTGAAGCCGAGGCCTCCGCGATGAGCATTCTCGATGGCATGCTGGGAGCATATTATGTTAGTCGAACCTGGGCGAGACAGAGGACCGATGTTTCCATTGCTTACGAGAACCTCCCATGAGAGCAACTCGATCTCGAACCCCCTCAAGGCCTGGACACGATGAACTTGAAAGTGTGTCTTCCAGTCCCCCCCTCCATGGCTTTGCCCAGCTCCTGTACCCGGCCGTTCTTGGCTTGGGCGATGTACTGGGAGTCGTCAATCGATCCCATTTTCCTCGTTGTGTTCGTCGACAATGCGAATGGCCCTGATCCTGCTCCTCCTCTTGACACAGTCCTCGTGGGAGGTGATGTATCCCTTCAATCCACTTGCCCTGGGCCTCAGGAGGTCCTCGATGGGCAGAGTGTCGAGATTGTGCATGCTCGTCTTGACTGTGCGTTCGTCGATGCGTTGTCGATGATGGAAGGTGGAGAGTGTTGGTTGTCGGGCGGCGGGTGACGAGAGCGATGATGGGGTGAAAGCGGTGATGTTCACGACGAGAAAGAGTCCGGGGGTGGGTGAGGACGATTGCGGGAGACGAGACGGGCGATGGAGAGACCGATGGATGGCAAGTCGCCGAATGGGAAGGTTGGCCGAGAAAGACAAACATTCAACTCGACCCTGGCAGCTCGTCCGGTCTTGCCTGGCCCAGGCAGCGACTGTTTTGAAGTAGATACAAGGTCTATGGCATGTCCTTAGCCCCGAAAGATGCTCCCGTTCCGTCTCGGGGATCACCGACAACAACTTCAAAATGCAAAATCATGAAGACAGGAGGACTCCACGCGGTCATGCGATATTCAAGGGCTGATAGGCCCCTCGATCTACACTACTACTCAAACACCAGGAGAATCAAGCAATCGAGGTACCAGGGAACTCGTCCCTGTCCTCCTACTCCTCTCTTCCCCCAAACTCCTCAAAACGATCCCAAGAAAACCAGGCAGGCTCATCTACAGCCCGTTGCCCCTCTCCTGCCTCCTCCTCAACAAGAGGGCCTTCACGGTTTTGCGGTATTCCTCGTCTCTTTCAGCCGGGGCCTCCGGGTTGTCTGCCATCTCCCAGAGTTCGTCCAGCCCTCCCCCCCCCCTCGACTGGGCCGGGCTGCACTGACCCGGCCACCACCCCTGCGCTCGATGGCGCCCTTGAAGCCCGTCTGGCCCTTCGCTTCGGTCTAGGGCCTCGCCCCGAGGGATCGTCTCCAAGTGCCACCGCGGCCTGCGGCAGGGCATTCTTGGCCGTTGCCCTGCTTTTTGTGACCCGGCCACCTTGGGTCCGGCTGCGAAGCTCACGGGGTGCGAGCGAGGGGGTTTCTGGGAGAGGGGGAGCGACTGGTCCAAAGGGATGACCAGCTTGGGGGGGCGGAAAAGGGTTATAGGCCGGGCCAGGTGGGCCCGGGGTACCAGCCGGGCCAAAGGGGCCAGCTTGAACAATGGCCGCGGCAGGGAAGACTGCCGCGGGAGGGACTTCGGGGGCGGCAGCAGCTTGGATTCCCTGGTCGGGCGCTGCGAGACCGTTGGCTCGGTCTTTCACCGCCGTGATGTTGGTATCATTGCTCCCGGCGCGCTTGTCGTTGAGGTTCTTGTTGTTGATTTTGGACTGGACTGTTTCAATTGTCAGCTTGGAGTCTGTTCTGAGGACGGAACCCTGAACACGGGCGAACATACGTTGACTTCGTACTTGGGGTCTGCCGCCAGCCTGAGAATGAAGGGTGACTCGGTGAGGTTGTATACGATGCTTTTGGAGATCTGGAACAAATGCCATTTCCCAGAGTTCATCCAGGCCAAGCGGGCCTGGCGCCGGAGCAATGCTGCTGGCTCCTTGCGGCCCGGCCGCCACTCCTGCGCTCGACGGCTGCAGTGGCTCAGCCGCCTGGCTTGAAGCGCGTGTCCGTTCTGGCCGACCTATTCCTGGTGCCCTTCGGTTTGTTCTTCGCGACTCGACCGCCTTGGGTTCGGCTACGAGTCTGAGAAGGGCCGATTGAGGGTATGGCGGGAGGGGCAGGGGCAGCTGGACCAAGGGATCCAGGGGGGACAGCTGGGCCAGAGGGGCCAGCTGGGGTGAAGGCCGCGGCCGGGGCGAAGGCCGCAGCCGGGGCGATGCCCGCGTCATGGGAGACAGGGACGGGAGGGAGAAGTTGCCCGCCGGAGGGAAGACGGGAAGACAGGAAAGATATGAAAATGCAAGATAATCAAGACAGGAGGGTTTGAGGCGGGCAGGCTATAATTTCGAGGGCAGATGCTATTTAATCCCCTCTATCTAGGTATGATGATCTACCTAGGTACTTAAGCGCCAAGAAGAAACAAGTCACCACCCAGGTACTAAGTGACTCGTCTCTGTCCTCCCAATCTTTTCTTCCACCAAATTCCCCAAAGAAATGCCAAAAGAACTTGGCGACTGGAGCTCATCTACAGCCCCCTGGCCCTCTCCTGCCTCCTCTTCGACAAGAGCGCCTTTACAGTCTCCTTGTATTCGGCGTCTCTGTCAGCTGGGTCCACCGGGTTGTCGGCCATAAGCCACAGTTCCTCCAGCGCGTCTCCCTCAGCTGTGCCAGAAGAGCCTGGCGCCGGCGCAATGTGGTGGCTTGCTTGGGCCGGCCGGCCCGCCACAGCTCCGGCCAACGACTGTTGGTCCTGCGCAGCCCGGCTAGAAGCCCGGGTAGTCCGTTTGGTCGACTTCGTTGCCTTGGGTTTGTTTTTGGCGACTCGACCAGCCCGAGTCCGGCTGAGAGTCTTGGGAACAGCCGAAGAGGTACCAGCTGCACCAGAGGGGCGAGCAGCACCAGCTGGGCCAACGGGGCCAGCTTCAACAATGGCCGGGGCAGGGACGACTGCCGCGGGAAGGGGTAGGTTGTCGGCAGGGGGCAGGTTGGTGCCGGCAGCTGCGACTCCCTGGTCAGGGGCCGTGGGAGGGTTGGCCTGATCTTTCTCGGCCTGGTTTTTCTTGGCCCGCTTGTCGTTCAGTATTTTGTTGGAAATTTTGGTCTGGTTCAAATGTCAGCTTGGAGTCGGTTCCGAGGAGGGGACCCTTCGTAGGTTCGTAGGGGATCGGGAACCTACACCAACTTGGTGCACCGGGTCTGATGCGAGGCTGAGGATAGCGGGGCTCGTCGTCAAGTTGTAAACGACGCTCTTCGAGACCTGAAATACATGACATTGTCAGCCAATGATGATGGACGCGCCGTCCCTTCGCCAGGTCTCGGAGGGGACCTACCCGACAGGCATGCTTGACCTGTTCAAATCTCGCGCCGAAAGACCCAAAGGACCTGTAGCGCCAGTTCTTCTTTGCCTTTCGCTCGACCTCGTCGGGGAGCGCCGGGAAGCCCAGGTTACCGAGGTATGCGTTTTCCACAGCCATCTACCAGGCAGGTTGGTTAGTTAGGTACTTGCAGTCGTTGGGGATATGCGGCTGGATTGTGTGTCTTTCCCGGAGCTGAACTTACCAGGATCTCCCAAGCGAGGACCTCGATCTCTAGTCCGCTCATCGCCCTCAGGCGGTTGACCTGGTGGTGGTTCTGCTGGTCTTTGTCCTCGATAAAGTCCGTGTAGTCGATGATGGCTTCCGTAATTTGTTTAGCACACTCCATCTTGGCCTCCGGAGTGTACGGGAAATCGTCGCTAGCATCGTCATTCTGGTCAAGCTTGACGAGGCGCTGTTCCCTCAGTCTCTGCCTGACTTCGATACACTCCTCAAAACTCTTGATGTACCCCTGCCAGGCACCTTGGGGCTGGGCAAGAAGCTGCTTGAAGTTCTCATCGTGAACAGCGGCTGGCTGGTTCATCTTGAGTACCTAGAGGGCAGGCCACAGTGGTACTTAGACTGATGGTGTGGCGTCCGGTGGTACAGCGAAAAAAGGCTGCGGTGGGGGGATGAGGGGAAGGTGACTGTGATAGAAAACGGAGGTGGCGAGAGAGAAGTAGATGGGACAGGTATGGTTGCCGCTTCACTCTGTGGTATTGGGGTAAAGTGGAAGTGAAGAGGCGGAAAGGGCTGGATGAGGAGGAAGAGGTCGAGAGAGAACCGGTGATCGGAGAAGACTGGCTCGGTGGTGTTGGGGAAAAGAATTGTGGGAGAGGAGAAGAACCAGGGAGTGTGAATTTGTAGGCGGAATTCTGGGACCAAATCGAGAATGGTTGCTCGGCGAGCAAACAACATGAAGGAAGGAGCGAGAGGGCTGCCCGCCGACGACTAATCAACATGCAAGTGAATGGACTTTACGTGACGGCGATTGCGTCACAGGTTCGGACCCAGGGCTTGCACCCTGAGCTCCCCTCAAAGTCGCGATTTGACCTCCCCGCCGACGAGTTTGGCGAACTTGACGGCGAGCCCTGTCCATCGCCTCACCAGCCCTTGCCCAAAGCACGAGCTCTCCCACGAGATGGCCTTTCTATGTTGGGGTGATTGTTTATAATGGTGATGATCATAAAAATTCAATATATTGGGACTGTCCCGAGATATGAGAACAATGAAGGTTGCGTGTTGTTGACGCTCGATCGAGATGATTTGCGTGCTCGCGTGTCTCTCGTGCCATCCCGACAAGAAATCACCAAGTCGACGCGTTCGATACGCGTCCTATCTTTGTAAAGCTGTACAAAGATAGATGACCGTGACTGCCCTATCACCCAACATCGTTGGAAGGTCCAACTAGCAGAGAACAGACTCTTTATAGTCAGTGGGCAGGTGCGAGTGATTCCAAGACGAAGGACGAGCAGCACCTATTGCTGGAGAAGTGGCGAGTGGACGGAGGGGAAGGTCAAATGTATTGCATAAATCCAATGAATTCCGAATCACCCAAGAGAGCAACGCCTTCTCGGGGCCATTCTCCGCACTTGCTCGTGGTTTCTTTTTGACTTTGAGGTTGGGGCTGTCTCCCTCGCTGGCCTCAATGGGCGGCTTCAAGTTGGCATGCTTCAAAAGCACCGGACAGTCCCGATCATCAAAACAGACATGGCCTCGCTGGCCCTCATCTTCACCAAGCATGAAGCAGATGATGCCAACCACAACGGACCCCCATCCCCGGTCTTGGACAAAGGGCTGGCAAAGACGATGGACCTGTCCATGCTGGAAAAGATTAATGCGGCGACATTTTCAGAAACTGGAGGACACGCTCGACTGCCTCCCTGTGAGATGATGTCGCATGGACTCCTTCTTGTTCGTGGAAATGGGGTCAAGATATACCTTTGCGGTTGGCAAGATGAGTCAGCCATTTGTCTGTAAGACCAGGCCTGTGTATGTCTGCAGACAGACGGACGCAGATTGTGGGGTGGTCCACGGCATGGCAAACGTTATGGATGACTCTGGCCGTTGAGAGAGAAACACCAAACATTGGTCCACCAGAGATATCCAAACAGCTTGAACTCGATGTATTCAATTTCGACCGATGACCAGACGCTGATTCCATCGTGCTGTCTTTTCCACATTCCACCACAGCACCCAGAAAAAGACTCATCCATCCCATCACCACCACAAACAAGACTTGCAAGCAGAGAGACAGCACTCTAATGACACAGATTACACTCCCAAAAACCAATCAACAGACAAGAGAGGCCGCGATAACACATGCAGGGTCGACGGGCTGCCGCCCGGATTCGGCGCGACGGACAGAAGCGAGACAGAGCAGAGCCAATCACGGGGCGCGTAGATACACGTTCTGGGAAGGCGATGCCGGACGCATTCCGATGCAGCCCCGGTCCGCTCCCGGGGAGAAACCAAGATCCGGTGGCCGGTGGAAGCGGGGGAGATATTTAATTCTTCCCAATGTTCCTATCCAGTGTGTCCTGAATCTTAACACTGACATCTTTTTGGAGTGGGCAATGGAACAAAAGCAGACCAGGCATGGACAGGACCAAGACATTGGGAATTTGGGACCAGACACAATGGTTTTGTCCTGTCTCCCATCAATCCATGATCCATCCATCCGACAGACACCCACCCACTGTCAGTGTGCCGCACACGGGACAGACGCAAAAGAGAGAAGCAAAAGGGACTGCCGTCATCTGTCAAATGGAAGCCCCCACGTGGGCGTGCGTCTCCATCGGTGGAGCCCCAGAGACGCAGGACGTGGAAAGGACTGGAAAACACCACCACCACCCGCTCCCGGCCCCCTCCCCCGCCTCTCGTCTCGTCGGGTAAACCGTGTCGCATCGCGCTTTACGTACAGGCCGTAGCCGATGCATTTGTCCACGATGCAGAGGGAGACGAGGACGGCAATTGTCAATTGGCAATTGGGGCGCTGGAGTGGTGCTGTCTCTGGTGGTGGTGCTCTGCATTCAACATTCCCGTCCCTGCCAAGACATTCCAAGGTCCGCGGTTCCGGCGGGACCCCGACCACCCACAGCAGTCGCCGAGTCGTGCGAATGGCTCCATACCGGGGGGAATATATATATCACTCACAGTCATTCGCATCATCTGGGAGCTTGGGAGAATGTTTTGTTTTTGATGTCTTGATCGCGTACTGTACGCAGTTGGTTGAACATGTCCATCCTCACCGCTGCTACGGCCAAACCGGGAGCTGTCGTGGGTCTCCCCCTTGGCTCCGACGTCATCTCCAACCTGGGTCCACTCTTGAGCCTGGCTCTGCGCTTCCAGCAGATGCTCAGCACCGCGACCCTCGTGCTATTTATTCGCACCATCCTCGCCGCGAGGCTCGTCGCCACCGCCCTCTTCCTCGCCAGCCGACTGACCGCCCTGCACGCCCTGATCGTCACCCGAACCCTCACCATGACCACCGCATCGCTGACCACCCGCCTCTGCCACACCATCTGGGACTCGAAGCGGTCCCGACGCCTGCGAAAGAAGCTCGAGTTTGAGCTCTTCACCCTCATCCTCGGCCCCGGCGGGAATGCCCTCCTCCTGCTGCTCTTCTGGCCGGGTTGGCTGCTCCTTGGCGCCATCTTCTTTGGCCTCAAGGCAGGTGTCAGCTGAGAGTACGTCCCCTCCCCCTCGTAGAACATACCGACAGAAAAGCTCACCATCGCCTCAGCCTGTCCTGCATGTACGAGACACAAAAATAACCCGCCCGCGCCATGCGACCAAGCCGCCCGTCGACCGTCGCAATGCGCGCTCCATCCAGATCGCCGCGCCGAACGAATCACTGCGAAAAGAAGAACGTGTTGCCGCCCAGATCACGCCGAATCTCGGACTGGTAGTCCTTTTCGGGGTCAAAGTCCTGCCAGACGCTGGCCGGATAGATGTGCTTGTTCCGCTGGTACCACCGCCGGTCCACCACCTTGGTAAAGGTCGGATCATCCGAGGCTCCCTCGAGAGTCGTGATATCGGCCGGTCGCGACAGGACGTCGGAAGAAGAAGCCGACTCGGGATCCGCGCCCTCATTGAGCAGCGGCGCCTCGGCGCTGTAGCCAAACAACGGCTTGCCCTCGGGCCCCACGGTTTTGTTCATGATGAAGAAGTAGAACTCGTAGTGCTGGATGGGAAAATGTCAGCAGATGACCACAAATAAACCAAATTACCCCCCCAAAGCTTGCAACTCACATGTGGAATGATGATGGACCCGCGCACGAGCATCAGGTCGTCGACGCCCACCCTCGCCCAGTCCCGCCTCGCGTTGGCGCTCTTTTCCCCGCCGACCCCCAGCTCGGCCCCGACCTTGCGGCTCTTGTCGAGAAAGAGCCAGGCGTGGTCGCCCTTCTTGACCCGCACGATGCCGCCCGGAGTATTGGTCCCGTCGTAAAACACAAAGGGAATCGCAATCTCGGTCGCCTTGACCGCCGCCTGCAGCAGCAGGAACCGCTTTCGCAGCGCGTCCCGCTCCGCCGCCTCCCGTCGCAGCGCCGCCTTGGTCAGGACGCGGGGCACGACGGCCACCGAGGCGTTGGCGCCGACCTTGGACCCCGTCTTTGGTAGGGGGTCGGTGGTCTCCCCATCGTCTTGTCCCTCCGCGCTCTTGTCTCCGCCGGTCTTGGACTTGTCCTTCTTGACCACCGCGGGCGATTGCTCGTCCTCCCCGTCGTCGTCGGCAAACGACACCAGGGCCTTGGCGCGCGCCGCCGTCTTCTTCTTCTTCTTCTTGTGCTTCTCGACCTCGCCGCCGTCGTCGCTCGTCGCGTTGGCGTTCGGCGTCGTCTCGGTGGGCGGCGGCGTCGGGGCGGCCAGCACGGCCTCGCGCGCCTCGCGCACTTGGGCCTCGAGCACTTCGGCGCGTCGCTTGCGAAAGTCGGAGAGGGCGACGAGGCCGACCGTCGTGGTCGAGAGGCGCTCGTTGGTCGTCTGGTTCTGGGGGGCGAAGCGCGAGGTTGGCTGGTCGGAGGACATGGTCGAGGTGTGGTGTTCAGGTGGACGAGATTCGAGGAAGTTGGTGATGGTCTTGGGGCGCTGGCTTTGGAATTTCCAGGCGGGCGGGATGCTGGATGGCAGGGTCGAGATAGCGATAACGACCCACTTTTCTTGTCAAGATGCACAGTTCACATGTTCCAAGCAAGTTCACGTTTGTGGACAACATCATTTGCATTGCATCTTGCGTCTGCTTATTTCTGGCTGGTATCCCCGATATCCTTGAGCTTCCCTTGCAAAAAGCCCCCAAAGCTCTCAAAAATGGCCTGGTCGTGACCCTCGACCCAGTGAAGAGACACCGTCGTCTCGTGTATCCCAACCTCGACAGCAACGGCAAAGCCCAGCTGGCACTCCTCCTCCGAGGAGCCCTCTGCATGACCTGCACCACTGAACCGACCCTCCGCCAGCTCACGCTGCTTCTTCCTCCTCCAGGCCCGACTCCAGACGTTCTCCCTAGCCCGACCGATGCCCTTGGACTTGCCGCCCTCCCAGTTCCAGGAAACCAGCTCCAACGAACCAACCACCTCGAGGATGCGGTTGATCAGAGGGCTCGTGGCCTCGCCAGCGGGAAGCGTGAGCATCACCATCCTCGACGGCGGCGGGAGTAACTTGCGCCAGATGCTGGCCTTAATGCCGCGCGCAATGTCCTCGGCCGGCCTCATGGGCCCAAAGCTCCACCCGAGCGCCCACCGCCGCGTCTTGCTGCCCTGCACAAACTCGGTGACGGCAAAGTTGTCAATCTTGTGCTCCCGGAGCTGCTCGACGAGGGCCTCGAGGCTGGTCGCCTTGCCCACCATGGCCGTGTACCACTGCACGCGATCCCGCAGCACCAGGGACTCTCGCAGGAGCCTCCCGACAAAGGCCACCTCGCCGCCCTGGCAGACCATCTCGACGGGGGCGCCGGTGCAGACCGAGTGGGGCGGCCGTGATTTGTCCTTGGCTGACAAGAGCATGTCGTCCTCGGACGTGTAGAAGGGCGGGTTCATCATGACAAAGTCGATGCGTTCGATGCCTTGGTGGTCGAGCGGCACCATGTTGTCGTCTGGCTTCCGGTCCAGGACGCGGATGCGGTGTTCCAGTCCGTTCAGCTGCACGTTCCTCTTGGCGAAACCGAGACTCTTGGGGTCAATGTCGGTCGCCACGAAGCACCAGAGGCGCTGGGTCGCGCCGAGGAGAGGGTAGATGCAGCTTGCGCCGGTGCCCACATCGAGCCCGCAGAGCTTGCGACCTGGCGGGGCGTAGGACGTCGTGTCCATCAATCTCTTGAGCCAGAGAATGTAGTTGTGCCTGTTTGTGACCTGCGCCCTCGTGTGAGTGACTGTCCCCCGGACGCGGGACTGGATGGATCTCCCTTACCGGTGGGCAGAGCCGGTCGTCGGGAAGCTCCATCCGGAGGCCAAAGTCCTTGGCGAGCAAAGTCTTGGTCAACTGCATCACGGCCAAGGGGTGGCTAAAGTTGAGCTGTCCATGATCGTTGAGGCTGGCGGGGGTGGGCGATGTTCAGTCAGCCCTGACACTCTGGCTCCCATCGACGGGAGCTGCTGGGAGCTCCAAGCCAAAACTCACAAGGGAGCAAAGTCGGGATCCTGCTTGGCAAGCTGTCGGAAGCTCGGCTCGGAGGAGTAGAGGTTCCGAAAGTAGCCGTCTGCCCCGAGTGGTGACTGGTCCGTCGGTCTGGGGGGGGAGATGGCGGTTGTCGCCCGATTCTCGGAGGTGGCATTGATGCTCGCGTCCCCATCACCGCCCGGATTCTTTCTCTTTTTCGAGTCCATGGGGAAATGGACCGAGCATTTTCCACCTTTGCGATCGCGAAAGTGGCCGTGGTGTTGCTCGACGCGTCGTCGTGTGAGGTTGAGCTGCGGGACCGTGAGCAGGTCTGACAGATGAAAAGGACTGTCAGCCAGCTGCCAGATTGGCACCTCGCAGTTGTCCATGTCCCGAGAGTCGACATCCTTGATTCCTTTTTCCTGCTTTCTTTGTCCCGTCCATCTTAATTCTCTGCTTCTACGTTTCTGAATCCTGTACAGGTTCTCTGTGCTCTTTGGATTACTTTACTTGCATCCTGGAAATTGGCTGGGCTGCTAAACGTCACTTGGGCCGTCCTTACAGCGTGCCCTTCGTTGGAGCGTCTGTCCAGGAAAAAGTTCCAACAGATATCGCAGCTTCGAGCTAAGGTTTGACGCTCAAGTCAGCAAGCAGGACACGCAGAAGCAACACACTGACAGCCGACGAAGCACGTACCCTGTTTAGTAACTGGCAGAACCCGAAGCCTCCCGGCACTGGGCACAGCAATCGGAATGACTGAGACGAGGTCGCCCAGACGTATCCAGCCTGCAAGTTCGGAACCGTCGATAAAAACGACATTGTCTGCAAAAATGTACATCTGAAAGGTTCTGACGCCGTTGACCTGAACGACGCCACAATCATGCAAGAGAGGCTTGAGCAAGTTGGGATCATGACCCCTCCAGTTAACAACACTGTCCACAAGGTGCTGGAGCTTTTCGTTCAGTTCTTGCTCAGACTGTTCTCGGTAGTGACGGTCGCCCCCCAGCGTTGCTTGATTCCGGTCGGTGAACTGGTAGTGGTGCCAGTTGCTGATCTCATCGGCGAACACGGGCAAGGCGATGACGGCCAAGGTGGAAATGTTGCCGAGGCTCATGCCAGAGTACATGGACCAGGCGCCCGAGAAGGCCATCGATGAGCGAGGCGAGGCATCGATGGTGTTGCCCTTGGCCCGTCGGTACGGCCTCGAGACGTGGAGGTCATCTTCAAACTCAAAGGAGGGCGTCCAAGTGGAGTCGGAGGTGTCGTTGCTTGGGGGGTCTTCGTCTGCCGTCGTATCTGAAGGCGCCGGAATATCGGCGTTGATCTGGATGGGAACATCCTCCGGCCTCGAAGCCATGCCACTGCTGGCGTTGAAGGCGGTTTCCAGATTCATCAAGCGACGGGACAGGTCCCGGTTATTCGTCAGAAGCTCGGCAACATTGTTGCCCAGTTCGGTCTGCCACTGTTCGGCCCGCAGGAGAGAATCGCTCCGGACAATGCCCAGGATCAGCGACACGGACGCCTTGAAGCCCTGGAGGCGGGCGAGAATGGGCTTGAAGTCGCGCTCCTTTCGTGCCCATTGCAATCGATGCTGAAGGGATGGTGTCGACGTGGGGTCGGGGGTGGGCAGGTCACCGACGCAGGTCTCGAGGTCGGAAAAGACAAAGACGCCGTTTGTCAAGATGGCGATGAGCTGGTCGACTTGGATGAGGCCGGTATTCTGGGTGGGAAGGGAGGCGACGTTGGAAGCGAGACCTTGGAGTGTCGAGAGGAAGATGGTGGCCTCTTGGATCTCGGCCCTCACTTGGAGAGCGATCTGGGGTGTGTCGCACGCTGCTGTCGCATAGGGCGCCAGCACCTTGCAAATGGAAGCCGCGGCGGCGAGAAGTCCGGCGACCGAAGCCGCGACGCTCAGGGGGTCCATTCTCGCGTAACTGGCAGCAGTGTCAAGAGCGTGACCTCGGTCCTCGGTGGCAGTGAGGGGAGAAAGCACCAAGCTCAATGCTGTCCGCTGGTCTCACTCGGCTGCAGCCCAGAGGCGGGCCGCAGACGATGTGAGCCGCCCCCGGTCCGGCTGCTCAGCCCCCGGCTTGGCAAGGGGAGGGGGCGGGCGGGGTTCAAGATTCGGACAACTTCAAGTCTTCAACGGCAACCGGCGCGCCTAACCACCCTGCACATGGCCCACAACCAAGACCGAGTCCCAAAAAGACATTATATTTTCCCTATTACAGAGGACTAAAATACCATTTCCCACCCCCAAAACACCGTTTGAACCCAAGACAATCACAGGTGCTTCTCAAGGAGATCACCCTGCGCCGCCACCGTGGCGTAGTACAGGTTGGTCTCGCCCATGATGGTCAGGCGGCCGTCACTGGCAAACTGGAAGTTGGCGGCGGTGCGGCCCGTGTAGATCTTGCCGATCAGCTTGCCCGAGGGGTTCCAGACCTGGACGCCGTCGCCGCAGCCGGCGTAGACATTGCCCTTGGTGTCGACGTGGACGCCTGTACGGGTCAGTTTGGTGGTTCAGTGGGGGAAGGACACGAGACTCACCATCGGGGATGTTGATGTCGGTAAAGGCAAAGGTCTTGCGGTTCTCAAAGGTGCCGTCCTTGGCGACGTCGAAGCGGTAGCTGGGATGGGTTAGGCCTTGCTTGGCAGAGGTTGGCAGGACGGTGGCTTACATGGAGGAGGGGTTGGCAAGCTCGAGGCCGTTGCGCCACATGCCAGTGTCGGTGACGTAGGCGTGCTTGCCGCCAGGGGAAAAGGTGATGCCTGCAGGGGTCAGTGGTCAGGCACGACATTGGCAGGTCCGCGGGACTCACCGTTGGGCATGATGAAGCCGTCGGCTACAACAGCAACCGCGCCCGTCTTCTCATCGAAGCGGTACACCTGCCGAGGCAGACCAACTTCGGGGCGGAAGTTGTTGGAGAGACCGTAGCTCGGGTCGGTAAAGTAGATCTCGTCGTTGCGGGGGTTGACGGTCACGTCGTTGAGCGAGTTGAACTGGCGGCCGTGGTAGTTGTTGAGGAGGGCTGGTCCGGGTCAGTATCTGGGCATGGCAATTTGGTGCGGATGAACATACTGGTGGTCTTGTACGGCTCGCTGCTGGGGTCCAGGAGGACGAGGGCGGGAGGGATATTGGCACCCTGGCCCGAACCGACAAAGAGGAGCTTGCCCTTGTACTGGATGGCACCTGGGCATCGTTGTCAGGTTTGGCTCAGCCGTCGCGACGGTCAAAACTCACCGTTGGGGTTGGGGATCGGGGGGCTGTGCTCGACAAGCTGGATCTTGACCTTGCCGACGGCGTTGCGCTCGTTCTTGACGGCATCGGCCTCCTTGAGCGAGATCTTGTAAAGGACGGCCGACTTGTTGGCACCGGTGCCGGCGTCGGGAGCACCCGCGTTCTGGGCGAACCACATCTCGTCCTTGGCCTTGTACCACACGACGGCCTCGTGGAAGATGGGGTCCTTGGACGTCTGGCCGATCAGGGACAGAGTGGGGTTGGGTCCAATGATGGCGAGGAACTCGTCGTCGTACACGTGGAAGGGCTTCTCCAAGAGTCCGGCAGCCGTCATGTTGGTAGGAACCCAGGGGGCCTATGCGCATGGGTTAGCTGTGTCACGACCGAGATGCCCGCAGGTCGTGGCAGTCGCTGGTGCTTACACTGCTGCCGTTGTACTCCTCGGGAGTCGGCACCGTGGGCAGCACGTTGAAGCTCTTCTGGTTGATGACCTGGGCCAGCGCGGGCAGGGCGCGCCTGTCATGGGGCGAGGCCATGACGGAGCCGAAGAGGGCCGCGGTGGCGGCGAGGGAACGAATGGACGCCATGGGAGAGACTGGACGGGAGGGCTGGACAGGTGCTGCGTGGAGAGCGGTCGGGGTCCAGAGGGCGAGGATCCAAGGTCGGGTCAGCGGCGGCGCCGAGTATTTGAAGGCCGGCGCGGTGAGGGGTCCGTCCGGTCGTGCAACAGGCGCCAAGGTGCATCGGGCATCTGTCATGTATAAGACAAGGTGATATCATTGTGCCGCGGACCCAAGCAATCTGGTTGATCAGCGGATTACCCGGTCCTGGGTTCCGACCTAGGGGGGATTCCCACGTTCCTGGGCCGGCGATGCTTCCAGGCCCCGCTCGAAGGCTCGGATGGGGAGGCGGCGGCCAGGGGTAAAATCCGGGCGGACTGCCCCAGCATCACCACCATGCCTGGATGAGCTTGGTGTTGACGAGTGGACGAGTCGGCGAGCGCGTGCCTTGCATAGCCATATTGGCTCAATCCCACATTATCCACCCGAATGCGCCATCGAGGCAGGCGACATTCTACCGCTGGACTGGATCCTTATAGCCGGCGGGTGGGAGCGAGCTTGATGGCTCCCAGAAACCGGGCGAAATGACAGCGTCACAGTTGCCCAAGCCGGCCGGCCCGCAATGTCACGATCCTGAGGTGTCGTGACACGCAAGACAGGACGCAAGGCGCGGAGACACGGTCAAGACGGTACTGTCTCGCCGTGCGCTGCGTACGGGACATTCGAAAT
Organism: Podospora conica; assembly: GCA_030685255.1. Taxonomy (NCBI): domain Eukaryota; kingdom Fungi; phylum Ascomycota; class Sordariomycetes; order Sordariales; family Podosporaceae; genus Podospora; species Podospora conica. The sequence goes on from MU839499.1 coordinate 60,109, forward strand.
TCGAGGGGGAGGAGATGCGGAGAGACGACAGCGAGGCCCACCCGGGTTACCACCTCCCCCATTCGTTCATCCACCACGGCCGATCCTTCGCGGTGGCCGTGCTCGCCTGGTCCTCGCTCCGCGCCGGGCCTCGGGGAATCGCAAACGGCGCGGGACAGTCGGGAGCTTATTTGGACGGCCGCTAGCTCATGAGCTCATTGACCATGCCAGCATCTTCCCCGCGATTGCTACCATTCCAAAGGAGGGAACCCGGTTTCGCATGCTGGGCCTGGGTAACGATTTCCGTGATGCAGTCCAGGCCTGATGCAGTCGGGTGTCTGTTTGCCATGTCGGATTCGAGGTCGACATTTATCGGCAAAATAAAAGACGTCCCCGCGCGGCAGTCCCGGGCGGTCTTCTGGAAAGCGAGACATGGGAACAAGTGAGGGGCTGCAGGTTGCTGGTCTGGTCAACTCAGGCTGCTGACGAGTTCCCGTCGGCGTCGGTGAACAGGCTCTCGACTGCCTCGCTTCTCTGTGACCAAAACCTGGCTGACTGTGATCATGTCCACGCTGGTCATATTTACCTCGTCTGACCTTTATTGTTTGATACTAGGTGCTCGGCACATGAGAGCACCTGTCCTGCCCGTCTACTCCGTAGTGATGACATGGAGACCACGGAGTGGAACATGGCCGCAATCTTGAAGTCCGAGGAAGACAGCATCTGGTATCAAATTGGTGAGAACGGATTCTGACCAAAAATGGTCGTCGTCATCGGCTGCGCGTCCCCGGGTGCCAGGCTCACTGGACTTGTTGGTGTGTACCACGCCTCGAGCGCTTCTGCCTGACCCAAAGCCTCCCAAGGGACACCTAGGCCCTGTTTGGTTCAAAATCTCTGGTTAATGATACAACTGGCCAAGTACCGAAAAGGGTACATACGAGTCGCCAAGCCCTGGACCGGGGCCTCGCGCATCCGATCATGTATTTTTGCCACCAAAACAGGGCACTTTCAATGACGTAAACCCATTCTCCAGGCCTCGATCCAAACGTAACCTGTAAAGGATCCCCTAGCCCCTAAAAATCGTATTACGAGCCTAAATACCCCCCTAAATATAGCGTTATAAGCGAATACCCCCCCTGAATATAGCGTTATAAGTGTTGACTTCCTTTCCTCTTTCGTAGTATTAAAATACTACTTTCTTTTTTAATATTATTTAGACCCTGTTAGTATTAACTTTTAAGGGCGGAAGTAATATTAGTTAAATAGGAGAGACGGGGGAGCTATAGTATTTAAATCGTAGTAATACTATACCGTGTCTATAGAAGCGAATACCGCTTACTAGTATTACTTATTATAAAGCTCTATCTTATATATTAGTTTAACTATATATAATAATAATAATACCTATCGCGTATCTAACCGGGTACCGTATAGTACGAACCGCTCCCGTACTAGTATACTACTTAATATTTAAACTTTCTTCCTACCCCTATCTATACTACTATACTAGTTACCTACTTATATACTCTCGCCTCGGCTTAGTACGTATCTAACCGGGTATATATATTACTAATCGTATCCTACTCTAGTATACCTACTACTACTACTATCGCTACTACTAATATACCTTCCGGTACTAAGCTCCGTTCCGTCTCCGACTTTCTTAACGAGGCCCCTCCGGACTATAGCCGCTATAAGAATAACCCCGTAATTAGTACTAGCCTCCTTATAAAAGACCCTTAGGCCGATAATAGTAATTCCCCCCCGCCCCCGGCCTCGGCCCCGGCCTACTTAGCGCCGGCCTCGCCCCTAGCTTTCGAATTCGATTTACTCGACCCTACTACCTTTAAGCGGGGGGGGTCTAACTCGCCTCCTCGCCCTAGCCGCCTTATTATACCTAAAGATATTTATCTTTATAGCTAAACCGCTATTAACGCGGTATTTTATATACCGGTACCTCTAGGCTACTCGACTTCGTAGAGCGAGCGACTATAAGAGGTAATAAGAGAGAATACGGTACGGCGGCGTAAGACTTACGCTTAGCTTTAGCCAGAGCCTTTATCTAATAAGGATTAAGATTAGGCCGATACGGGGGGGGATATATCGATTAATACGGTACGGCGCCGAGCCGGCCCCCCCGTAACGCCGTATATCGACCCTCTCGTAGTTCCAGCCGTTCCTAAGGCTCCGCTTCGTTACTCGGCTTTAAGGGATACGAACGAGTAGACGGATCCGCTAATACTATCTCGATATACTTTACCTAACGTAACGCTCGTAGGGGAATACTCTTCTAGTAACGACGACGGCGACGATAATAGCGATGTAAAGATGGTTAATAGGCCTGTACGATAAAAGTTAGTCTCTCCGGTAGCCCCTTGGCGAAGTATTCGATGCGTTAAGGGGCGAAGGGGGCGTATCTCCTAAAGCGACTACGATATAGGTTTATCTCTAACCCCTAAGACTACCGGCATACCCTTACTTAAAGGTTAAGGTCGAGGCCGGGGTCGAGGCCGGGGACGGGGCCGAGCTACAAGCCGAGCTACGGCTCGTAGGAGTCGAGGGCGGGCTTATATAGTACGAGCTACTCCTTATACGTATAGCCGCGGTACCCTTAACGCTACCTTTAATACCGCCCTTAATACCGCCCCTACCTCGGACTTCGCCGATACCCTAAGCGAGCGCCCTAAGCCTATTATCTATACCGATAACGGCGCTACCGCTTCTCTTAACGAGGGTATTACTCCAACCCCTACGGGTAAGGATAATAACGGTAGTTAGATTATCCTATAGTTCGGTATATTTATAAAGACTTTAGTAGTACTTACTATTAAGGGCGAGCTAAACCGTAATATCGGATACTAGCTAAAGAAGGCTTTAACTAAGGTTATAGTCGCTCTTAAGAGTAAGTTCCCTACCGGTAATTAGGATATTAGTTACCTTTAGAATAAGTAAAAGTTTTAAAAAGCTAAGTATAAGGTCTAGCTCGAGTTCTGGTAAAAGTCTAGTATTATTCTCGACCCCGTTATAGGCCTATTCTATGCTAGCGATAAGGCCTGGAACGACTTTACCTTAAACTATCTAGGGTTTAACTAGCTACGGAATATACCGCTTCTCTTCCGCGAGGAGTACTCGCTCGTCTTTACTATTAACTAGGCGACTAGCGAGTATATCGTTACCTTAAACGAACGGTTAATATCGTTAGCCGAGGAGCGCGGTATTAAAAAGCGGCGGCGTAATCAGATAGCTTAAGCGAAAAAGGGGGTATCTATAAGTAAATATCGGAGGGAGGGAAGTTAGCTATCTAACGGCTCTTCTAATAATAATAATACTAACGCGGTACCTCCTCTTAGGTAACGCCGGTACCTTAATACGGCCGCTACTACGAATAACCTAGCGAACTCTCTCGAGTCGTCGATACGGATACTCGTCGATAGTAGTATATTCGGTACGACTCCGGCTCTATCGGCGCGGACCGAGCCTATATCCGAGTATCTTAACGAGTATATAGATATAGTAATTAACTAGGAGCCGTAGCGGCGCCTATAGATAAACTATTAGTACGAGTTAATTAGGAAGCTCGAGGTAAAGGTCTTCTAGTAACGGAAATAGTTAGATAATAAGGATAGGCGCGACTTTATAGCAAAGTATCTTCTCGGGGAGGAGCCGCGATTTATTATAGCGTAAGGGTAGACGGTACCGTATAGCCTAGCGATAGATAGGTATTAATAGCGTAAGGGTATACGGGTTCGTAGGCGGGCGGCGGGTTCGTAGGTAACGCTTATATATAGAAATATTAGTAAGATTCGTTTCGTTAGCCTTTAAAATACATACTTTCCTATATATACTAGCTACTCGCCGAAGACGTCGTCGTATACGATAGCTAATAATAAGGCTATAGTAATAGGGAGATATAAGGAAACTAAGGCGAAGACTTTAAAGGCGAGTCGTAGCGTTAGTAGTAAATTACCCTCTACCCCCTTTATATAATTAGTACCCGCTCTTATATATACGTCCCCGCTTATTTTAGACTTTATAAACTCGTAATACCTCCCTTTCTACCAATATACGATATATACGATAATTAAGTTACAATAACGTAAATTAATATAGGCGGGGCAGCGATTTAACTTAGTACCTAAAGGGCGACGACGACGGCGAATCTATCTATCTAGCCCTATAAGAGCGGCCCTAGTCTATATAACCCAGGCCCTAGCCTATACGATATAGCGACCGGCTAATAACATCCTCCTCCTCCCCCCCCCGTTACTCTCTTCTATTACCCCCCCCTATAGCTCGCTACGCCGCCTCGACGGCGCATAGTCGCTCCTTAAGTCTCGCCTCGAGCGCGGCGAGCGAAGCTATAAAAGTATATCCGCCTATTATAGCGGATACGGCGGCAGCCGCTATAGGGCTAGTAAATACGGTATTATATATAGCCCTAGAAATATATATTAGTACTAAACGGATAAGCGTTTATACAAGCGGGGGAGCGTATATACCGGCTAACGAGGTTATTCCTAATTATAAGGTTAAAATAATACGGCGCCGCCGCTACTACGTACTACAGCTTATAGTATTTACCCTATATAGGCTTACCGGTATCTACCTAGGCCTACTAGGTAGAGAGGATAGTAGGGGAGGGTAAGCGGTAGGCGCGATTACCTTCGTAATAGTTATAGTAGGAGCTACCGGTACGGGAGCCGTACTCCTAGTATACCTTCCCGTCTACTAAGTAACGGGCGTAAGAGGGGTCGTAGATAACGCCGGGGGGTTCCTCCTTCTTCTTACCCTTTTTCTTCTTCTTCTTCTTAGCGGCGGCGGAGGAGGAAGAGGAGGGAGAGTCTACGGGGTCGGACTTCTCGGCATCGGACTTCTCGGTATCGGACTTCTCCTTCTCTACCTTTACCTCCTCTTCCTCCTCCTACTCCTCCTCCTACTATTAATTATAGTCCTATAAGTATATTAATCTTAGTCTAGTTCTATACGAGCGGGTATATACGTACGGGGTCGGCCTCCTCCTCTATAAAAGCAGGGGGGGAGGGCTTATTAATAGGCTTCCAGCCTAGGGTACGAGAAGTACGGCCGGGGGGGTTAGAGGGGCCGGGCGTAGTCTCGGCGCGTAGGGCGGCGGCGGCGGCGCGAGCGCGAGCGGCGTTAGCGTTACCGCGCGTAATAACGGCGGCGAGGCGGTCGAGGCCGTCGGCGTCGTCGGCGGCGGCGGTCTCGGCGGCGGCGGTATCGGCGGCGGCGGCGAGGATAGCGGCGGCGACGGGGTCCTCCTCGGGGATAGTGGTAAGGGGAGCGGGGGGCGCGGGGCGGACCAGGCTAGTACTAGGGGGAGCGGAGGCAGCGTCCTTAGGGTTGGGGGGGGCGGGTTCGGGCTCGGCGGCGAGGGAGGCGGCGAGGGCGGCGTCGCCGGCGGTAGCCTTAGCGAGGTTGGCGGCGGCGAGGGCGGCGGCGAGGGCGGTGTTAAGGTCCTCCTCCTCGGAGGCGGAGGGCTTAGGGGCGGCGGTAATAGTAGCGGCGGTAAGGGCGGCGGCGGCGGCGGAGCCGATAGTAGGCGGGGGTGGGGCGGTAACTTCCTTACCCTTCCGGGCGGCGGATCTAGTCTATTTACTTTAGGTTAGTTTCCATCTCTATCGGCGCGTATACGTACGGATATATACGGGGGCGTATATATACTAATCTATTAGGGGTAGGGGGGGGGACGGGGCGAGAGGTAGGAAGGGGCTTACGGGCCTTAGGCGTAGCGGAAGTAGGAGTAGGTTCGGCGGGGTCGGCGGCGCCGGAAGGCGCGTTAGTAATAGTTAATATCTTATCTTATTTTTTTAGCTAAGTAAGTAAATCCCGTATATTAGTAATTACTTTATTATCTATAAGTACGCTTCCTATAATAGTTACGTAGGCTAGAGAGGAGGAAATAACTTACGTATCGCGCGGCGTAGTAGTTACTGGAGAGGAGAGGAAGGCGGTAAGGTTAATAGTTTTTTTTTAGTAGTTTAGGTTATATAAAGTACGGAGTATAGACTTACTTTTCCTTTACGTATAAACTAAAAAAAACAATCCTCCTTTTAGACTACCTTTATCTATAACCTTTATCTATTATCTCTATTACGTTAACGTAGCTATACAGCTCCTCCTTATACGGTACCGCTTCGTACGAAGCGTACGTTTATTTAGTATAGTATAAACCTATCCCCCCCCTTTCTAGCCCTTTACTAATATAATTTAAGCGCCTTTATATCTCTAAACCCGTCTCTCCCTTTACGCCCTCCGTAACGTCTAAGCCTTACGCCGATATCTTTTATAGTCCTACTATATACGGTACGCTATCTTATCTCGAAAAGCCTTTATCCTCTTATCTTATACTATCTCCCTTATTATCTCCTCGTTATTATAGGTATTACCATCCTTATCTCCCTCCTCCCCTTATACTACCTTATCTTCCTCGAGCTTAGGCTCTATTAGATCTATCCTTTTAATAAAGTTGTATAAGCCTGTAACTATATATATAAGGTCCGTCTAATAGGTAATTCGGTACTTAGGAGTACTAGCTCTAAGTATCTTAAACCTCCTTTTAAGTACGCCGATAGCCCTCTCGACCCCGTTTCTTAACTTAGTATACCGGAGGTTAAATAACTTACGTATATTCCGGGGGCGGCGGCGACTACTACCCTATTTACTTAGGTAATACCTCGTCTTAAAATACGGTATTACGATACCCCTTATCTAGTAGAAGCTAACGTCTACTAAATACTACTTCCCCTCTAGGATTTTAAAAATACTACGTTATATAGCGATCCGTAATAGCCGAGAGTTATATATAAACCCTTTAGCCCCGGCTAAAATAAAGGTAAAATACCTTTAAAAGTTAATAGATAGGAAGATATTCTATATAGGGAAGCTCTTCCGTAAGCGGAATATAATAAACTATTCTTCCGGTATGTAGGCGTATATAAGAGTTCTATCTATCGAGCCGACATAATCCTTAAAGTATTTCTCGAGATATACCGCGTTAAGACGAGTAGGTACCGTATTTTCGTTAGGGAGGATAACATAGTACGTAAATAGGAGAAGTATTACCTCTAAAACTTTAACGAAGTTCCGGTAAATAGTCTCGGTACTATAGCCGAAGATTTAGTACAGGTTCCGGATAGTTATATTACTGCTATAGATCGTAAGGAAGGTTATTACCTTCTCCTTAAGTAATATCTATCGCGAGTCGTAAAGGTTAGTATTTTAACGACGTATCTAGGCGACTAGTTTACGGAAGACGTAGTACTATATTCGGTAGAGATCGAAAAACTTCGGGGCCGCTTTAAGGCGTAAGAGGTCCGTAATAATAAACGCCCCTTACCCTTTATCTGTATTAACGGAGCGATATATAGTATTATTACTTCCTCGGCGACGTTTAAGTTATTACTAGATAATAGCGGTATATACTACCTAAAGGAAAATCCTTAAAATAAACCGCTATATCTTAAGGGGGGCTAGTATATTAATAAAGCTAGTCGTATAGGAGCTAAGCTAGCGTAGTATAGTACTATAGGGGTAGTTATAGGTATATAAATGTAAAGGGGGTAATAACGCTGAAAAAAGGGGGTAGTAGTAGTAGGAGAGTTAATAAAGCGGATAGGAACGGGGTAAGCGGAGCTAGTCGTATAAGAGCTAAGCTAATATAATATAGTACTATAGTAGTAGTTATAGGTAGGTATGTAAATGTAATAGGGGTAATAATACTAAAAAAAAGTATAGTAGTAGTAGGAGAGTTACCAGAGCGGATAGGAACGGGGTAAGCGTATATAAGCACATACCCGTAGTACTAGGCTTAGTAAACAAATACGTTACGATTCTCTATCTCTAGCTAAGAAAAACCTACTTTAACCGAGGGTAATGAAAACTAGGTATAGAGGACGTAAATGTAACCCTATACAGGGATGTAAAAGAGTGGTATATAATCGAGAAGGATTTAGGTAATCGGCGGCTAGTGCTGCGGCCGAAGTCGGCGAGCTACTTATTAGTGCGGTCACTTTCGGCTATTTGTCCTCTAGAGAATGGCTTTTTGGTGTCCTCCAGCGCCGAACCAAACAGGGCCCTAAGCTCGCCTTCTGTTGGCGGAGATGAGAGGCTCATTTTGTGGCGAAGTAAGAGCCACGAGGGCGTCAAGACGGGAGAAAAAGTGGCATTGCCTCGTCCGATCAGTCGCTTGCCGATGCAATTGTGTGACGCGTGTCTTGTCGAGCTTCGCCTGTTGTCATTTTGATCCGAGGGTCGATCAATGGCGCGAGTCGAGCATGTTTCTTGCAATGTCGGAGAGGTTTCTTCAGAGGTGAAGAAAGCACACGTGGGCTGGACGCCGGTGGTACCTGCATTTGAGCATCGAGCAAACACTGCTCCCAAGGTCAAAAGAAGAAAAGACATGGAACTTGGAGGGGGACGCGAACAAAAACCGTTGGCACGTGACTTCGTGTCTGCCCCGCCAGCATCGGCTGGGTCATCGGGAAGCGCCATTTTCTGGCCAAAGCTCGCCAAACCGCGGCCCAAGCTTTTTCATCACACCCCACCCGGTTTCCCGTCATCCGAGGATCGATGAACCGCTCGTCTGCGACACTTGCTCGACACTTGCTCGACACTTGGCCGTGTCGTCCTGGCACCCGCCGCGTCCCTCGTGCAGCACGTTGCACCCGTGTTTATTATCGAGTGGCAAAGGTTAAAATGTTGTGCAAAAATGGGTGGGCGTGCCATGTCCACTGTTGTTTTGGGGGGCATTGCGACGAAAACAGTTTGGGGAAAAGTGTCCAATGGTTCGCGTGACTCGGAATCGAGCATCGAGTCGAAGAACGACGTGGCGGGTGGCGTGCGTCTTGGCTGGACAAATAATTCAGAGGTGGCCGATTGATGAACCTTGCCGTGTCGACAGCAGTGCTGAACAAGATCACGAATCTTGTATCAAAATACGGGCATCATCTCGTACGCATTTGGTACCCTTTGCTCGAGCAAGAGTTGACCTCGGCTCTCTCTTGGTCGAGTCTAGATGGTCAAAAGGTTCATGTGCACAAACCATTTTGTGTCCAAAGCAGACGCTGCCCAGTGCCGACGTGTTGAAGAACCAGAGTGGGGTCGGGTGGCCGCGTGGCTCACCATGGGGGCCGTGCTTGGTGAAAAGACCACTGGGGGCAGGGCAGTCGGCGGGCCACGGGGGTGCTGGGGTGCCAATCGCGGTGGCCGCGGTCGCGTCAACGCCAAATCTCGCAAATCTTTCCGCCTCCTCCTCAGCACCCGACCCCGACCCCGACATCGACGTCTGCTCGCCCGTCGCCCGCCGTCCATCGCTGCCCTGCCGCGTCCCCGTCCGCACTCCTGCGCTCGCTCGCTGCTCCCACGGCTGCAATGACAATAGACCTCGACCTGCTCGCCAGCACCCCTCGACTCGACGCACCAAGTGGCCGAGACAAAGACGACACGCCGCTTCCGCTCTCGGCACCCAACCGACTGGCCAATCTGCCTCACGGCAAAATGCAGCGCGATCCCAACCCGCCGCCGCTCCCCTCTGGCCTCAGACTCCGACCCGACAACACCGTCGACGCGCCCTCGCATCGCGTCTCCCCCCCGACCGCCGCCCCGACCCACCGACACGACCACCGCGTCGCACCCGCTGTCGGTGTCCCCGAGTCACACACTGCCCGCGCTGGCAGACGCCCCCTCCCCGACAACCGATCCGCCCCCTCGACCCAGCAGCACCACCAACACCCACTCTCCAACCGGACCTCGCAGGACACGAGCACCACCAACGACACGGATCCCGTCTTCACCCCGCCCATCAGCGAAGGCGGCATGAGCCCTGGCGGGGGCGGCAGCGCTCGGGACTCGAGCCAAGAGTCGCAGCTCATGCAGCTCTCCAATGCCGCCGCAGCCCGGGAGAGAATCCCCGAGTCCAGCAGCGACGACTCGACCGATGCGGGCGGAACCGGGCACTCGTCGAAGAAGAGAATGGCTGACGGCGTCGTCAAGTCGCCCGTTAGGATGGGCGGACACTCAAGAAACACAAGCACCGTAAGCATGGCTTCGACGACTGGCAGCCGCATCGGGGAGGTCAGTCTTGACGTGATGGCTCACCAGCCCGCCCACCCTTTCTCTGCATCTGCTAACTCCAACGTAGCTTTCCGCGGAGCTCAAGGCCCGATTGTCATACGCAATGGTCAAGGTCAATCACGGATGGCAGGCACACAACATTGACCAGATTGAGACGCTCGCCTCCCATGGCGGCTCTCCTACCTCTAGCAACTCGACAATCCACTTGCGGACCGCGTCCTCGGCCAGCCCGCAGCTCTCCAGCGCGTCGCAGCGGGGAAGCAACAACACGACCCCTGCCACAGGCCTCTCCCAGCAGTTCCCACCGCGTCTCAATGAGTCAGCATGGCGGGACCCGCGGTTCGGGGGGAGTCCCACGTCTCCCGTCAAGGCCGGACATTCTCTCGCCCCTCCTGTGTCCATCCAGCCCTCCCACTATCACAGCAACCCCCGTCGGAATTCCAATATCAGACACACGCCCACGCTGCTCTCCCAACAAGCCTCGCCCAATCCCGGACCAAACACACCCGGCCATCCCAGTCCCTACCCGAACACAGCCGCAGGAGCAGCAGGAGCACCCCAAAGGACGCCCGTCGTGGACCCAATGCTGTTTTCTCCCCACCAGAATGTGCGGGAAAAGGACGCCATCGAATCCCTTCTCTTTATGAGCAGTCCAGGGAACTCGGCGAACCTGAAGCATGCCTTCCCCTCGTCCTCCCAGCCGTTGCCTCAGAGGACAGCCCTGCCGACTTCGCAGCCGAGGAAAAGCCTCCCGACGGGCAGGAGGCCGATGCATGCCCGGTCCCAGTCGCACACGCAGAAACGGGTTGGGTTCGAGCGGTCGCCCAATGACATGGACATCGACGACGCTGCGGGCGGGCCACCTTCTCGAGGCACTCCCCGGAGGAAAATGAACGCCAATGGCGGCTACGGGCAAGGGGAAGCGCATCTTCCACCGTCGAGGCTGAAACCGCTGCCCGTGTCGTCGGGCCTCACGGTGCCACCCAGGCCGCGCACTGTCCTCCGGGACGCCGACATTGACCGAATGCTGGACCGTGTGACGGCAGCTGCCGACTCGGACTCGGACGGAGAGATTGAGATTCCTGTACCCAGGGCGCGCCGGGACGGCGCTCCCGCCGTCGGCGCTTGATGATGGCCACCCATCCCCTTTGCTAACAACCGTTTGTCGCATATATAGCCGTTGCAGTTTTCTTGGAACTTGGTCCTTTCCGTCACAACACATCAGCGCTTGCATTTGTGGCCGCCGCACGTCACCTATCCTGGGACTCGGGGCTTGCCCCCTCTCAGCTCTCCCACATTGCATCTTTTCTCGTGGCAGCATGCCGGCGCGGTTGTTGGACTGTGTCGGGCGGAATTGCATTCGTGGGGTTATTCTTTCCTCCGGGAAGACAATGTCAGGGGTTGTTTCCCGGGCGGCGTTGTGTTTTGCGGGCATTTCTACTTGTTGATATCATGACTAGCAGCGGCACGGCGGGGAACTCACGACTTGCATGCGGCTTGGGAGTCTCGGGCGTGTTGAGGGGCCAGAGGCAGATGGTTCAGAAGCGGAGGTGTATATATTCCGGCAGTCGCTCTTTGGCCCTGGTCACACGCAAATATGACATGAATGAAGCTTTGCTTGTCGCTCCTGGTGTTTGGTGGGATACCCTGGTTTCCTATGTTTCTATGCTCTATTATTCTCATTCTTCATCCTCTCTATCCGTAGACCAGGAAGACCGGCTCCCAGTCACATTTCCTCTCCCCAGTCCTACCACCTCCCTCCATGCCCTCCATGCTGCTGTCCCTGTCCCCCATACCCATACCCTCCCGACGAACTCGACGGCGCATACTGCGGCTGCGCGGGATACCCCCCGCCCTGACCGCCCCCACTCGTCTTATTCTTCCCCCCCAACAACCCCCCAATCAGCCCCCCTACGCCGCCCGACCCGCCCGCGCTCGACGACGAGTACTGCGACGACGACGAGTGCGAGTCCTTCTTGCTGCCCTTGATCTTCTTCTCGATAAAGTTGGCCGCCAACGCCCCCGCCGCGCCGCCGACAATCTTGCCCATCGTCCCGCCCGACCCGCCGAGCTTGCTGCCGAGGTAGCCGCCCGCGACCGTCGAGACGAAGCCCTTTTCGCCCGTGGGGCCGTCGGGGCCGTCGGCGTACTGGGGTTGATGCTGGGGGGTGGTGCCAGAGTGGTGCGAGTGGTGCGAGTGCGCAGAGGTCGGGCGGCTGTGGGGGTTGGGCGAGGGGGGGTGGTACGGCTGGAGGTGCTGCTGCGGCGCGGGGGAGTGGTAGGATGGTTGCTGGGGGTAGGCGGGGGCTTGGTAGGGGTGCTGGGCGGGTGGGGAGGAGTATTGGGGTTGTTGGGGGTAGGGGCTGTGAGGCTGCGAGGGAGGGGCGTAGTAGGGTTGTTGATGTTGCTGGTGTTGCTGGGGGTTTCCGCGGGGAGCTGGTTGCCCGGAGGGGTTGTAGTAGTCTTGTGCTGACATTGTGCAGTGGTGATGCTGGAGTGCAATGTTTGCTGTGTTGATGTTTTGACGAGGTTTTGGTTTGATTTGGATGCTGGGGAAATTGTGGAAGGGACGTCAAATATATGATGACGTCCCCGGGATGGCGGAGGCAAAGATGTGGCGAAGTGAAGGAGGGCGGACCCGTGCTTGCCGTGGCGGTCGGAGTTGTCGGCACGGCCCAATCGCAGCGACTCGGGGTTTCGACACAGCCCCGGGAGCTGATGTGGTCACCCAGCCAAGCCACCCGACCCGACCACGCTCGGCATCCTGGTGCAGGTGGTCGATTGCCGACCCATGATCAAGCCAAGCTGCAGGCTTAGTCTTTAGATCGGCCAAGATGGTGGGAAGGCGCTGCTCGGTTTCGGGTGGAAATGACATGGAGTTTCTGGAAGATGGAAGTGGCTCGCTCTTCCCTTCACTCACTGTCATGATGCCAAGGAACGTGCGAGAAATGTTTGTTCATTACGTCTGAAATTATCATTAAGGAGCGTGCAATCATTAGGTTCGCGCATCAGAGTGCATCTGACCAACAGGCCAGCAAAACCTGGGCTGTTCATCTCACTCATCATTCCCGCAGATGTCATCAAATCTTGAGAATCGCGGCGGCGGCGAGGATCCCCTTGGCCGTCCTCGACACCCACTCGTTGGCAATGGAAATGTTTCCATACTGCACGCCCTCGGTGATGCCGGGGAATGTGACGGCGGCGTAGCCTGCACCATCTCGTGTGAGTACTCCAAACCAAAGGGTGTGTTGACGAGGGAGGAGAACTCACCAGTGTCCAGTCCAGGGGCAGTCACGACGTGCTTGTAGAATTCGCGGTTGGGAAGGCCGCCCTGCGACACAAATCCCCGCTGGAAGTCGCGGTACGCCTCGTTGAGACGCTTGACGAGGTTCTTTTGCTTCGGCCCCAGCTTGGTCGCCGACTTCCTCAGCTTCTCAAACTTCTCGGCCTCCTTCTCAAACACATCGATCGCCGCCTCCAGCTCGGCAAGGTCGACATCGGCGTCGGCAGTCTCAATGTTCTCGGCCACGTCCTCAAGATAGGCCCGCAGCTCGGCGGCGTAGTCGACCACGTTGAAGGGGATGATCTCGTCGTCGAGCAGGTGGAAGGCGAGCAGGGAGAGATACTGCCCTATGGCCGAGTGGACGTGGAATCCCGGGTCACCAAAGTTGGCCATCCAGTGGTACGTGTCGTAGTTGCTGTGGTAGTGCCAGATGGGGTCGTTGCCGCCGCCTCCGGCGCCGACGTCGAGCTGGAAACGGTGTTGTCAGCGGACCTTTCTCACCATCGTCCCGGTGCGGGGCACATACCGAGCCGATTCCGCTGTGCAGGAACGCGGTAAAGTCGCTTCCGCTCCCGAGCACCTCGACGTTACCGCCCGTGGCGTCTTGCCAGGCGTCGTACAGGCTGCGGTTGAAGCCCCCAAAGTTGGGGTGCACAATCTTCTTCATCAGCGAGGTGCCGATCTCGTGCAGCTCGGGCGTCGCCGCGATGCCGGGGCGGGGGCCGGACACGGCGACGTCAATGTTGAGGTAGGCAATGGCCGTGTCCTTGAGCCAGTCGATGTGGTCTTCGACCCACTCGACCGAGCCGACGAGGCCGTATTCCTCGGCGTCCCAGGATGCGAGGACACTTCAGAATGTCAGTTTTGTTCCTTTTCCTTGGGAGCAAAGAGGCAAGGGTCTTACATGTTCCGCTTGGGCTTCCAACCGCCGTCAATCAACTTCTTAAACGCCTTGGTCAGTTCGATGAGGATGGCCGAGCCCGAGTTGGGATCTCCGGTTCCGCCTGAAGTTGTCAGTCTCTCGCAGATTCCGCTCGACGTTGGGCCACATACCGATCATCCACGTGTCGCGGTGGTTTCCAATCACGAGCGTCTCGTCCGGGTTGGTGCCGTTGATGACGCCAATGACGTTCCAAATCGGAGTGATTTTGCCCTCCATGACGTTCTTCAGAGAGAGGGTCACTCCGGGTGCGGGACCCGTCCGGTACTCGGCATCCAGAGCACCCTTCCAAACGGTCCTGTTGACTTCGCTTGGCGTCAAGCCATGGCCGTCCAGAGCAGCAAGGAGAGGCTCAGCGGAGCGGAACGAAATGGGAAGTGACGGGATCTTGGGGGTGACCTTGGAGGTGTCTGCACGCGGCACACCCTCCTTGGAAGCGTAGCCCGGCGTGGTTGGGTCGCCGGGGTAGGTGGACAGGAAGAGGACCGACCCCTTTTGGACCGAGTCGGGGTGTCTTGCAGGGCCGTCTGCGAGGAAGAGTCAGCCGATACTGAACCGACAGCGGGAGAGGGGTTCCTCACCCGGATACGCCTCGTAGCCGTTGGCTGCGGTAATGTTGCCGTCGTCGGCAGGGTCAGTGAAGATGATGGCACCAATCATGCCGTGATCCTGGGCATTCTTGACCTTGAGACCGCGGAAGATGGAGCCGTAGCGGATGAGGGCAATCTTGCCCTCGAGGTCGACGCCAAGGTCTACCAGTCTCTCAAAGTCCGCGCCTGTGCCCCGTCTGTTTCTGTCAGTGGAGATTCATACATGGCAGTGATCCCAGGGCCATTGAAACGCACCCCACGTAGACGTATTCTGCAGATACGTTGCCCGACGCCGAGTAGCCGTGAAAGTTGGGAATGCTGTCCTCCCTGTTGGTGACATCATCCTCCGGGAGACCATCTTCCTGAACCTTGACCTCGGTGGTGGTACCGTTGGCATAGGTGACGGCCAGAGACTGATGCACGGGGTAGCTGAGATAGACGTCGTACTCGGCCAGGTGGGCGTCGAAGCCGCTCTCGGCCCATCGGTCGCGCGTCCACTCTGCGGCTTCCTTGCCCAGGCCCGCGAGCTTGACCTGGTGGCCGTAGTAGTCGGCCCAGTCGTCGATGCTGTTGTTGTCAAACGAGTTGACCAGGATGGTCTCCTGCTTGGTCAGGACTGGTGGCCACGCCTCGGGCTCATTGCGCCGCACAATGGGCTTGCGGTGCGTGTGGCGGGGTGCGAGGTTGCTGAACTCCCGAAGGCAAGCTGACGCGAGCGGGATCAGCGACGCCAAGGCGAGGGTGACGGCCCGGGGTGAAGGCATCATGGGTAAAATTCAAGTCAACGCCGGAGATGTAGGGGTCATGCACCACAACTTGGGCAGCGACTGAACCAAGGGCAAAGAATGGAGCGGCTCTTGGGGTGCTATATATCTCGAACATCTATACGGTATCTCTCGGCACTGCTGTCGTCCTGCCTCTCTCGGGTCGGCCAAGGCCGATGCTTCCCCGCGCCGGTCGGAAACGCAGACTTGGCCCGAGGGATGGGCTGCCGGGCCAGATGTCACGGCATGGCGTCATTGCAGGCAGGATGAGCATCTTGCCCAACCTCTGTTCCCGGGTCAACTTGCAGTGCGTGCTGGGCGTGACTGCTGGTGGCAGGGACCAATCGGACACAATGGCGTCGTAGACCAATCGGACACAATGGTGTATGTCGTAATACTGCTGAGAAATAGTTGGCCGGCGTTTCTGACCTTCCTGATGCAGAGAGCCAAGCTTGCACGAGGTTCAGAGACTTGGTAGCTGCCGACACCACGTTTCTACCCCGCATCACGATGAGCCAAAGTGCGTGGGAAACTCGCATTGAGGATGAGAGGATCGCGATGTGTGCTGATTCTGGGCCGGTCCTGAGCCGGACTCGGTATGTTCTTTTTGGAAGTTGTTGCGGGGAAACGTGTTGTGATTGGGGGTGGCGATGACGATGTTTAGTATTGTTCTCGGACTTGTCGGAGAACCTTGTAGAATGGAGAGCCCGGAGTGACAGTCGTGTTTACGGAGTACATGTATCATGTATGTTAGTAGTGGCCGGTATTTGTTGACAATGGTGCAGCTCCCTATCCTCAACCCTCAACTCTCAACCCTCACCCATCCCTTTCCCCTTCCCCCCTGCTCGACACTGCTGTCCTTCTCACCATGATTTTTATTAGCACAAACATCATTTTTCTGTCCCCTCCACGGAGCAAACCGTCCGACACCACACCCGACGGGCGACGTTGAATGAAGCTCTGAGGCTGGGTCGTGAGTGGTCAACGGCAGCCCCGGGCCCTGTCCACTTGGCAGCCAGCCCTGTTCGAGCCATGTTACAGCGCACCAGTCGCTGTAAGAACGGGGGGTGCTGTCGGAGGCCGGCAATCTCACGGCGCGGGCCATTTGAGAGGGATCGACATTGGTGTTGTATGATTCGAGTCCTTTGTCGGTATAAAGTCGTCTTGGGCTCCCGGATGCATCTTCGCCTTGATTTTCCACGTTTCTTCTCTTTGCAATTGAGGTCGTGGTGGACGACGGGAGTGAAGTTGGCCATCCATGGATGATTGATGGAGGAAATGCCCCGCCCTCTCCCACTGAACTTTCACGACACAGGGCATGGACCCCAACACCAAAAACTTCTCACCACTTTCCACTTTTCGACTTCCACTCTCCTCTCTTCCCTCGACAATTCCAGACAACGCCGTCACCCGCCACGATCGCAAGCCACCCCCCCCCGAATCGCGTCTTCGCCGTCAATGTTTGACACGCAGCTGCCAACAAACGCGCGCGTCGGTGGGAAAGGAACAGAAATATTGACACCCAGCAGACCGGCATACCTCCTCTCCTCCCCATCACCAACCGGGCTGGGCGCCCCATGGCGGGATGGAGCGCGTCGATTCGCGAGGCTACGGTGACTGCCGCGGGGGGAAATGACACAGCGGCGTCGTGCATTCGATAGTTGCACCTCGCACCATCAACTCGGGTCGCTTGCCCACCATCACCATAACGGTCCCCCCCTTTCCACCGCGCTGGTCGTGCTGAGGGCGCCGAATTCCAGAGGGCCTGGCCCACCGCCATCGACGAGCTGGGAGGGGGTCCAATGCCGGGCCTGGGGGAAAGGGTCTAGACCGGGACCTTTGATGCATTGACGACGCAGGGTCCGAGCCAAACGCAGGAACCAGGAACAAGCAATCCCCCCTCGTGGTGGCTTGCCCTTGGCCCCTGGCCCCCTGTGTGGATGTGATGGAAGATGCCGGCAAGCGTCACGCCTGGGGCTCGCGGGAGTCTGGACCTCACGAGATGCGCCATGCCCATTCGCCGGTTGCCTTCGATATTCCACGCTTGGCGCCTCCGAGCCCAAGGACAAGTCTCGACTCTTCAGCCGCTCCACGACGCCCAGTCCCAAAATGGCATCGCCTCCCTCGCCTTGGCCCTTTGCGGCTCGACAACATGCGCTATCCCGCAAAAAGGGGCTTGCACATTGCACCTCCACCTCAGTCATCGCAGCCTGATGGCAACAGCAGCTCCAGTCCAGCCAGCCATGCGTCCCACAAAGAATGGGCACCTGAGCCAGCATCGATAACAGAGTCTGCATGCGGCTGAGAGAGGACTAGTACACGGGAGAGAGGAAGGAGATGGGAAGGACGAGATGGGATGGGGGGCATCACGCATCGTGGCCCACGGTCCCGTCGTTATAAACAATTAGCGCGGCCCCCATGCTTTGAAGCCGTCCTCACCTCCCTCTCCGCTCTCCTCACCATCCAAGGGTTGCCTCTGCTGTCACTCGTTCCAGCAGTCGACTCGCCATCGTCGCTCTTTCAACCCTCTCACCCCAGTCACTCGTTCGACCCATCACCATGCATTTGCTCTCGCTCCTCACGGGCGGCATGCTCGCAAGCAGTGCCGCCGCCGGCATCTTTTTGAGGCAGACCACCACCAAGACCGAGACTTCCATCTCCACCAAGACAAAGGTTAAGACGACCACCTCAACCAGCATTGTCACCCTGCCGCGAGAGACCAAGACCAAGGTCAAGACGACCACGGCCACCAGCATCGTCACCCTGCCGCGAGAGACCAAGACCAAGGTCAAGACGACAACGGCAACCAGCGTTGTCACCCTGCCCCAAGAGACCAAGACCAAGGTCAAGACGAGCACCTTGGTTGTCACGTCGGTCCCGCCGCCCCTGTCCGTCTATGTCACCATCTTCAGCACAGCTACTGCTACGGCTACGTCCATCAAGACGTCCATCAAGACGTCGACCAAGCAAAACCCCCCCGTTACGGTCACCAAGACGGCCATCTCGACCAAGCAAAACGCCCCCGTTACGGTCACCAAGACGGCCATCTCGACCAAGCAAAACTACGCCCCCGTCACCGTCACCAAGACGGCCACCACGACCAAGCAAAACTACGCCCCCGTCACCATCACCAAGACGGCCACCAAGCCAAACTCCCCCGTTACTGTCACTGTGACCGAGATTGGCACTGTTCACGCCACGGCGACCAAGATTGACACAGCATGGGCCACCGAGACCACCGTGACGTCGTATCTCTCCACCCACACCGCCACGGCCACCGAGACAACCGTCACATCGTATCTCTCGACCCACACCAACACGGAGACGGCCACTCTCACGGAGACGGCTACCCTGACCGACACCGCTACTTTCACCGAGACGGCCACCCTCACCGAGGTCAACACCGAGACCAAGACGGATACCGCCACCTTCACTGAGACGGCTACTCTGACCGAGGTGAACACCGAGACCAAGACCGACACCGCTACCTTTACCGAGACGGCCACCCTCACCGAGGTCAACACGGAGACCAAGACCGATACCGCCACGTTCACCGAGACGGCCACGGCTACCCTGACTGAGATCAACACCGAGACCAAGACTGACACCGCGACCTTCACCGAGACGGCCACGGCCACCCTCACCGAGATCAACACCGAGACCAAGACCGACACCGCCACCTTCACCGAGACGGCCACGGCCACCCTGACCGAGATCAACACTGAGACCAAGACAGACACCGCGACCTTCACCGAGACGGCCACGGCCACCCTGACCGAGATCAACACTGAGACCAAGACGGACACCGCCACCTTCACTGAGACGGCCACGGCCACCCTCACCGAGGTCAAGACCGACACTGCCACCTTCACTGAGACAAAGACCGAGGTCACAGTTTCTATCACATCTCTCCCTGCCCAGACCCAGACCCAGACCCAGACGATCACCAGCTGTGCTGCAAGCACCCCAACCTACGGCCCCGCCTGCAGGAACGGCAACTTTGAGGCGAGTGATGCCGGCGGTTGGACCACGGTCTCAAGCTCGGGTACAGGGACTGCGACTATCACGGCTGGCGCCGCGGCTACTTCGCTCGCCGGCGTTTCCGGCTTTGGCTCCAAGCTGCTCCGGCTCTCGGCGGGATCTACGAGTCCTGCGGCAGCTGGCACAATTGTCTACGGCCGTGCACTTGACTGGTAAGTTACATCCTTTGCTGTTAATGTTTCCATTCCTTAATGCTAACAACTTTGCAGTATCCCCGGCCAGAGGTACAGACTCTCTTTCGACTACCAACCCAGCCAGCTCAACTCTAGCCCCCCCAACGCTAGCCAAGGCTCCGCCAACAACTTCTGGTCCGTCAGTGTCGGCAGCACGTTGATTGCGACAGCAACAACCCAGTCAACCCAATGGGAGTTGGAGCACGGCAGCTTTGCTTGCGGCACCACTGCCGCCAGCAACCAGCTCACCATCACGGTCAAGGCCGGCAGCGGGCGGGTCACAACTGTCAACTTTGACAATTTCATTGCTCTCCCTTTCTCGTTGGCCTGGTAAGAGGATGGACATGGCGGTCATGAAGAGGATGACGGATGTACATGACATATGGATCTTTTAATAGTATCGTTAGTAATGAGCAGATAGAGATGCAACTTGAGAAAAAAAATATCAATAATGGAATTCATTTGTGGTGGACACTGCCCGCCCCCTCTGCGTTGATCCCTTTTCTCACCATCCAGCCTATATCTCCTCCAGCAACGCCCGGCCTCACGGCGCGATCGACACGGTCGCATTCACTACGGCCGGCCCCCCAATCCCCTTGCACGTTGTCGCCGCCTCATCGCACTCAATCTCCATCTCGGCGTTGCCCCAGAACGACGCCGTCTTGCCGGCGCACGGAACCTCCTCTTCCAAGGAAAACAGCGCGACCAGGTTGAGCTGCAAAAAGATGTTGAGCGCCGCGTTGTTGGGCGTCCCCTTGAAGTCGCACTTGTAGCCGGCCTGGAGGTTGCACGACAGGGCCTCGGTCTCGTTGGTCTTGAGGTTGGTGACGGCGAACGACACGGTCGCGGCCGTCGAGAGGCCCGAGAGCTGCGACACGGAGATGGGCGCGATGGACCACATGTTGGGGACCTGGGCGCCGGTGACGCAGACTTGCGGCGGGACTTGGATCTGCGCCTGGGCGAGGGGGGCCGCCGCGAGGAGGGCCCAGGCGAGGGCGTGGGGGAGGGTGGGGGACATGGTGGGCGGTGTTTTGTTGGAGTTGAGGTTCGGAGGTGGTGGTGTTGGGGTTTCGGCGCCGAAATGTAGATTGCGAGATGTCGAGATGCGGAGGGGACACGTTCTTTTGAGCTGGGGACAGGAAAGGATCGGAATTGAGATGTATTCGGACATCCGGGTCTGGCATTCGGCTTTTTTGCCGTGTTAATTTCTTCGATATCACTTCCCCGACCGCGTCTCCCTTGGCCGACCGTCGAGAAGAAGCCAATACCCCGCAAGAGAAAGTCAGGATAAATCGAAATCTCAAAAGGGTGACGCAGTTCCCCCTTTGCACCCGAATGCCTAGCCGGATAATCCAACGAACCCATTTGAACCGTCCCCCGTCTTCGGTAACGAGGACATCATCACCGGTAGCTGCGCGTCGTCACTCGCAGATGTCCCGGAGTCCGGGAAACCAGGCTCGTGGTGTGCTGGAAATAGCAGCACGAAGATGCTAGAAACTTGGGGATGTCTGCGCTGTGTTGTCG
The DNA here is from genome assembly GCA_030685255.1 of Podospora conica. Taxonomy (NCBI): domain Eukaryota; kingdom Fungi; phylum Ascomycota; class Sordariomycetes; order Sordariales; family Podosporaceae; genus Podospora; species Podospora conica. The sequence goes on from MU839499.1 coordinate 81,495, forward strand.
AAATGTGATTCTTTGGTCTTGCGGAGTGCATCTGACCCTGGACTTGTCTGCGTGGGCGCTTGCTTGGCCGTGAAAAGTTCAACTGTGTAGCCCTCGACGGCAAGGGATTTGCAGATCAAGACCCGGTACGTTTCGATGTCAGCATCTTAAAAACAGTGGACATGCCATCTTGTTTGAGTTTGGTTGCTGGGCCAGGTGAGCATTGACGTTGTTTTCACTGAAAAGGGGCACTCAACGTTGACAGGGGTCTTGACTTGGCCCAAATCCACCCGACCCCCTGTCTCCAGTCCAGGTTTCCCACTCCGACAACTTGAACTTACCAACACGAACAGAAGACCGATTGTTGAGCTATTTTGTCGGGCGAGCAAATAATGCAGGCCATGAACTGCCAGGCTCTCAATCTAGCAAATTTCCGCATCATCTGACACCAATGGATGGCCTGATTTGGAGAAGGCCAGCGGAGAAGCTTTGCCGCGCTCAGCTACAGCTCGATGGCGCCGGAACACGATTTGACTCCCGAACCCCGGGAATTCTGTACCTGTCCCCGATCGAACGGCGGGCCGATCAGACTCGGGTTCTGTACGGAGAATTTACATGCTCTTGTCGGTCTTCGGCAGTCCATGGCAAGGGATGCTTGTCCTTGAACAACGTGGTGTCATTCACATATAAGTTGATGTCAACCTCATCATGGAAGCGCCCGTGTCAGGTTGTTCTCACCCAAGCGAATCCATCACATATCGCCAACCCCACCTGAAACCACCACCATGGCTGTCGACAGCATCGAAGAAACCGCCCGCACCACCCAGGCCAACCTCAACTACCTCCTCCCCGGCCCCGCCATCAACCGCCGCTTCGTCTCCTCGGGCGTCGAGGTCAACACCGGCACCTATGGCCCCTTCCCCATGACCATCCGCGACGGCCGCACCATCCGCGAGCACTTTTCCTTTGACAAGCACGCCTTCCGCCTCCTCGACGCGCCCACCCAAATCGCCGACTTCCACGACAAGACCGAAGTCGAAGCCGCCTACCAAGACGAAGTCTGCGCGCACGTCAAAAAGGCCCTCGGCGCCGACCTCGTCATCTCCCAGGGCTGGATGCTCCGCACCTCGGGCGCCATCGCGAAGCCCCCCGCGACCACGGACGCGGACGAGAAGAAGCCCTACCGCCACTACGGCGGCCTCCAGCCCGCCGCCGGCGAGGTGCACATCGACACGGAGCCCAGCCGGCAGCCGGCGTACGCGCAGAAGATGTACGAGCGCGCGCGCCCGGACGGGCCGGGGTTCAAGAGGTTCATCATGACGAGCTTCTGGCGGACGTTCAGCCCGGGCCCGCAGGACTGTCCGCTGGCGGTGTGCGACGCGCGGAGCGTGCGGGACGACGAGGGCACGCCGAATGTGCTGTGGGTGGTGGATCGGATTCCGGAGGGGGAGGAGATGTTTGCGGACATGGAGGATGATGGGCAGCTGGCGGCGGCGATTTTTAGGCATAACCCCGAGCATCGGTGGTGGTATTTCTCGAGGATGGAGAAGGACGAGGCGCTGCTGTTCAAGTTTCATGATAGCGACAGGAGCGTGGGGTGGAGGGTGCCGCATTCGGCGTTTTGGGATGAGAGTTTTGAGGATAGGAAGGTCAGGGAGAGTATTGAGTGCAGGACGATTGCGTTCTTTGAGTGAGGGGGACGAGGCAGCCAAGTCAGGTCAAAAGACTTTGTATTCGTGTCAGGTTCTTACACCCTCGCGCCTCGCTGATGAGTAGCAAACAGTAATGACCGTCTTCAGCACAATCCAACACCCAGCTATCAAAAACACTAATCATCAACCAGTAGCCATACAGCTCAAGGGTGGGATGGCAAAGATCCCAAGGTCGACCATGATTTAGTCGTCAACGCCAACCGGGGTCTGGCAGAGGACAGCCTGGCCCAGCTATTGCAAACTGTCAGTCAACCGAATCAAGCAGCCAAGACAGCGGCAAGACTTACAACGGGGAGGACGCAGCAGCGGGCGCGCTGGCCAATGGCGGCACAGGCAGAGCTGAAGGTGGCAGCGGAGACGGGAACAGCCGGGGCTAAAAGATGGTTGTCAGTGATCAGTGCCGAGTCAGGAACGGAAGAGTCCTTACGAGGAGCGCAGTCGAGGTCAGCGACGCCGAGGACATCGGTGGCGCAGCACTGGGCGCTGTCATAGAGGCCGGAGCAGGGGTCATAGGGAGCCGCGGGAGCGGGAATGGCGCCGCCACCGCCGCCGCCACCGGTGGGGATGGCGAGGGCGACGCCGGCGAAGAGGGTGACGAGGATTCCGGTGACCTTCATTTTGATGGTTGGTGGTGAGCTGGTGAGCTGGTTGATGAGACTGGTGAAGAGCTGAGTGAGAGAAGTGAGAAGATGCTGTGTGATGATGAGTGAGAGTGAGATGAACTTGGGAGAAGATGAAGGGAGACTTTATACTGAATCTGATGCTTGAGATGCCTGGCTGGAGTCAAGCCTTTGGGAAGTGATCGACGTCATCTTGCTCACCAGAAACTCTGTTTCGGAGTAGCACAATGATGCTGATCTCGAGTCGAGCCTCCCCGAATCCAGGTCTGAAGCCTTGATTCATCTCCGGAACAGCCCCTCCGCCGGATATCCTGATTTCTCGTCGCAGTGCAGCGGTCTCATGCCGGGTCGATAGAGACTATGAAACTACAAGACTAATACCATGTTGTCATTTCCACATTGGCGAACCACGGCACGTCGAGGAACTCTATCGGCTCAGTGACAACTCGCTCAACCAAAGCTCAACAACCAGATCGGTCCCACTCCCGAAACAACATCAGCACACCCACATGGCCCGAAATAGTTAGCAAAAACGGCAGCAACCGCGACGATCGCGGAGCATTAAGGTTGGGCGATATCCGATCGAGTGTGGCTGCTGTCGTGGAAAACCGCCTTCGGGGTCAGGAACGCGGTTCGATGCGCCGTCGGGGAGAGGTCATGACGTCTTTCGACAGGAGGTCAATTTGGAGCCGCTGTCTCGTCGCAGTTGTTCCGGGGAGTGTGTGCTACCACGCCGTTTGGCATCGCGCAGCGTGCCGCCTCGCTGGACTTTATTCCCGGTTAAACTGCGACGCTGGATGGGGGTTGATTGGGGAATGGACACCGAGTTGAAAACAACGTTGTCGATCTTCCCCGGATCAACACATTTTGGCGGGACATGATCGGTCCGGCTCATCAAGACACAGCCAAGGGAGGGGGGGAGATGGCACTGTGAAGACAAAAGGCGCTAGTATTCTCCTCTGGCTGATTTGCTACGGAAGCCCTCAAGGGACATAGATCTGCGGTTCGCTGCCGTCCTTCGGCCGATGTCCCTTTGCAACACGTCTGTTGTGGACGACATAGATTACAATCTGCAATGCTGCAAAGATGATGCCCACCGTTACCATGAGAATCTGGATCCGAAGGCCGTTGTAATAGCTGGCGGAAGGTTAGCACGGCATCCGCATCGAAGACTGAACTCGAGACTCACAACGGCCGATCACTGGCGCGGTAGTACTGCGTCCCAACCATCAAGCCACTGATGGCCGACATGACCCACATCCTAGTCCTGTCAGTATCGTCGACACACGCTGGCAGGAAGTAACAAGAGGGAGACATACGCGATACCGACGCTCCGCTCCCCCGGCGTCCGACAGTTGACCTGCACCCATGTGTTGTGGACGGGGTGGTACCCAACCGCGAAGCTGTTGACCAAGGTCCAGAGCGCCCATCGTGACCACTGGCCCACATGCGGGTGGACTTGTCGGGCAATGACCAGCGCAACGAGGTAGCAGAACTGGGCGGCGATGACGGTGCCGCCACGCTGATTCGTCTTGTCGCTGATGTAGGCAAAGGTAAAGACGACGATGAGCGAGAGGGCACCGCCCACAGCCGCCAGGGCGTTCGCCGGGACGGGCTGCCAACCGAGTGCCCTGCGGACAGTGTAAGCGCCGGAGGCCAACCCTCCGCCCAAGGAACGGGACTTACACCATGATGGAAGGCGTATACGTCGTCAGGGCCGCCCAGTTGGAGAAGACGGCAAAGGTCGACACAAAGTGCGGCCAGCGTTGCCAGTGGGAGACCGTCTTCCACACCAGGGCGGGCGAGATGTGGAGCCCCTGAGAACCGGGCCTCCTCTCCTCGTCGTCCTTTTCCAGCCGCTGCTGCAGGATTTCTTGTTCTGCCTCCGAGAACCGGATGATGCCGGGGCTGAGGAGGGGCTTCGGCTGATCGGGGGAGCCGGGAAGGAAGAAAATGAGCACGAATGCCACGAGCACCGTGAAGACGCCCTCCACTGGAGCAAATTGTCAGCCCTCATCCCATTCCCCGTGCGTTCTCCGTGGTTCACTCACACAAGAAGATCCATTGCCAACCGCTCAGGCCCCCTTTGCCGTGGAGCTTGAGAATCCCCGAGGCAATGAGCGGGCTGATGGCGTTGGCGCCAAACATGCCAAAGAACAGGATGGCCACTCGCTTGGCCAGTTCTCGCTTCGCATACCATGTCGACAGCGTGTATACGGCGCCGGGGATGTACCCCGACTCACAGAATCCCAGAACCAGCCGAGAGATCAGGAAGCCGGTGCGTCCCTTGATGAAGATCTGGAGTGACGCCACGATGCCAAAGGCAAGCACCTGTGCAGCAATCCATTTTCGCGGTCCGAGCTGTCAGGTCAGCAGCTGCCAGGAGTCTCCCATTGTTATAAAGGCGATGCACACCTTTTGCAGCGCCATGTTGCAGGGGATCTCAAAGATGACAATGGCCATGAACAGGAGCTGGTTGCCCAAGTTGATGGTGTTGAGGTCCACGTTGATGTCCTTGGCAAAGCCGCCGGTCAGGGCACTGGCGATGTTCATGCGATCGAGCTGGAAGACGAGCAGCCCGAGGAAGAGGAGGGGCAGGACGGACGAGTCGACTCTGCAGCACCAAGTGTTAGCGGGGGGTCTGGCAGAAGATTTGGATAGCAATGGGAGGACAACTTGCTTCCGACGAGCCCTCGCCTCCCCTGCAAAGTCCCATTCTCCCTCTTGCTCCGACGAGGACAAGACGCCGTCGCTTTTCGACTCAGCCTTGGTGTCGTACGCGTCGCCGGAAGGTTGAGTGTGGGCCATCTTGCGGTGCTGTGCTGGCCTCGTTGCCGGTGAAGCACTGTTCTCTGTGCCACACCGAGTGCGACGGATCAGCTACATGTATTTTCGTCCGAAAATCTTGAGTGACGCCCAAGATACCGAATCCCGCACTTCCCCCTGGCCAGCAAGCGTGACGCCATCCCACGGCTTTCCGCATTGTCGGGTCCCGAAGGCATGCTGACCCATTCCATTACCATGATGCCTCCCAGAATCTCCAGATGCAGTGGTGATTTTTCGCACGTTCTCGTCGCGGCACCGAACGTGGAAGTGCTTAGTGGTGATGGCGGAGGCAGCATGTCGGCTTTGGGATGGCGTGATATCGCACAATCGGCATTGACCGGGGTTTTGCTGACCGGACGTCCCGGTTCCGGGGATCGGGCCCGCTGCGACGGACGCTAGGGTAGCTGTCCCGACCCCATTTTGGAAGGAGTATGCAGGGGACGGTGGGCCTAGAATTCGGATATATTGTGATCAAGACGCGTCCCGTGTTTTGGGAATTCTCTGAGCTCGTCGTAATCAACAACATGTCTTTGCCGTCCGTCAAAAGAGTCGCCGTCATCGGGGCCGGTCCGGCCGGGGCCATCGCTGTGGACGCATTGGCGCAAGAGAAGACGTTTGACCTCATTCGCGTGTTTGAGAGGCGCGAGGGACCGGGAGGGTGCTGGTGAGTCTCGGGGATGAGAGAGCCGCGACGTGTCGCGAAACTGACACTCTTCCCTCGACAGGATCGGTGACTCCAAAAAGCCAGCAACACTGTCGAATTTCTCGTCGCTGGCCGACAGGTCGGCCGATCCGGCCCTCCCGATCCCGGCCAGACTGCCGGCGCAGACCCCTCCGTCGGAGCAGCCCCGATTCGACGAGTCGTCCGTGTACCCCTATCTCGAGACCAATGTCCACGACCTGCCGATGCAGTTCAGCCAGGAGCCCATCCCTGATGAACGGAGTGCGGCATCAGTTTCTCTGCACGGTCCCGACACCCCCTTTCGGCACTGGCACGTCATGCGACGCTATGTCAAGGGTCTCCTGGACAGGAATGGATATGGCGATCTTGTTTCGTACAACACCACGGTCGAGAACGTCGAAAAGATTGGCGACGAGTGGAAGGTGACGCTGCGGAAGTCGGGGTCCAAGAGCGATTACTGGTGGGCCGAGTACTTTGACGCGGTTGTGGTGGCGAGCGGACACTACTGGGTGCCGTACATCCCGGCCATCGAAGGTCTAGAGTCGTTTGAGAAGCTGAGGCCGGGGAGTGTCCTGCACAGCAAGCACTTTCGCGGGCGCGATGGCTTCAAGGGAAAGGTATGATCATCCTGTAGTGTTGGTAAGATTCGATCTGACACATCTCCAGCGCGTGGTAGTCGTCGGGGCGTCCGTCTCGGGCGCAGACATCGCCGTCGACCTCGCCCACAGCAAGACGGCCTCTCTCCCCGTGCATGCCATCACCATCGGGCATGCGGCCAACGGCTACTTTGGCGACGAGGCCTTCAACCACCCCGACATCCAGCGGCATCCGTCCATCGCCCGCGTCGAGGGCCGCACCGTCCACCTCGTTGATGGCAAGACCATCCCCAATGTCGACAACATCATCTTTGGGACGGGGTACAGCTGGACTCTTCCCTTCCTGCCCCAGGTCGAGATCCGCAACAACCGGGTGCCGAACCTGTACCAGCACGTCGTCTGGCAGCAGGACCCCACCCTCTTGTTTGTCGGGGCCGTGGGTGCGGGCTTGACGTTCAAGATATTCGAGTGGCAGGCGGTGCTGGCCGCCCGATTGCTGGCAGGGCGCGCGACGCTTCCCTCGGGCGAGGAGATGGCGAGGTGGGAGGCCGACAGGATCAAGGCGCGCGGCGACGGGGTGAAGTTCACGCTGGTCTTTCCCGACTTTGAGGACTATTTTGAGGATGTGCGGAGGCTGGCGGGCGAGGGCGAGAAGGGTGTTGGGAGGCGGCTGCCCAAGTTCCAGAGGGAATGGTTCCGGGCGTTTATGGATGGCCACGACCTGAGAAAGAGCATGTGGAAGCGACTGAATGCGCGGGCAAGAGCCGAGAGGGGAGAAGGGGATGGTGGGGTTGCGAGAGCGAAGTTGTAAGGGCAAGTGGGAATGTCATGAACAGCGAGGAGCACCTTCTCAAAATAATAGAAAAACCCAAGTCTTGATTACTGCTGGCAGCTACATTGGGAGATGATCTAGAAATCACCTTTCACCTCCATCGCAACCGGCCCGCTTGCCGAGGCGAAGCACGATACTTGGTGCGAATCCATCTCCACCATCCAGCCCGTCCTGCCGTCCTCCCGTCCTCCCTTCTCCCGTCCTCCCTTCGTCTGCCAACTTCAAGACCCTCAAGTGTCGCTCAAGATCCAATGTTCGGGCTCGAAAAGCGGCTTGTCATACCACCAAAGGTAGGTGGTGGTGCCCGAGGGGACCTAATAGTTGAACGAATTGCCGTACCACCGAATGTGGTGCTCAATAGCAACCTTGGTGATCTGTTCCCGCTCCTCTGATGAGAGGTCGAACTCGTCGGTTCCGATCCGCTCACCCAGCATCCTCATCTCCATGGGTACAGTAACGCGTATCATACCTTGGTTCACCCAGTTGACAAGAACCAGGAGTGGGGTGGTGGCGTATTTGGCGGCAATGGTCGAGATGACAGTGTCCAGTGGGATTCCAGGCTCGACGGTGCGGGCCAAGAAGGTCTTGAAGAACGAGACCTGGATTCCCTTCTCGCGCATGTTGAAGTCGAGTCTCGACCGATCTTGGAGATACGGATGAACCCACTCGTGCTGATTGAGGAGTGGAGTTTCGGTACGGGTCCCGAAGGGCAGGAGGGCGCGGAGCCAGAAGTCAAAGTTGGACACGCCGATGGCCTTGGTGAGCCCCGATGCCTTGAGCGCGACAAGAGAGCTCCAGGCGGATTGGATATCCTTGAATGATGCGTACTGGTCGAAGTTGAGAAGGTACCTGTCGGTTGTTCGAGAGGTTAGCAGCTGGAGTGCTACAAGGAGAATCTAGAGACAGGAACATACATGTCAACATAGTCCAGCTGCAGCCTCTCCAAGCTGGCTGCAAGTGACTTTGGCACGTCGCGCCAGCCGTCCAGGTCTGGCATAACCATGGTGGTGACAAAGAGCCTTTCTCGGGACACGCCGCTCTCCTTGATGGCCGTCCCAACCTTGCTTTCGGTTGAAGAGAAACGCGCCTTATCGGGGTTCCCCGGTATAAACCAACTGGCCAGGGCCGTCTTCAGAGCTTCGATAAGCTGGGCGTCCAAAGGGCCGCTTAGGTCGTCCTTAAACCAGGTGGTTCCTGGCCCGAACCCAACCTAACACAGGGCAACATTAGCATCGGTCCAAAGACTGCAAAGGGGCAGTGACATATTGAAGGATGGTGGCGTACAATGGGAACGAGGACGTGGTTCATGGGAGTCGGCATTGCTTCGTCGATCGCTTGCATGGTTGTCGCCATGGTTGTTGTTGGGACTGCGAAGTGACTCGGAAGTGGTGGTGGGATGGGGGAGAAGAAGTGATCTCTGGAAAAGAAGAGGAGAGCAGGGTTTTAAAGCACAAGATTTGAATTCGCCGGGGAAAAGAGGCGGGAGTCCAGTGAATTGACAACAGCGGAGTCGCCGGGGAAAAGAGGCTGGAGTCAAGTGAATTGACAACAAAGGACTTTGGGACGGAAAAGGGGCTCTCACCCCATGCCAGTGGCATACAGGTATTCTTCATCCGATCTACACCAACACCAAGTCTTCCTCCACCACGCCCTCCCCATCAAAAGGCGTGACAATCTTCTCACCCCCAATGTCATCACTGAACATAAACGACCCAACCCTCTTCCAAGCCCCCTCTCTCTCTGCCGGCACCACCACGATCCCCGCATACTGATGGGCCGTCTTCCACCCATCCGGCACCTCCTCCCCATCTGCCTTGTATGCATGCTCCCTCTTCATCCCATCGACATGCCACGCCTGCGCCACCGTCAACACCATACACGCCCCCTCGGCATCAGATGGCATCTCCCCAAACCCCAGCAGCGGATCATCATGCGCGTACTTGAGCACCCTCGGCGACACCCACTCTTGCGTAGCCCCCCCAATCCAGTTCTTCTTCGCCCCCAGCACCCACTTCATCTCCCCCAGCGGCAGCACATATAGCATCTTGAACGCGTCCCACCACTCAAACCCACACGGCACCCTCTTTGCCCGCAGCGTCAGTGTCATTCCCGCAAAGTCATGCAGCAACGCATCCTCCAGCCCCTCTCCGCCCCCGTCCATCTTGGGGTGGCGATACCCCACCACCGTAGCCCTGCCCGTCGTCCGCGCGCGGTTCGTGAGCATGGTGCTCCGGAACGGAAAGTCGACAATGTCGCTCCCGAGCTGCGTCGCGACCGTCGGCACCGAGAACCACGACCACGACGGCGCCGGGCTCGACTCGGCGCGCTGCGCGTGGTACTTGTCGGCGGCAACCGGCACGGGCGACACGGACCAGAGCAGGTCGTACTCGGCGAGCTCTTTCCACAGGCCAGCGAGGTACGTCACGGCCCCGCGAGCCTGCATGGCGCGCGCGATGCCGGCAAAGGCGATGCCGCGGTCGGTTTCCTTGGTCAGGTCGGCCGAGCGGTAGTCGCGGACCAGGGAGCCCCATTGGCGCTCGCCCGTGTCGGAGTCGGTGTCGCCGTGAATAACGAGGTTGCCGCGCGGGGTGGGGGGTCTCGGGGGCGGGGCGGGTTCGGTGGTTGGCGGGGCGGAAGACAGGGCGGTGGCACGGAGGGACTTGGCGATGCCCGTGATGACGCGCTGGAAGTGCAGCTTGGACCCGGGAACCGTGGTCAGCGGGCCGTAGAACTCGTCGCTGATGCCCTCGCAGCACTCCCAGAGGAGTCGGTCCTGGCCGTAGTACACAGTGCGCGGGCACAGGAGACGCTCCTGGAAGACCCATCCGCGCGAAAGGAGTGGCCACACTCGCTTGTACACCGTTGGCGACCACGAAGGGCGGATGTGGCCGTGGAGGTGCTGGATGACCAGCGCGTCGGGCGCGTCTTTGGATGCCTTGCGGCCTTCCTGGGACAGGGTGACTTGGCATGGGAGGAAGACCCTGGGGTCTCGAAGGTGCTTGCCTTCGGCCTCGGCGGCGGGGGGAAAGGTGTACGAGATGTTGCAGCTCGAGCGGCCATACACGGCCGCCATCTTGACCGCCTCTCGCTCCCAGTCTGCCTTTGAGTCCTGGATGATGCACAGGGAGTCGATCCACACGTAGCGAAACCCGAGAGCTCTGGTGATGCGGACGGCATCCACGTACTTGCCGGGTAACTCGCTGAGAGGGATGTCGATGCTGTATGAATCGATCGTGGTCGACAGCAGCTGCGGACACAAGGATGGAACGGGTCCCCACATGTGACTGAGTGTGGTAAATTGGAGCCCTGGGGGCAAGTCCTTGACGTTGCACTCGAGCTTGACCTTGTCGTTGGCAACGTCGACGAGGCGGGACGGCAGCTGCCCGTCGGGGGCAACCAGGTCAGGGAAGTTGCGGCACTTGGTATGCGACTCCGAGCAGTGGCGATGCCAGTCGGCAATGTGCCCAAAGTTCGCATCGTTTTTCGACGAGATGGGGCTCAAGGTTGTACGAAGGGCCTCGGGGTTCAGCTTTGGGTCTGGAAGATGGTCAGTCACCCAAAGCATCACAGGCGTGAGTCTCTGCAGGAAACATACGGCCTGGGTTGTGGAAGTGCAACTCAGAGTACACCTCCTTCTTGAGCGTCTGGATCCTCAGGTGAACGTGGCCGTCCTCGGTGCTGTCACCACGTCAGTTCAGAGTCTCCGATTTGAGCGCAAAGACGGCCTCACATGGATGGCGTCGGCGCGACCTTTTGCCACAGCTTCTTCGCCCTGTCATTCTCGGCCTCAACCATCAGAGCGTACTCCTTTTCATCATCGCGCGCCTCCAGCTCAACCACCACCGGCGCATCGGGGTCCCCGCGTCGGTCTGACTTGGCCGGGTCGAGAAGATGGCCACCGGCTCGGTCCCAGAGGAGGGCACAGAGGTGACAGAGGCCGCTTTGGTAACCCTTCTTGAGCTCATTCGGAGATCCCACGTGCGCAACTTCCGACACGCGAATCCGAATCTTTTCTCCTTTGGCAAGCTTCCGGAGCAGAGGGGACTTTTCGAGAAACTTTGAACAGGGTTCACACAAGGTGTTGAGCTTCACAATGGTGTCTTCGGTGGCCGATGTCTCGAAGCGATCCGCCCGCTCGACCCGGGGAGCTTCGCTGTCCGCCATGGTGTTGTTGTCTGGAGGAAAGGTGATGTGTGCTCCGAAGAAAGACGTTGGGCTGACAAAGAGGGGGCCAACCATGTTTCAGTTGGTTCATTATGTTGGTGCCTAGCTGCATCAGTCCTTGGCTGACTTGTGAGGTCCCACACGGGAATCCTCCCGGCCACTGATTGTTAAAAATGTAATTATTGCATTTGGACTCCTATTGTATTATTTTGTGTTCCGAAACTCCAGGCCATGCTTCTGTCCCACCCCCCCGGCCTCACTCCGCAACAGTCTGATGCGCCACGTTCGCCTTGTACTTCTCCGACCGCTGCAACAGCTCTTCGTGCGTTCCCGAATCCAGGCACTGCCCGTCCTCAATCCAAAAGATCCGGTTGGCCTTCCTGATGGTGTGAAGACGATGCGCAATGGCAATGACAGTGATGCCCTTGGTCGCCTTGTCCAGCCCGTCCTGCAGCAGCCTCTCGGACTCGGCATCCAACGCGCTCGTCGGCTCATCCAAGATCAACAGCTTCGGCTTCCTCAGCAGCGCCCGCGCAATCGACAGCCGCTGCTTCTCACCGCCCGAGAACCGCATCCCGTTGGGCCCGCACAGCGTCTGGTACCCCTCGGGCAGCGCCATGATGACGTGGTGGATGTTGGCGAGCTTGCACGCGGCTTCAATCTCGTCCATGCTCGGCTTGTGGCCCGGCTTGGCGCCGAGCGCAATGTTGAACTCGACGGTGCCCGAGAAGAGCATGCTCTCCTGCGGGACCAGCGAGATGGTATCGCGGAAGGCGACCTCGCGGCTCTTTGTGACGTCGACGCCGTCGATCGAGATGGACCCGGCGTGCGGCGTGTAGAGCCGCTCGACGAGCGAGATGATGGTCGACTTGCCGGCGCCGCTGGGGCCGACGAGCGCCGCGAAGCTGCCGGGCGGGATGTCGAGGCTGAGACCCTTGAGGACCTCGGCGTCGGGCCGCGCCGGGTAGGCGAAACGCACGTCGCGGAACTGAACGCGCGAGGCGCGCGCCGTGCCGGGGAGGTGCTCGAGCTGCTTCTCCTCGTCCGACGAGGACGGCGACGAGTCGGCTGCCTGCTTGGGAGGCGGGACACGCCCCTGCATCTTGTCGGACCCAATCTCGATGAGGCCGAGAATGCGCGCCATGGCGGCGCGGGCGCTCGACAGTTCGGGTGCCAGGGCAAACATTTGGCTCCAGAGCAGGGCGCTGACAAGCAGGGAAAAGACGACGATCAGGAACTCGGTGGTGGTCACGTTGCCCGCGATGATCTGCTTGGCTCCCCACCAGTACGCGAGGCCGTTGACGCAGTTGCCGAGGAAGTAGGTCAGCGCCTGGCAGCCGCTGGCCTGCACGGAAACCGCCAGCGTGGCGCGGCGGGGACCCTGCAGGGAGCGTCTATAGGCGCCGAGCGTCTCCTCCTCGAGGGACAGCGCGGCGATGGCCTTGATGGACGCGACGGCTTCGGTGCCAATATCGACAGACTTGGTATACGCAGACTCGTGCTGCTCCTCAAACTTGCCGAGCACGCGGAGCTCCATCAGACCGGCGCCGAGAAGGAGCGGCACCAGGGCGACGCACACGAGGGCGATTCTCCACGAGATGATGTGCGTCAGGACAACGGCGGCAACGAGGTTGACCGAGATGGAGAAGAGCGTGCCAACGACGGAGCCGCTGAGGCCGGCGAGGGCGTTGCCGTCGCGGGTGATGTACGACAGGAGCATGGCAGGGGTGCGGCCGTTGGACTGATGCCACTGGATGTCCTGCTCAAACAGAGATCGAAACGACAGGACACGGACGGTGTAGACAATCTTCTCCGTGACCCAGCCGAAGCCTGTCCAGCTGGCCATGTTGGCAAACAGCTCGATAATGGCGAGCACGAAGAACATGAGACCGAAGAAGCTGCCGCTGTCGCGGATGCTCTCGGGTGTTTTGCACACGTTGAGACGCCCGACCGTGTTGCCAAAGATGACAGCTTCGCCCGAAAAGGCACCACCGACGAGGGTCGAACCGAGCAGGGCGATGAGGATCATGAGGAGATGGGGTCTCAGGGCTGGGGCGTAGCCACGAAGAAGGGACCATAGCGACTTGGATGGCGTCTCGGGCTCCTCCTCGTCGCTTGCAGGGGACTCGGACACCAGAGCCTCGGCCGTCACCACTTCTTGCTTCTCCGATATCTCTTCCTCGGCATCGGAAGTGCTGCTTCTCGCCTCCACCTCGCTTGTGTCGGGCTTCTTGCCCTCCTTGGTCTGGGATCCGAGAGTCTGGAGCTTGACCAAGTCGGCATAGGCGCCGCCCTTGGCCATCAGCACGGCATGGTTCCCCTGCTCGACGACGCGGCCTTTGTGCATGACGATGATGTTGTCGGCGTTGGTGATGGTGGAGAGGCGATGGGCAATGGTGAGCATGGTCCTGCCACTCGAGATTTTCTCCAACGCCCGCTGGATACGCTCTTCGGTCCGGGAGTCGAGAGCAGCAGAGGCTTCGTCGAGAATGAGAACCGCCGGATCTTTGACGAGAGCTCTGGCAATGGCCACACGCTGCTTCTGGCCACCGCTGACGAGACGACCGGCAGATCCAACAATGGTGCCGTAACCATGGGGAAGACGAACGATGAAATCATCGGCATCGGCCAGCTTGGCGGCCCTCAGAGCAAGATCGACAATCTCTACCAGAATAGGACCACGCTCAGCGGCCGCATCCTGGAGGGTCTTTCCGTTGCGCACATCCTCGGCCACTTGGGCGAGATCAGAGCTGAGGAGGATTGGTCGCAGATGCGCGTGGTGCTTGTGGCTCGAGTTGATCAGACCGTGGGCAATGTTCTCCAAGAAGGACCGGTCCAGGAGCGAGGGATCCTGCTGGACCAAGCTCATGAAGCTGCGCAAGTCGTGGACATTGAGATCGCAGATGTTGTGGCCGCCAAAGAGGACTTGTCCCTTGCTGGGATCGTACAACCTTGCCGCGAGACATGCGATGGTCGACTTGCCGCTGCCCGACAGACCAACAATGGCGGTGTGTTTGGCTGCGGGGATGCTGAGGCTGACGTTGTCAAGGACGGTCATTTCAGGGCGGGAGGGGTAGGAGAAAGAGACGTCCTTGAACTCGAAGCCGCCTTCGCTCTCGGAGAGCCGGAGACCGGCATCCGAGGTGCCGTCGATGTGGGAGACGCGCTCGATCTCGCCGAGCAACTTGCGGTACGAGGCCACTGCAGCGCCAAAGAGATGAACGAATGGGGCGACTTGGCTGAGGACCAAGGTAGCTGTTTCCTGTTAGAATCTGACTCAGTGACACTGAGGGGGCGACTTACACTCGATGAGAATAAAGATGACGGTAAAGGTTGCACCGACAGATCCATTGGAAGGGATACCCGCGGCAGCGTCGGCGATGCTCTTGCTTCCTTGCCAGAACGCAAGACCGTTGGCGGCGTAGGCGATGAAGTACATGACACCCGACTGGATGCCGATAGCTGCCGCCTTTTTGAGACCGGCCTTCTTGGACGAGTCGAGGGCCTCGGAGAACTTGGCCTCGAGACGGGAGTTGGCACCGAACGCTTGCACCACGACCACCGAGGACAGCGCCTCCGAGGCAATGGACGCGGCCGTGGCCGTGTAGTCGGCGATGAGACCCGAGTACTTTTCGACATAGTAGCTGCCGACGAAGGACATGACAAAGTAGGCCGGGATGAGCGAAATGAGGATGGCGGCGAGCTCATAGTCCTTGATGAAGGCGACGATGTAGGCCGTGACGAAGAAGGACACGCTCGACAGGCAGATGCCGACCTTCTCAGAGGTGCCGGAGCGGATCGTCTGGATGTCGGCGCTCAGGCGGGAGTCGACCTCGCCGGGCGGGAGCTCATCAAAGAAGGAGGGCTCTTGTCGGAGCAAGCTCCGGAGGTACGTCTCCCGGAGTCTCTGGGCGAGACGGGCGCCGTAGAGGCTCCAGCAGAGGAGATGGGAGTAGATGGTGACGAACTGGGCGATGGCGAGGTACAGGATCATGAGGACCTTGCTGTTGACATCCTTCTGGTACGCGTCTGTGGCGGCGGATGACTCGTCCTCGGCCTGGAGACATGTTACCGCATTGAAGTCGTTGAGGAGCTGGCCAAAGATGATTCCGATGATGGGGAAGGGCACGCCCGAGGCGATGGCGCTGAAGATGGCACACGCGAGCATGCCCAGCTCGCCCCTGGACGGCTTCGCGGCCAGGAGCATGCGGACATAGCTCGTGACGCCGTTGAAGAGCTTCATGGTCGACGCAGGCACTCTTCAGGGGCGTTGTTGTCGGGAGTTGCGGTGAAGGTGCTGGTCAAAAGTGAAGACTCCGAGTCGGCCACAAGCTTCTTCACTCAACTTCGCCATGCGTAAATCAGTCTCGGGAGATATGCACCACTTCGTTCCCCATCCGAACCATGTCCACCGCCGTCCGCAGTCATTGATGCCAAGGCTGAATGTTGCAGGGGGCTAATAGCCGGTGGAGCGAAAGGGTCCGTTGCAACGTTGCCAAACGGTGGTCGCCAAGAGTTGAACGGAGACGACGGGGCATTCCGATGACGGAGGCCGGACGTTGGCAAGGAATCCCTCCTTTGGCTCATCACTTTACGCAACTTTTGCCGGCCACTATATGAGTCCGTTTCATCCACGGGGGTCCAAGTGGTATTGCATATTTTGCGCTGGGGTGTGTTTTTGTCCTGCGGCCTGCCTCGGTTGGTTCGGGGTTGGAGTGTTGGAGGGCGACGGTGGACGTGTTGTTCGTTGAAGTGAGCGGTGCGATGCCGGGCAAGATGCTCTTTTCCAGAGGGCCGCTCAGCCACGCTGGCCAAAGGTCTCTGTTGTCGCTTGTGGAAACACTGGAGTGAGCCACGGTTTTGGACAGACAGTGGGCTCCCGTTGCTTGACGCAGGGAAAGTAGATCGGCCCGGATGCCCGTTGACTTGTCGAAACTGCTCTGTCCTCGTTGCCAAGAGATGCCGTCATGAACATCGTACGGAGCGTAGTCGAAAAAAGGGAAAGATGTATTGCTATCCGACTGATCTGCAGTCTACAATTTTGCGTTCCACGCGGCACGATCCGCCGACTCGAGCGGTCGCTCTCGCCCATCCCAGAACAAGGGGCACAGCTGGAACCACTTCTCACGACTGCAGACCGAGTGAACCGATCGCTTGTGGGCAAAGTCGACATACTTTCCAATCGTGAGGCCCTGCGAGTTCTCATACGACAAGATGATGGCGCCCGCGGCCTTGGGCTCGCCCACGACGTTGACGGTCCGCGGGTCGTCGAGGAAGCAGTAGTGGATGCAGCTCGAGTACCACGCGTTGACCCGCTTCGCGCCCCGGAACGACTCGTCGCCCACGAGCGAGTGCCGGCCGCGGTCGTAGTCCCCTGCATCGTAATGCGCACCATAGTGGTCTTCCTGAGGGAGGGTGTCAGCGGCAGCTCCGGGAGCGAGGAACGGGATGGGCTGCATACCTTGGCCCAGTAGAGCTCATAGTAGGAGAAGCGGGAGTCGTCGAAGCGGCCAAAGAGGCACAGGACGTGAGGGTCAAAGTGGAGCTTGCGGAGGTACTCGCGATGCTGATCCAGCGTGCCGGTCTCGTTCCATCCCGCGGCGACGCGGGGATCGTTCTGCCACTTGTTGAAGAGCTGCAGGTGGACCGGGTCCTGCCAGTCCACCACCTCTAGCGAGAAATGCATGTCAACCTCGGGGACGTAGCGGCTGTAGGCGATGGAGCCGGGAAAAGGCTTGGGCCGCCGGAGGGGGTGGCGCGTGTAGACGGGCTCGTCGGGGAACTTGTTGGTGATGACGTAGGTCTCGGGCATGACGGGATACTCGGCCAGCGGCTTCTGCATCTGCTTGTCGGTGCCGTCTCCGGCCACCCAGATGGGGCGGGGCCCGGCCGGCGAGGCGGCGCCCTGCCAGAAGGAACTCCGAAGAACTATGAGTTCCTCGGCCGCCTCGGCGGGGATCTGATTGGCACCCCGAGGCTTGGGGTGCTGGACGGCCAACCCTGTGGTGAGGAGTCCATCCCGTACGACAGCCTGGCCTTCGCCGGCAAGGGTGAGTCTGAAGTACTCATGCGTCGGGTGGGCGAGATAGATGGCATGGATGACGTTCCAGACTTGGCCCAGGGATGGTGCTGCAGCGCCGGTCCAGTTGAAGGTGGTCGATGGACTACGGCGGGCTCGCGCCCAGGGGGTGTTGTCCTTGATAGGCGGTCCTTGGTCCTTGGAAACGACCTGGAGGTCAAGCCACGAGAGTGAATCCGAGTGCAGCGGCTCAGGCAGCGCCCGTCCCTTGGCAGGTTGGTCCTCGAGGGTTAGGACGAGCTTGGCCGGCGTGGTTCCTGGGACTTGACGCACGCGATATGCGGTGAGAAATGGGTGAGGGAGCTTCACTGGAGGGTAGTTGGGCTGGAGCAGTGCGGGAGACGCCATCTTGCCAGACTTTTGTGACTTGATTTTGAGGGTAGAATCTGAAGATGGAAGCAATGACAGACTTGTCCTTGCGCCGGAGGTCTCAAGAAACCTCGGGGACTTGAGAAACGGCAGTCAAGAAAACACGATGCCAACCCGGACGGTAGTACCTGGCTCCACGCCCTGCTGGGACGGCAGAAGACTCCCATGTCAACCTTGAGGGGGGCCAGACCGTCATCGGTCGATCTGACCCGGCTCCCTTCCTCCGTTGCGTCCTTGGCCCATCGTGGTCCGACGGACGGGGGTTCCGCTGCTGGTGTGCGTGACGGAAGCGACATGCAAAGGCGGATCTGATAAAGCAAGGAGGGGGGGCGAAGGAGGCAGACCCCAGCATGTTCGGATCAGCGCGGATCTGATAAAGAAGAGCCTGTGTCATGGAAACGGACCGGGAACCCCATCTCGGGGACGAAAGGTGGCACCTCGGCACCACCCCCTGGCGATACGGTGAAGGGGAGGCAGGAATGCGGGATAAATGTATAAGAGAGAGGTGGGGGAACTTGGCGGATTGGCTGCCTCGAGATGGGCAACGGAAGAGCAACCCTGCCGGCCATTGAACTTTTTTCCTCTTCAGCGTCGTTTCGATTTGATCCCTGCATCACGCCACCCTCACCATGTCGCTCCGATCGCAAGCCCTCCGTTTCCGCCACTTCTCCGTTACGTTTCCCGGCGAGCACATTGTGCAGGTGACGCTGGACCGGCAGGACAAGCTGAACTGCGTCGACAAGGCCACGAGCCGAGAAATTGCGGGCATCTGGGAGCAGTTTGATCAGGATGAGAGCCTGTGGGTGGGCATCATCACGGGTGCCGGGCGGGCGTTTTGCACGGGAGCGGACCTCATTGGTGAGTCAGCGCGCGCCGAGGAGGACGACCCGACATCATGAGCAGCAGTGTCTAACCGAGCCGGGGACGGAGGGCAGAGTGGAACGCCATGAACAAGGCCGGCGTGGTCAACGGCATGGAGGCGCCGGGGCTGGCGGGACTGCCACGGCGGGCGGGCAAGAAGCCCATCATCGCGGCGGTCAACGGACTGTGCATGGGGGGCGGGTTCGAGATGGTTGCCAACTGCGATGTGGTCGTCGCCGCGTCGACAGCCGTGTTTGCGCTGCCCGAGGCCAAGCGAGGCATCGTGCCGGTAGCGGGGTGTCTGCCGCGGTTGACGCGCACCATTGGCCTTCAGCGCACCATGGACCTCGTGCTCACGGGGCGCTCCGTCGATGCCAAGACGCTGCGGGACTGGGGGCTCATCTCGTACGTCGTCGACGCGGCGGCCGGGGACGCGGACGCGGAGGTGGTGAAGAGGGCCGTGCAGGTGGCCGAGGAGATGTGTCAGAACAGCCCCGACGCGCTCATCGTGGGCCGCCTGGGCGTGCGGCAGAGCTGGGAGTTTGGGGGGGTCGAGGGCGCCGTCGACGACCTGGCGGCGAAGTGGTATCCCCGTCTGATGCAGGGCGCCAACTTTGCCGAGGGCATCCAGGCGTTTGCCGACAAGAGGGCGCCAAGATGGGTCGATTCCAAGCTGTAGGGACGCGAAGTGAAGACAGGAGAACAGAAGAGGGTGGGTTCCGTCGGAGAAACGACGACGAAGCTCGGAAAACGAAAGTGTGGGAGCCAAAATTGCAAGAGACAGTTGGAAGTCGCGTCCCGATGGCAGTTCGTCGACCCCACCTTGTGTGAAAACTCTGTCTGGCGCGCATCTGATAAGATTTGGGCCAATCTGTGGCTCCACTAAGCGAGCGAGCTCGAGCCCCCGCCAAGGCCGTCCACAGGTGCCAAGGCCCCGGTGCCGCAGTGATGAGCGCGAATAACATCTGATTTTTTTATCTGATCAATCTGATTAGATCTTTGTGCAGCATCCAGCCCCTCCCTCCACCTGGCACACCATCGTGACCTGCCTCCCGACCCCGCTCTCCGCCCGAACGCCTCCTTCCTCCAAATCTGCAGGCAGGGGCAGCCAACCGTCCCACACTGCCGTGAAAACGGACCACATGGCCACCAAAAAAAGAGAGACGAGCAAAAAAGTCAATGCCGAACACCAATCGACCCCCCAGACACCCAGGGCCTTGGGTCGTCCCACGCATCAACTATCGAAATCCAAGACTTTGAGAGCTGCGAGCCCGGAGAGCGGGAAGCTCCATGGGGAAAACATCACGTCGTGGAACCAGGCCATCACACCGTTTCCCGCACTGCCCTGTCCACTGTCCTCCTCCCCGGTCACCACCACTGCCACCACTGCCACCACCCCGAGTCCAGCCCGAGTCTTCCCGCCGCGACCGGAGCTGACCCGCCCGTTGCAACGCTGCCACGGGAGCTGTGGGGAACCACGCACGCCATCGTCGAGTCTCGACACGAAGCTGCTCCCGTCGCCCATCGTGCGCCCATTCTCCCTCGACCCCCCCCCCCCCCACCCCGGAGAGCGGTTTGTCACAACGAATCATGACCCTCCCACCGTCCAGCCTCCGATGGCACAGTACGACTTGGCTCGTGGCCGTACCGTGTACGGAGCTCGTCGCCTTCCTCGCTGCCGACAGGGATCAAGCTCTCGATGGGGTGGGCTGGTGGTCCCAGCTGGGTGAACCAGCTCTGGGCGGGAGCTCGGCGGGTGCTGGGCATCGGCTCGGCACTGATGGGAGACAGCTCCCCGAGTAGTATCTAACTCGGCCGGCCGCCAGAGACACTCTGCAGAAGACGCAATCTTGACATCCTCCCGGTCTCTGTCGACCTTCCATCTACCTCCCGCCCCGTGGCCTGACCTCGGTGTATCAATCCCACCTCGTTTCCAACCCGTCGGGTCTTGTCTTGTCCTTCAAGCTTATCCGACTTCCCGGAACCCCTCCATCTCCCCCTCTTCGCGCCTCACCCTCCACCATGGGCTTGCTCTCGGGCATCACAGACGCCTACCGGCGCACCACGCCCGCCAAAGACGTGACGGAACAGCCCGTCGCGTCTGGCGAGAAGGCCGACGACCTCTCGGCCGGCGTGGCCCCCGTGGACAGCGGCGACAAGGACACCGAGGCCCAGCAATCCGATGACGAGAAGCACCCTCACGAGAACCTCCAGCGCGGTGTGCAGCAGGTCGAGGCCGTCACCATCGCCTGGTCCAAGTGGTCTCTGATCGCCGTCTTCATCAAGTAAGCCGTCGCCGCCCCTGCCCCGCACCAACGCCGTCCTGGCTATGTGCGCATCGAGGAAGGACGCAATGACTAACCTCGCTCGCGCCCGACAGCATCTGGTGCATCTACATGGTCAATGCCTTCCAGTACTCGATCCTCTACACTCTGGTCCCCTTCATCACGAGCGAGTACTCGTCGCACTCGCTGCTTCCCATCATCTACATCGTGGCCGATACCATGCAGGCGGCCACCTACATCCCCCTCTCCAAGATTCTCGACATCTGGGGTCGTGCCGAGGGCTTCGCCCTCATGGTCTTCTTCGCGACCATCGGCATGATCATGATGGCGGCCTGCAACAGCCTGGCCACCTTTTGCGCCGCCCAGGTCTTTTACAGCGTTGGCTTTGGCGGTGTCATTTACACGATTGACGTCATCACATCCGACATCTCCAAGCTCAAGAATCGTGGCCTCGCCTTCGCCTTCACCTCGTCCCCCTACATGATCTCGGCCTTTGCCGGTCCCAAGGCGGCCGAGAGCTTCTACGAAAACATCAACTGGCGCTGGGGCTTTGGCGCCTTTGCCATCATCCTGCCCTTCGTCGCCGCCCCCATGTTCTTTGTGATCAAGGCCAACCTCAAGAAGGCCGCTCAGGCGGGCGTGCTGCCCAGGGAGAAGAGCGGGCGCACCTTTGTCCAGAGCATCTGGTACTACCTGGTTCAGTTTGACGGTAAGTTCAGCGCAACCACCTTTTCCCACAGCACAATTCTGACATCTCTGTAGCTCTCGGCGTCTTCCTCTTCGCTGCCGGCTTCACCGTCTTCCTCCTCCCCTTCACCCTCGCCTACAGCGCCCCTGATGGCTGGAAGACCGGGTACATCATCGCCATGATCGTCGTCGGCTTTGTCGTCCTCGTCATCTTTGGGGTCTACGAGTCCAAGTTCTCACCCTACCCCATGCTCAACTTTGAGCTCCTCACGGACCGCACCATCATCGGTGCCTGCATCCTGAGCTCGGTTTACATGGTCTCGTACTACTGCTGGGGCAACTACTTCACCTCGTTCCTGCAGGTCGTCAACAACCAGAGCATGGCGCAGGCTGGATACATCAGCAACACCTTCAACGTCGTCTCGGGCTTCCTCCTCTTCGCCGTCGGCTTCTCGATCCGCCGCACCGGCTACTTCAAGTGGCTCCTCTTCATTGCCCTCCCCATCTACGCCCTGGGCCTGGGCCTCATGATCCACTTCCGCCGCCCCGGCCAGTCGGTCGGCTACCTCATCATGTGCCAGGTCTTCATCTCGTTCGGCGGCAGCATCTTCATCATCATCCAGCAGGTGGCCGTCCTCGCCGCTGTTGACCATCAGCACGTCGCTGCCGTCCTGGCTCTGCTCAACGTCGTCGGTACCGGCGCTGCGGCCATCGGCGGAACCATCTCGGGTGCCATCTGGACCAACACCTTCTCGGGTGCCCTCATGAGGAACCTGCCCGCCGCCATCACCGAGGACCCCGACGTCTTTGGCACCGTCTACGGTGACATCACTGCCCAGCTCGAGTACGAGAACGGTAGCCCCGAGCGCATTGGCATCCAGCAGTCCTACGGGTACGCCCAGACGCGCATGCTGGCGGCGGGTCTTGGTGTGTTTGCGTTGGCCTTCCTGTCGCTTATCTTGATGAGGAACATCAACGTCAAGAAGATCAAGCAGACTCGTGGCAACGTCTTTTAAGGGTCTCTTTTTGGATGTCTCTTTTGGATACCCGGTATTCGTACCATGGAGCGTCATTGTGCCTGGTAGGGCCTCTTGGCGCTGAGCTGGTGTTGGGGAAACCAAACCCTAGCAGGAGGATATTTGTGTTCTAGTTGAAAAGTTGTATACCATCTCTAAGCAGTAATTAATGTGGGGTTGTCTTTGCCCTCGATGTCACTTGCAGTCATGCGCATCCCTGGAAGAGGTTTTGTCGTCGGTGCGTGTGCCCGAACCGGAGTTGCCACGGGTGACCCCTTTTCATCACAGATGGCAACTTCCCAACCATGTCCTTGTCCTC
Source organism: Podospora conica (assembly GCA_030685255.1). Taxonomy (NCBI): domain Eukaryota; kingdom Fungi; phylum Ascomycota; class Sordariomycetes; order Sordariales; family Podosporaceae; genus Podospora; species Podospora conica. The sequence continues at coordinate 104,522 of MU839499.1, forward strand.
CCATCCAACATATGATTAACGGCGTTGACAGGGATGTGATGGAGACTGTCAGTCAGTGCTGGCCTGCGTATCAGTGTCGAGGTTGGGGAAACGGGGAAGGTCATGCATGGACTGTGATCAAGCTGTCGATTCAATGCTCGGTATTATTATATTATTTCTTATTCCCTCATTACACCTATTCCATCTTGCCCTCCTCCACCCTCGCGCTCTCCACGTCGACCGCTGTCCGGCCCCTGATAACACCGCTGAGGTCACCCATCGGCAGCGAGAACGGAAAGTCAACCGAGTCCAGCAGACCACCGATCATCGCCCACCAACTGCACATGCTCACGACAAAGCAAGCAGCTCCGCCTCCCACCATCAACCTGTTGGACAAGGCCATTTGTCCCTGGGCATGAGTCCACTCAGCCGCGGCCAGCAGGGGGAAGGCGATGGTGTAAGCCAGGAAGAGGATGACGAGGCAGATGTTTGTGCGCAGCGAGCAGATGAAGAAGACGAAGGACAGGAACCCGACGAAGAGGTAGAAGAAGCCGAAGCTGTTGTAAAAGGCGGCCCCGAGAACGCCGGTGGCAGTTTCATACGGCACTGCCGCGTTGAAGCCGGGCGTGAGGGTTGCGCCGAGGGCGAGGAAGAAGCCGCCTGTGAAATGTCAGCTGTTGATCCAGACATGGGCAAGGCAGGACGGGTTGACATACCATAGGAGCAGTAGACGACAAAGGCAAATGTGTGTGCAAGGAAGAACTCCAGCAGACCACCGAAGAACAACAACATTCCGCCGCAGAACCAGTGGGCGCCGTTGTTTGCGTAACCGCCGGGGTCGGACCCCCTCCAGCCCATCAACTGACACGACAGCGGCGTCAAGGTCATAACAAGACCAGCCAGCGCCCTAATAACGCGTCAGTTTGGTTCCCGTGGTTGACACTCTGGGAGGGACAAACAAGGGTGCTGGGTTTCCCCAGTTCTTCTGTCGTGGCTGGACGGCGGCGCGGGCTTGTGCCATGAGCGCGAGAGCCAGCTTCTCGGACACGATGGAGTCGGAGTCGTACGTCATGGTCGGAGCTGGTGGCGATGTCGGCAGATAGATGAGACTGGTGAGACAGGTGGTGAGACTGGAGAGATGCTGAAAACTGGAGGGTGAGGGGGCAAGTGGCAAGGCAGAGGAGATGATATGGTGTTTATATCTACGCGCAATGGTTCACTCCCTCCTGGCCAGACCCTGCGGACTTCCAACCGTGGTTTCACGCGACCGAGGATATCCGAGTCAGCTGAGAACTTGACATCCACCAACACCTGGGATGAGGGGTTCTCGCCTTTCAATATCTCCACCCTCTAGGGGCTGCCGAACTGGAGGCGAGGTGGCTACGCGACGACGGGAGGACATTGTCAACACGTTGGCCACCCAAACATCTTCGACATTGACTTGCTTTCCCGATACCCGACATCCCCAACTTCTCCAAACTCCCCGGGATGTATTTGTGCAATAGAGACACAGGATTTGATGACTGCCGCCGAGCTTTTCCAGCTTGGCAACGGTTCTCCCAAACCTCGATCGAGTCAAGGTTGCGGGCAAGACCCGCTTGGCCGAAGCTTTTCTGTAACAAGACTTTTGGCAGGCCGGGGTCACCCTGCTGACCGTCCACGACATGTTCCGGCGACGCCACGACACCCGGTTTGCTCCGGGCGGGAAGATTGGGTTTCTAATGCCATTGACGAATGGTTGTGATAAGGAACACACTGACGAATGGCAGTGTGCCCGAGCCCCGAGTCCCGACTCGTCTTTGCACCCGCTGGCTGATACCGCGGTAATCTTTGCTCGCCAACACCCGACGGCGCCGGGAACTTCGGAAATGCGCGCTTGATCTCTCGGTCTTTCAGCAAGGCAAGCGGCGTCGTCGAAGGCGCCTTTTGTCCCCCTCCAGTACGTAAGATTGGTGCTAGAATGCACTCTTATTGCCGCGGATGACTTGGTTGATGTGTCAGTCGAGATATATCGCGCTGCACGCGGTGGCCGTTAACACCTTGTGAAGAGGGGGTGACTTGAGAGGATTGATGTTGAACAGCACATCAGCATACACCGGTCATAATGGCTGGAGCAGATGTTCCGGACATTTCAATCCAACTGGGAATTACATCGTGCGTCGAGATGGTCCTGACCCTGGATTCGCGAGTCGGGCACGCTTCTCACCAGAGTCACCACCCGGAGCACAAATGTTTCCTGCCATCCTGGTCAAAAGAGTATCTTCATCCTTTACCTTGTAAAACAAACCTCCTCCCAGCTACCATCCCATCTCAATTACTTACCGGGTCTGTGAAATAAACAAGGTCCGGTACCTTCCTCGGCGGGCGGCAGAGATCTGCTCCGGGCGGGATGTGGGGTTGCGGGGCTTCGGAGCCGATGCCGGGGATTGGCCGGGACATGCCGATCGGGCCGATCTGCGACCCCGTCCCCGGGCCGGCACGAGTCCGACAAAGATTCTGGTTCGCCCAAAAGATGATCACTGGAACTACTCGAAACCAAGGATACCTCAATGTTTATTTTCCAGGTACATCTTCGAATACTCTTTGTGCAGGGTGCAAACAGACTTGAAGCTTTTGTGATTTATGTAGTCCCCGAAAGGAGCCCCCGGGCCTGAATTGAAGGATTCCGAGGGCTAGTATGAATTTGGCTTCTGGAGACTTGGCGTGAGTTTTCCCCTCACCCAACTCAGAAATATTGACGCCCGAGATACCCTTTGACGACTGTCCTCGAGGGACTCACTTGACGATACGACCGTACACCCGACGATTTATCGTAAGCATGGCTTGCAACGTTTGCGGTGATCTCGCACGCCCCGGGGCAGGGCTCCAAGTGCAAGGACAATGCCCATACTCGGACATTCAGTCGTCAAGTGCGGGGTGCAGCATATGTCGAGTGCTTGTCCTTGTCACCGAGGACGCCATCGCCAACCTGGGCCCGGTCAGCAACGTACTGATGCTGCTGAACGACGTTGGTGATCACCAACTTCAGGTTCACTGCGAAACCAAGTCAGCCAGGCCTCTTGTTCTCACTCTCAACCTGTTGCCCCTGGAGGAGCTGGACGGGACCAAGTTGGACGACATCCAGCAAAAGGTCACTGGCCACCACATTTGGCCCGGGGATTACAGTTCTCCCTTCACCGACTCGGACGACTCCTTCAAGTGGGCGATAGAAAAGATCGACAGGTGCCGCAAAGAACATTCCAGCACTTGCAGCCCCATGGAGCCCACCCTGCTCCCCGACCGGGTCCTCGGGCTTGGTTCCCGACAGGAAGACGTTGCTCTCCGTGTGTCAAAGGGCGAGACTGGGCTGTATGCCACCCTCAGTCACTGTTGGGGCGGCCATTTGCCCATCATGCTGAAGAGGGACACCCTTCAGAGCTTCCAGGACGGGATCCCGTGGGACTCGCTGCCAAAGACATTCCAGGAAGCCACCATCTTCATCCGCAAGCTGGGATACCACTCTCTGTGGATAGACTCGCTGTGCATTGTCCAAGACGACGCTGAAGACTGGGCACAGCAGTCGGCCAAGATGGCGGGCATCTATGAGAACTCGGCCATCAACCTCGCAGCGAGCGCGGCGTTTGACGCGCGGGATGGGCTCTTCACACCGCACCGCCGCAGCCTCCTCGGCTACATCACCAACGGAACCGAGATTCTCGACATCAAGGACGTCTCCATGGACACACTGCCGACGCCCAAACCGTCCTACTTTGTCATCAAGGAGTGGGTGAGCAAGCCGCACGCCGCGTTCTATCTGCGTGCGGAACCGGGATTGGAGGCAACTCTCTTCGGCCGTGGATGGATCTACCAAGAACGTCTTCTTGCCAACCGCGTCCTCCACTTTGGCAATTCCGAGCTGCACTGGGAATGCAACATGGATGTCTCCTGCCAGTGCGGAACCTGGAGACACAGCCTCTCCCGGCACGCATACGCCCAGTTCCCCAAGAACTCTCACCAAATCACGCTGCGGGGGCTGGCTGGGGATCCAAGTCCGGCAAGGGCGCGGTACCGTTGGCAGCGCATCGTGACAGAGTTCAGCTCCATGTCCATCACCTACGAGTCTGACAGGCTGCCCGCCATCGCCGGAGTCGCGAAGCAGATGCAGAGCCTCGTGCCAACGGCACACTACGTGCTGGGCATGTGGAAAGAGGTCCTCTTCGATCACTTGCTGTGGCAGGCGATGCCCATGGAGCTGAGAGACAACCCGAGCAGGTGGGAGGGTTCCTCCAACCTCGACTCGTCGGGCAGAAGGAAGCCCCCGACCTGGACGTGGGCCTCTCTTGGAAGCGCCGTCAAATATCCCATGGAAGACCCGGCAGCCGATGTTTCTGCCTTTGTCATTGAGACTCCTCAAGATCCCCAGATCGTCCGGGTCCCTTGGTCCGATGACGTCACCTCCCGTCTTCTCGGACGTGTGGACGGCGAGTTGGTCATCTCTGGACACCTTACCGAGACGCGCCTGCGGAAGTACACACTCAGTGATGAGATCTGTTACGGCGTGTGCCGCTACGACGGCAGCCAGTTCTACCCCGTACATTTGGACGCCAAACCATCAGCCAACGATACATGGATGCCTCGCGAACCCGTCTGGTCTCAAGTTGATCCCAATGCAGAGCGTGTGGAGCATGGATGGTGGTACAAGGAACCCCTGAGTCCTGAGGATGCGATTCTTGTCGACAACCAGATTTCCAACCTCCCGAGCATGCGGGAGAAGTTTGAATCGTGCGAAGAGTTCGCGGAACCAGTCTACTGCCTCTTCGTCAAGTGTTGGAAAGGAACGGCGGGCAACAGCATGTTTCTGGTGCTGAGACGCGCCTCAGAGGAGCCCGAGAAGTTTGCCAGGATCGCGCTTCTGATGTATAATCCTGAGAGGCTGCCTGTTTTTGAGACCGGGAATACGTCACTGCGCGAGGTGGTGCTCGTGTAATGGGGCATACATGATAGCAGACAGGCAGTTGACCAATGAAAAGAAGATGCAGATATATTGCTGCCAGTGCATTGTTGGATATCGAGTTGCCGTTTCTCCCACTTCCCTCACCCACCAATGCTATCAAAATACGAGACCAACGTGGCCTGATTAAGAAGGACCTGTGACTGCGTTTGGTAGTACGCCGCGTCTGCTTCTGGCCCTTTGTCGGTAGGGTTGATGACAACCCTAGGCTTGGGCTCAAGCTTGACTTCGTACTGGCTCTTGTACAGAGGGGGTCCGACGGTTGGGTACGACTTGTTGGAGCTGAGGTCGAAGTGGAACCCTGGTTCATCGAGCTTGTAGGCGCCGGGAAACTTGACGCCCTGCGGCGTCGCAGTCCCGGTGCCGGTGACGTTGAAGTTGAAGCAGGCATGGTACGACTGAGGTCCGGTTGGGAACATCTCAAAGCCCGGAGACTTGGTCACGGCGAAATGAAGGGCGATAATCTGCGAGGTGGAGGTAAGAAACATGTCCAGATGAGGATCTGGAGCGTGAACAAGACACACCTCTTGGCGCACGACATAGGTGCCCGGCTTGATGTCGGCGGGGATAGTTGCCGTCCAGGAGCCATTTGTCTGATCCATCATCCTCACCGTTCCCCAAGCCCCGTCCTTGTCGATCGTGTCCTCGGCAAACTTGATGAACTCGAGATCGTTGACGTTGACGTCAGCCACGCTGCCCGAGTACGGGGCCATCCACGCCGTGATAGGACCCTTGTGGCTGTACAGCCACTGGGACCAGTGAAAGGTGATGGTGCTGCCCGCGCGAACCTCGGCAATGGCTCCCGGCGGTGGGCTGTGGACAAAGTTGCAGGCAATGTACGGCCCCTCAAAGTCGTTGACGGAGGCAACGCCACCGCCCCCAAAGGCGATTCGGGGCGGGGTCGGCGTCGTGAAGGGGTCGATTGCAACATCCCATCCGGGGTACCTAGGTACATTGAATCATGAGATGGGTTCGTGCTGGTGTTTGAGAAATCCACTTACACGGTGTTGTCGGCTGTAATACGATAGACGTATCCATGACCAGAGACCACGGCCGCGAAGGCCAAGAAGGCAGAGACAAGCATGGCGTTCATCCAGTAGTCCTTGGAGGGATGCCCGTGGGAAGGATGGAAAGTTGTCTTTCAAGAGCAGTGAATCTCGTCTTATACCCGTGTGCCCTCCAGAATCCGTATCAAGCTTCTGCCATGGCCCGGTGTTTTTCGTCACCCCGCTCCTCGGATCCAACAAGGGTATGGTATTTTATATGAGCTGTGCTATGGGTGTGGGACTCTCCTCAACCCTTTATGTGCTGAAACTACCTAGGTACAGGTACGGCCGAATCGACGTCTGGAAAGCAGATGGGAAGGGATCACTCCTCCGAATCCAGAGATGCAGAGACTCCTGGACGCTAGCCGGCATAACTTGTCGGTATGTGATAAAGTTTGCTGCGTCACCCCTAATCAGTATGATTGGAAGACGTCTGTCGTTGAGGACGCGGGGGAATAAGCATTCTCAGTGCCGGTGGGGCCGGGGTACCGGGGGTGGGGCCGAGCCGGGATTTAGATGCCGGATATATCCTGTGCAGAGTGTCGGGACTTACGGCACACAAATGTCAAGCCGGTTGTTAGTAATTCACACCACCTATATCATTTCTCATACAGCTCCTCCAACTTAAAATCAAGACTGGGGGCGCGGTAGTGCGGATGGTTTCCTGGAATGGTGTTCTGGAGGTGGAAACATCACCCCCGAGGCTTAATCAAAACGGGTATTAAATACAAGGAGAACGCCGTCACTTCTCTTTCTATGTTAGTGGAACAAACCCCAAGTCCTGCCATGTTGTCCCATCATATCTGACCTCCTTGATCCGCCCTCCGCTCTGGAAATAACATCGGTTGAGGTCGGAAACTGGCCCAAGGGAAATACCCACCGAGTTCCAGACTGCCTTTGTCACACAGGCGATATCAGTCCCCCTATCCGCGAGGTTCAAGGCCGGGAAGGTCTGCGGACCCTTCCATGGGCCGTCGGTGTCCTGCCAGACCACTCGTATGAAACCCGTCTCATCTTGATACAAGATGTACGTGTTGACTTGAGTGTTTTCACCGTTTTGCGATCTGGAGACGGTGAAACCGCCCATCGACGAGTTTGCCGGGATGGGCACAGACAACCGAGCTGCAGCAGGTTAGCGGGTGGAGAACACTGTCCGAAGGCAATGTACATACCAGCATCCCACGAGGTTCCTGTCGTGTTTCCGTCCATCGACACGTCAAAATTCCCAAGCGTGCCATCGCTCCTCCGGTAGAGGAACGCGGACGAGTCCAAGAACTGGGGTGTGATGGGAACGACCGCCATACCTGAACCCCCAGATCCTCGGACGTTGGTGAGTGTTTGGTTCACCCAGGCCTTGCTGGGTTCCCGAGTCTGGATCCTCGCCTCGTCCCAGAGAAGAGCCCGAACAGCTCCATCCTCCTCCTGAACCATCAGGTATGGGACGTAGCAGGACATGCGGGCATTTCGGAGGCGCATTGGGAAGTTGTTGATGCTGGCGCTGCCCGAGCCGCCGACAGGGGATGCACTCGAGCTCTCAAAGAACTGGCCCCTGAGAGTTGAGGACTTGTCGACGTAGTACAGTTCAATGTGGACCTAGGCCTTGGTCAGCCCACACTCTGCATGTCGGTATCCTGGATCGCCAACTCACAGGATCCCGCGCCACAAAGGCACAAGCTGCAAGGGGCGTCTCTGGATCTGCGTCCAGCCCCAAAACCGTTGACCGAGACCAGCCAGTTCTGTCAATACTGCTCAGCGTCGAGTATCGGATCCGCCCTTCTGTGTCCTGGTAGAACAGTCGAATGTTGTCGGCCTGTTCCGACTTCCACCCCGTCACAGCCAGCCGCGAATTTCGTCGAATGGCCACCGCTGTCGCCGTCGAACTGGATGTTAGGGTCGTTTTTGTTTCGCCAGAGCCCGGCTCGCTGCTTGACGGTGATGATGCTTTGCTGTTCATTGGGGCCCTAGTTCCAACGACGCCACCGACGACTGCGCCGATGATGAGGCATATCGCTGCTGCGGCACCTATCCATATCCATTTCTTCTTGCTCGACTTGGCTGGGACTGTTCCACCCTCGATATGGTGCCCGTTGCTGCCAAACTGGCCATGCTTTGAGATTGGAGTGTCGCGGTTGTAAAGGCTGCCGTCCGGGCCCACGGAACTGACGCCACTGAGCGGGACCTTGAAGTCGTGAGGGACGGGAATGAGGCCGGGTTGGACGTATACCTCGGGTGCGGACTCGGGTCCCACGACGACCTGCTTCTCGTCCGAGTCTGCCCAACGTGCTGAAGCTGGGCGATTTGGCGCCTCGTCCCCTTTGGCGGGTGCCATCACCGAGACATGAACAAGCAGCGGGAGATCTAGCACACACGCAAGGACATGGTTGACTGATCAAGCGCGCCGGATCGTGGCGGGAGCGGACACCGGCCTATTTACCAGATGTCCATGTCCAGCTGTGCCGCAGAGTGCAACCCGCTTCCAATGACTAGGCATTGCAGAAGCGCCCATTGACGCCACAATTTATGCTGCCAGTGTGCAGCAGCAGCCCTTTGGCCGGTTGGGGGCGAAGCAGGGCGTTCCGATGCAGCAACCTGTGACATTGAGCGTGGCAGATGGCCAAATCCAGCTCCTGTGCGCAGAGGTGCCAGGGGGTGACCGGGAGCGCGCGTGCGATGTGTATCCCATCGTCGGGAAATCCCAGGGAAAAAAGAGGTCAGTCTTGAACGGTGGATCGACGGTATTCTGTTTGACATCCCTTTCCGCCGCAGAATTTGCTGAGGGGATGAAAAAGAGGGAGGGGAGGATTGCCGTCGCGGTTGTGGTGGACGGGCCGTTGACGAAGGCGCAGAAAGCGGCGCAGCGACCTTCGGTGTCCCGTATCGTGTGCCCAATCGGCGAATGGGTCAGATGCGGCCGTGGTCCCCTCACTGGCTGGACAATTTAAGCGGTGCAAGTGCCACGGCTCCGGCACTTTGGGTGGAAAGTGTGCGGCCCAGGCCTTGGGGCTTGGAAGCTGAGAGGGACGGGAGTTGGCAGCCAACACGAAGAAGGGTGCCAGGAGAAAATATGCCTTGCCACGGTAAATGCCACCTCGCCAACCACGAGACTGAAATCCATGGGCAGACGCTCCAATGTACCGCAAAACAGAAAATACGTCAAATTGCTTATAAAGCCAACCCGGGACCAGGATCCTGGTGTTGTCATGAGGATGTGCCAGTCCAAGATGCCAGTCCAAGAGGCATACTTAGTTCGTCATTGTTGGAGTCAATGGAACGAGGGAAGTCGGCTGCGTACTAAGGTAGGTAAGCACTGTTGGTGATTGCCAGTAGATCGACATCAGCAAGACTCCACCCCTGGCCTGCCACGGGGATCACCAGTGTTCTCGGCCCGGGGGTGGGGGCGGGAGGTGGGAGTGATGCCGGCGTGGCCGGTTGCTGGTCATGGCCGCAAAAGCAATCGGTCTTGGAGAAAGTGCGGGGAGGGGTTGCTTCAACGTCGGATGCATTGCTCTGCCTTTTCTACCACCCAAACAACAACTACAACGAGAACTCGTTCGATTTTCAGTGCGAGATGCCCCGCGCCATACTTCAAGACCTCCTCCGATGAGAATGCCGGGATTCAGCCCAGATTGTTGACAACCAACCGACTCAAGTGGGCCACCCACCCGACGTCTCGCGATCCCAAGCAAATCAGGCAGAGCTTGGAGTTCCAAGGTACGCCAGGACCTTCTCGATGAGTATCCTTCTTGGCTCGGCCTGGTCGTCGTTGCTCAGCGCATGCGACGCGTTGGGGATGACGCAGCTCTTGGGATTCCAAATCGGCTTGCCGCCAGCATCGGCGGCCCTTTGCCACCTTGACAGCTGGAATTCCTTGTCAACCCAGTCCGGAATTGACGCATCAGCTCCCGAGGTGAAGACCAGAAGCTCTCGGTCCTGAAGGAGCCCGCCCTGTCGAATTGCTCCAAATGTCTTGGCGTGCCGCTCGTCGGGAAGGTCGGAGCTGAAGAGGTCGTCTTCGCTGGGCGAGTTGGGGCTGTCGGGGCTGACCAGGCTGAGGAAGCGGCGGCAGCTGACGGGAGTGTTGGACGGGTACCCAAACTGCGAAGTCAGGGAGATGGGGAGCATGGTGTCGGTCGAGTCGTCGCGACGAAGGGCCGCTCTTGCCATGGCCACCAGCCGGTCATAGGTGGCCCCGAGCTCGACCGGTGTCCTGCCCAAGAACCCCATCTTGATGACCCACTGCACGGCCTCGCGATCGGACACGGGGGCCTGCATGATGGCACCATTGACGACGGGGCGCTCAACGTGCTCCAGGAAGGGATCGAACGCTGGCTTGGTTGTGTGGGGGTTGGGGCGGGAGAGGTAGTGAAGCACACATTGGCTCCCCGTGGAATGGCCCATCAGCACCACCTTGTCGCAGTCCTCGCCAAACTTTTCCTTCTTGTAGTCCCTGATGTACTGCACGCAGCGCGCAATCTCGTCGGTGTCGCGGTCGAGATGGCCAAAGCCCCAGCCCTGGTATGCTGACGACAGAGTCACGCTGAAGATGGACCAGCTGGTCTGCTTCAGCGCGGCTGCCACGTCGGCGAGGTATTCGGTCGTCGCGAGGCCATCGCCGAGGCCACCGACAAAGAGAACACTGTTGGGTTGGGGCGTGCCCGTGTCGGACGTGAACTCGAAGGCGGTCAGGGTCTCTGTCTGGACGTTGTCAGCCATCCACCGTCATCACCAACGCGTCTCGTGTAGGACAGTGAAGGAAGCTTACATAATGGTGCAGGATGCCCGACGCGCCACCGCGTGGCCAGAACTTGGAGCAATGCATCGCGGAGCTCAGCGAGTGGTTGCGGCGGAGGGGGGACGGGGGTCTCGGGGCTTTCGGGGCTGCTGGTGTGCCTGTCCGGAGGGCGACGCGGGCGGGCTGGACGAGAAAGTGGTGCAGAAGCTCCTGCAGGCCGTGATGAACCATTCCACGCGCCGTGTCTGGACGGGATCATGGAACACGGCGCCCACTCCCCTGGGGCCTGGATTCCGAGCCTAGGTCAAATACCATGGCGGCGTGCGTGGCCGACATCGGGCGTGACGACGAGACGGACAGAGGAGCCGAGGAGAACCGCGGCGAGCAAGCCGCTGAAAAAGTTTTTTCCCTCATTGCCGACGGTCGGGCGGGTCCGTTTCAAGTGCCAAGACGGAAACGGCACTAGACTGGCAGGGGGCATGTCCGATCCCCCCACCGTCCCCTCACGCCCCTCTTTGCTAGCTCGATCTGATAAGATTATGCGCCTTGATCAAACGATCAAACGATGGCGTGCAGCAAAACGGCTCCGTTTCGGTGCTTGTCTGCGGACCTGGAGCCCGAAACCGGTAAGCTCATCGGCACACAGAGGGACGGGGACGGGGGAACTGGTGAAGAACCTGGAAATCATGTGTCATGATCGCAGCGGGCTCCTTCCATCAGCCTCCAGCTCCAGCTCCTGCTCCCATGTCGGGACTCGGGCGTGATGGGCTCCTTCCGAGCCCTCCCGCGCACCACTGCACCCTCGAACCCGACGACGACCCTTCCCTATTGGGATGCGAGCATGCTGGCCACCCCCCCCTGCAGCTTCCACACGGCCACAGACACACGCAGAGAAAAAATCTCGAAAACAAAACCTGGAGCCTGGGTTCGGGAGGGTGGTGACGGTTCAGGCCCCCGGTTCCGGCTCCGCACCTCGACCCGGTCTCGAGACCACCTCACCACCTCGTCCCAGGGTCACATTCGCCCATATGGCCGCATCCCCTCTCACACATGCAGACCCGCAGTCCACCAACCGTTTATCAGATCAAGTCGCCTTGGCCCGGAAGCAGTATCTCCAAGCGAGACCGTGCAGGTGGCATGGGCGGACCTCGACAGGGGTTGATGTTGTTTTGACGTTATTCAGGGTGCTCCTTGTCGCCGCGCGCCGATGGAAGTGTGGAAATCACAAACGGCACCTCGAGTGATGAGTCTTGGGGCCACAGCTTAGCCGGCGCAAGGGTAAATGCCGCGCACTGTATACCGCCCACCCGAACGCCGCCTCTTTGCCTCTCTGCCCGCACGCTGCTCTCTTCGCTGGGGCTCGGGACCATGGCCCAGACGAGCACCAAGGCTCGTTGATGAGGGAGGGGGCGTGGTCGGCGTTGACGGATCGGCGGCGGAGAACTCGACATGACTTGCCCTGGACCTGGACGGCGGGGGGTGGACCGTGGGACGGGAGCTCGGAGAGCAATGTAGGAGGTTGCGTCCGTCGCCAACCTGCGAGAGGGGCCATCGGAAGAATACATGTAGATGGATTCCATTCCAGGTTCTTCTGAATGTCGTATGCATACGTCTCCCCGTGCCCCGCGGTCCAGTCTGCTTTGACTCTCCCCAACTGCCGACCCGCAACCAGGCACACCCGCAACACCTGACGGCACAAACGCACGCCGTCATCCAATGCCCATATTGGCCTCGAGCAGCGGTCGATACTCACAGTGATCATGGGCTCGATCCAGGTGGACGACGGCTCAACGAGCCGGCACGAGCCTCTGGTCGAACAAGTTGAAGCCACAACGTCACAGGTCTCTCCAGCCATCCGTGGAGACCAGTTCCGTCACTTTCAAGTCCCGGGGCTCGCCACTGACGATGCCGCCTCGGTCTCAGGCATGAGGGAGGAGTTGGTCCTCGTCTCGTGGCTCATTGTCCTCTGGCGAACGCGGGAAGATGCCCAGGTCTCATACGACTGGGCCTATCGAGGGTGGGATATCGACATCGACCATGAGACGGCGACACCCCCCATCTGCCTCTCGACCGACGAAATTGCAACAGGCATGCAGACCAAGGTGGAGGAAGCCTCTACTTCCATCTCGCGGCATCTCACAAGAGTACGCGAGGGGTCCGCAGGGCCATGGCCCAGCCCAGCGTCCCTCATTCTCAGCACAGAAACCAAGTCCCGCAGCGACGGGGAGGAGGTGAGTGAACGGACATGGTGGTGAACCTTGAGGGGCGCCTCTTGCTGACGTTGATCTCAGACTGCCGGCCTTCAGCTGGAGCTCCGGTTCGTCGACGATGACCTCTTGGTCCGGCCGTTGCCACACGACGCCGACAAATACCCATCTTTTCTTGTCAACCACCACATCCAGACGTTGGTTGACACCATTCAGCACTGTCTGTCCTATCCCACCGCGACCATCGAGCAGTGCATGCGTCCCACCCGATCCGACATCGACCAGATCTGGGAGTGGAACCACGCCGTCGTCCCAACCTACGACCTCTGCATGCAAGACGTCGTGGCCGAGCAGGCTCGAAAGACTCCCACCAAGGAGGCCGTCGTATCCTGGGACGGCACGTTGACGTACGCCCAGGTGGACCAGTACTCGTCCTTCCTCGCGTACCTGCTCCTGGAGAGGGGAGTCAAGGCAAACGACTATGTGCCCGTTTGCTTTGAGAAGTCAAGGTGGGCTTCGGTGGCAGTGCTGGGTGTCATGAAGGCAGGCGCCACCATGGTGCTCATGGACCCTACCCTCCCTCTTGCCCGCCTCCAGAACATGGCCCAGCAGGTCGGGGCAGGAGCCATGGTGGCATCGCTCAACCAGGCCGATCTGGCGGGGGAGATTCTGCCGGACGGGAAGGTGCAGACGCTGGGCGAGTCGACCTTTTCCGGCTTCGTTCTGGACTCGCCCCTCCCCGCCCTCCCGGCCGTCTCCCCTTCGACCATCATGTATGTCATCTTCACCTCGGGCAGCACGGGCACGCCCAAGGGCGTCCAGATCTCGCACCGCACCTACTCCAGCAGCGCCTTCCCGCGCACCGAGGCCGTGGGCTACAACAAGGAGTCGCGTGTGCTCGACTTTGCCTCGTACGCCTTCGACGTCAGCATCGACAACATGATGCTCACCCTGGCCAACGGCGGCTGCCTCTGCATCCCCTCGGACGAGGACCGCCTCAACGACATCAACGGCGTCATCCGCGACATGAAGATCAACTATGCCGGCATCACCCCGTCCATGGCCCGCATCCTCGAGCTCGAGGTCATTGCGTCGCTCAGCTGTCTCGGGCTCGGTGGGGAGGCCTGCTCGACAAGAGACGTCAACTATTGGGGCCAGTTCACGCGAATCGTCATTGGGTACGGGCCATGCGAGTGCACTGTTGGCTGCACCATCAACAGCAGCGCCGCCACGGGTCGGGACATCACCCTTGGCCCGGGCAATGGTGCAAACATCTGGCTTGTGCATCCCGACGACCACGACTCTCTTGTGCCCATCGGTGCCGTCGGCGAGCTGCTGGTCGAGGGCCCCATTGTTGGCCAGGGGTACTTGAACGACCCGGAGAAGACGGCCGCAAGCTTCATTGACGGCACCACCTGGCTAGGGGCTGGCCACAAGAACTTTGCGGGTCGTAGCGGTCGCATGTACAAGACGGGCGATCTCGGTCGCTACGATCCCTTTGGGTCTGGCGAGATCATCTTTGTTGGCAGAAAGGACACGCAGGTCAAGCTTCGCGGACAACGTGTCGAGCTGGGTGAGATTGAGAGCCAGCTGAGAGAGAGGCTGCCTTCCGACATTCACGTCGTCGCCGAGGTCATCACGCCCGCTGGAACGGGAAGCAAGGCCACGCTGGTGGCCTTTGTTGCGCCGCAGTCCAAGGGTCATGCAGTCAGAGACATCGCCACCGCCGAGCTGACTGCCGAGCTGCGTGACGCTCTGGCGGAGGCAGACGCCAGCGTGGTCAAGGTCCTGCCACGGTACATGGTCCCCTCCGCCTACATTCCCATCAACCACATACCCGCCCTCATCTCGGGCAAGATCGACCGCAAACGGCTCAAGCTGTTTGGAACCACGGTGGATCTCCGCCAGATTGACCACGATCAGCACCAACCGCAGACAGCACCCACGGCCGCTGTCGGCAACATCGAGCTCAGCGAGGCCGAGAGGCGTCTCCGGGAAGCATGGGCCATCACCCTCAAGGTGGACCTCGAATCCATTCAGCCCGAGGACAACTTCTTTGCTCTCGGTGGAGATTCTCTGGCCGCAATGAGGCTGGTGTCAGTCTGCCGCGAGAACGTTGGCCTTGAGTTGACCGTCATTGCCGCTTTCGGTCACCCAACCCTCTCCGCCATGGCTGCCGTTGTTGGGGTGTCCACAGCGGGCACACATGTGCAAAAGCAGCGAACGCCCTTCTCCATGCTGGCCAAGCCTTTTGACAAGGCGCGGCTGGAGGCTTCTAAGATCTGTGGCATCTCTGTGGAAGAGGTAGAAGACATGTACCCTTGCACTGCCACCCAAGAGTCCCTCTTTACCTTTTCTCTCAAGTCGTCCGAGCCATATACCGCCCAACGCGTGGCTCGCATTCCACAGCACATCAGCCTCGAGGAGTGGAAAGCGGCATGGGAGCGAGTGGTTGCCGAGAATCAGGTCCTGCGCACGCGAGTGGTCCAACTCGAGGATGACACGGATGCTGGTCTGCGACAAGTTGTCGTCAAGGAGGGCATCCGCTGGAGATACGGCAACAAGCTCTCGCGGTACCTCGAGGAAGACCGCGCCGAAAAGATGAACCCCGGCACAAGCTTGGCTCGGTATGCCATCGTCTCCAGCCCAGACACGGGCGACCGGTACATGGTGTGGACCATGCACCACGTCGTCTATGATGGCTGGTCGGAGCCCGTTGTTCTCGAAAATGTGCGAAGCATCCTGCGCGGAGAACAACTTCAACCTGGGCCGCCGCGTCAGATGGGCGACTTTGTCCAGTATCTGCACGACAGTGACCAGGAAGCGTCCAAGAAGTTCTGGCACGACGAGTTGGAGGGCGCAGTCGGGCCTCAATTCCCGCGGTTACCCTCCCGGGACTTTGTACCTGCTCCGGACACGGTGTTGGAGCGCAGGTTCGCCGTTGACACCGGCCATGGCTTTCCCTTCACTCCAGCGACCCTTATCCGTGCGGCATGGGCCCTCGTCGCTTCGCAGTACTCTGGGAGCACCGATGTTGTTTTTGGTGAGACAATGACGGGCCGCAACATTCACCTCCCAGGGGTCGAAGGGATTGTTGGGCCTCTGATTGCCACCATCCCCGTCCGCATTCGGGTGGACCGAACCTCGCTCATCATGACGTACCTGCAGGCCGTCCAAGAGAGCGTCCTCGTCCGCGCTTCGCACCAGCACATGGGCATGCAGACTATCCGAAAGCTCAGCCGCGATGCGCAGCGTGCATGCGAGTCTGGTTCTGGCTTGGTCATCCAGCCGGACCCAGACTTTGGTGTTTGCGATGACCTTGGATTCGACCACAGCGATGTCGTCCAGGAGGCCATCCACTTCAACCCCTACTCCTTCATGCTCGCCGTGGGCATCCTCAAGGACGGCTTCCGCGTCAGCGCGAGCTTCGACAGCAACCTCGTCGAGTTGGAGCAAGCCCAGCGAATCCTCAGGCAGGTTGAGACAGCGTGCTTGCAGTTGACGAGGCATCTGGACCAGAGCATCGAGCAAGTCTCGTGGCTCCCGGAAGCAGAGTTGAGCGAAATCTGGCGCTGGAACCGCGTTCCGCCCATGTCGTGGGATGACTCGGGCGCATGGCGCAAGCTGCGGGCTGCATCAAGCACCGAGCGAGGCTCAATGTATCCCCGTGCGGCTGTGCCCTGGGTTTGCGGCATCGACGATCCGACTTCACTTTCGCCCATCGGCTGCGCTGGAGAGCTCTGGCTGGAAGGACCCCTCTTCTCTGCCGATGCCGTGGAATCTCCAGCATGGCTGCTCGCCGGCAGTAAGGATTGCCAGGGGCGGAGTGGGAGGGTGCAGCCGACGGGTGACATTGTCAAGATGCAGGGAGACGGCACCGTCGTCTTCCTGGGCCGAAAGGAGGATATTGTTCTCATCGGGGATCACTCAATCAACCTCGCTGACCTCGAAGTACACTTTCCCAATTACCTTGCGCCTTCGACGCTTGCCACCGCCATCGTCATTCCAACTCGTTCGAGCAGCAGGGCGTCTGAGCACGGCCTTATCGTCTTTGTCGAACAGGCACCTGTTCAAGAAGGGATCAAGGCCGTCAAGCTACTCTCGGAGAAGCACTCACTCGCCCCAGGGTCAAACATCAACCCTTGCATCCCCACTGAGCTCGCGGTGGCGCTGAGGCGGCTGGACAAGTTCCTTCACGGGACACCCGAAGCCGACATGCTCGCCTCCTTCACCTACGTCGTCGTTGACTGCATCCCTACAAAGTGTGGCCAGATGGACCGCCGTTCTCTGGTGCGCATGGCATCAAGCATTCCCCAGAAGGTCCTCGATCAGATCCAAGAAGGATTCGACGGGGCCTGGAAGAGCCGGTCGACCAAGGTCGAGGCGACAAGTGCCGAAGACATCTTGCGATTGGCATGGGCCAAGGTTCTGAGTGTCGACGTGGAGCAAATCGACGTCGACGACAATTTCTTCCGACTCGGCGGCGACTCGGTCCTGGCCATGAAGCTCGTGTCCCACCTCCGCTCCCAAGGTCATCGACTCACTGTGGCAGACATCTTCCGCCACATGCGCCTCGGAAACGCTGCCAAGGCCCTCAGGGTTGGCAAGGTCGCCGAGGTGGAAGTGAAGGCGCCCTCTCATCAGCCCTTTTCCCTGCTTGGGCCTCTGGACGTCAACTCTTTTCTGTCTGATGTCGTTCGTCCCAAGCTCGCGAACTCAACTTGGGCGATTCAAGACATGTATCCAGTTACAGACTCGCAGGCCTTGGACATCAACGCCACTTTGCATGGACCGCGGACATCCATGCAGTACACAATGCTGTACTTTCGCGAGGGCATCGACAAGAAGAAGCTCATCAACGCTTGCCATCAGCTTGTCAAGACACATGACATTCTGCGGACTGTGTTTATTGAGATTGAGAGCTCCTTTGCCCAGGTGGTCCTGGGAAGCGCCGACGATGCCTTGGTGCTCACGGAAATGGCGACCGAAGGCGATTTGGCACAGTTTGTCGAAGAGACGTGCAAGTCCCACATCGAGTCAGAGTTCCGGCTGGGGTCCTCGTTCCTCCGCATCTTCCTTGTCGAAGGGCAGGACGGCCAGCTGTGCCTGGCTCTTGGGTTGTCCCATGCCCTGTACGACGGCATCTCCCTGCCAAGGCTTCTGCGAGACTTGGAGGCCATCTTCGTCGGAGATACCCTGTCCCCCTTCCAGCCCTTCTCGGCGTACATGGCGCACATCTTCAACCAGAAGTTCGAGGTCAAGGCTCTCGACTACTGGAAGGGTCTGCTCAGGGGTTCGACACTGTCAGTCTTGGACCGCCCGTCACTTGCAAGAGACACGAGGGACAGGGCCATCTTCAAGACGAGCCCGGTCGATGTTTCGCACAAGCCAGCCGAAATCACCATTGCCAATCTCCTGACAGCAGCATGGGCGCTTGTCGTCGCCCGGCGCCTGCGCAGCTCCGACGTCACGTTTGGCAGCATCACTTCGGGCAGAACCATGGAGGAGGCAGACATGGAGGCAGTCGTCGGCCCCTGCTACCAGTTCACCCCCGTCCGCGTGCCATTCCAGTACCACTGGACAGCCATGGACCTGCTTCATTTCGTCCAAAAGCAGGGTGCCCAGTCGTCAGCTCACGACTTTGTCGGGTTTGAGCGCATCGCAAAGCAGTGCACACAGTGGTCGCCTGAGGCGCGCATGTTTGACTCGGTGGTGCATCACCAGGACGTCGAATACTTTGACGACATGCCCTTCGCTGGGGGCTCGTGCAAGGTGGACATCTTGAACCCCCACGGCGATGCGGCATATCCCCTGAAGGTTGTCTCGTTTGTCAAGGAGGAGCAGATGTATGTTGGGATTGTGGGGAGTGAAAAGGAGACGGCATTCGTGGATGCCGTGCTGACGGAGCTGGCGGTGACGGTGGAAGAGTTGGCCATTTTGCATACCGAGTTTTTGATGCTGGATGGGGATTTGTTTTAGTGGACTTCTTCGCAGGCGAACCATGGGTCAATGTTTTTGATGCGGGATGCTGGGGGTTTCTTTGTCAAGAGTCATGATGCTGATGTCTTTTCCGGGATCTCTGTCATTTCCTATCCGCCCCGGCCTAGGGCGAAAGTTCGAGGCGGGATTCTCAAGTAATTCTAACATCGACGCATTTCTCTTCATCGAAGACCTCCCCGTCCATGATTCCATGCACAAAAGCCTCTCCAACAAATGCCCGAGATCCCTCGCCCCCTCTTGCACGCAAAACAACAGGAACTCTCCCGCCACGGAGCACGGCAATCTTGTCCCCAACCTCAGCACGACTTGGCAACAGACATACGCGGCCGGACTGCGTGATTCCCAGCCGCCTCCGGACCGTATGCAGCGTATATGACGCGAACGAATCATCGTCTCCATCGGCCGTGTTCCAGATCCCACCCCCAATGGCGAGTGTCTTGAACATGGTAGAGGAGATGCGATGGATTTTGGAGCCCTTGAGCTTTCGGACAAAGACAAGCTCCTTGATCCACTCCTCGAAATGTCGCTGGTTCTCGGCTGGTCCCGAAGGGCAGGGGGTGCAGGTGGAGAGGACGTCGCGGAAGATGTCGTCGGGCCCCGGACCACTTGTGCCTTGGAACTCCGAGGCTACCATGTCCTGCCACTCAATATGGAGCTCCTGGCGCGAGATCACGTCGGCCACCATCGCGGATGGAAACTTGTTGAACGCTGGTGCTCCGACCTTGGATTTGTTGCGATGCCAGGAGAAGAGATCACGAATCGGTCGGTCAGGGTCCAAGTCCTCATATGTCATCGGGCATGACTCCTCGAAAGCCAACAGAGCTGGGTCCTTGAAAAGCATGTCCAAGGAACCTTCGTTTTGATCATCCATCAGTGTCGCCGCCTTTACGCTGCCAACCTTGGCCACGGTGTCGACAACGTGGCCCTGCAGAACGAGGGTCGTGTCGTCGTCCTCCCATCGGGGAGCGGATCGCAATCCTCTGGATGCGTGAGTCGTCCGTGGATTGCCCTTGGCGTCATTCATCAGGGGCGCGGCGAGGTTGCCCGTCGATCCCCAGTCTGGGACCCAAGATGGCAGGCCTGTCACACCCGGGCATGGGACTTTGAAGGGGTAGCAGAACCCAAGGACGTCTAGGTTCCCCGATTGTTCCAACAGAGCTTTGGTCGCCGTGCGAAAAACGTCCGCCGGGGTTGCACGGTAGTCGACGTTGATGCCGACCTGCCGATCCTTGTCGAACATCCCGAGGACTGCGTAGATCTTGTCGTGGGGCTTCGAGCTGTCGCGCCAGTGGCAAGATGCGAGATAGTAGAGCAGCTCATCCCCAATGTCCTGGTGACCGAAAAGTTCAGTCTCCCGCGCCTCCTTCATGGCGATGACCATGTCCAGCGGCTCAAGGCCGGAGTTCGTCTTGCTTCCAAACCAGGTGCCGCTGAAGTTCGGTAAACCCAGTGCCTTGTAGTGCGCGATGGACCTGCAGAAAGCATCCCATGCCACTTCTTGGTTGGACATGCACAAGACGGCGTCGCGGGCGAGGACGATCTCTTGTAGCGTCCATGCCCGAGTCCACCAGGGGTTGTCGGAAAGGATCGCGTCCCAAGGTAGATCCATTCTCCAGATTGCTTCGTAACACCCACCCGTCTTGGGAATGACTTGCAGCCCCTCGTCGGCCACGAGGCCCGCTTCTTCATCGAGCAGATGCAGAGCGGTAAAGAGGTCGTTGATTTTGCGCAGATTGTCTCTCAGGTGGTCTCTGCGGTCCCAGATGATCCCGGGTTTGACATCGGCGAGGAGACAGCAGGGACAGCCCAGCCAAGCGATGGCACGGGTTGCTTTAGTGTAAATGTCACCCATCAGCGGGACCTGGGTGCTGCGTTCGTCAAGGTCCTTCTGGTTAATACACGCCGCGTCAACCCACAGCGTCCTTGGCTGCTCCTCATCCCGCAGATGAAGAAGGGCGCTGCGGAGATTCCGACCGATGTGAAGGATGGCATTGTCAACCTGGATAGGTGTTGTGTTTTCGACGTCGCCCCAGACATATGACAGTGCCTCGAAGTCTGGAGGTCCCTCCTCGATGTCGTTGAGCTCGGTGACCTGAAGGCAGCATTGGATGTCTGCGTCGGGCAGCCCGGGAAGCAGGATGAGCAGGCGGATCTGGCTACTGGTGTCCGCCGAGAGTGGTATGTAGGTGTATGGCGTGGTAATCCCCGTATTAACGTTGTTGTAGCAGAAGGCGACTTCAGGAGGCTCGGGCTCGTCGGACTCGTCCTCAACTTCCCCTGACATCGCCTGTGTCTGCTCGACACTCTGTCCCGCCTGTTGTTTGTCTTGCTCAGCCCATGCCTCGAGCTTTTTCTACACCTTGCGGGCGCGACCAAAGACTGGCATCGTGCCCGTCGCGATTATGTTCCAAATGAACACAGCGACAAGCCGTTGGACCAGCGCGCGGTGCAAGAATGACTGGGGGGTGCAAGGGAATTAAAGGATGGATGTTTGTCGAGAATGAGAGAAAATAAAAGGCGGAGAGGGGATCCCAGCCCCCTCTGAAACAAGTCACGTCCTACTCGTAGGCTATAGTCCGTGCTGAGTTAGGGTGCAGGGCGATTACGCGCAGTGCTGGCATCTGTGCTAGCATCTAGCATCTGGCACGCCATCTGGCACGCCGTAGCACGTGCCGAGGGCACGTGATCCAAGCCCCCCTTTCCTCCTTACCGCGGTAGTCGATCTAGATAGCCAGACTTCTATAAGTTAATAGTATATATATAGGCTAGATAAGCCCTCTCCGCGACAGCGCGCTTAAGGCTAGTCTTAGTTCCTTAAACCCTCTGGCTAATCATGTCAGGACTTAGCGCGAAGCCGAACGCGGCAGGGCGACAGGACGGCGTATAAGGGGCGCGGGAGGTGGCCTTAAGCCACTACCCCGTACCTCGGTACGTTTAAAGGTAGCGACGTAGCCGTCTACCGTATCCGGACGACCTAAAGTAACTACTACGGTATAATAATAAGGATACTAAGACGGTACGGGCCTAAGTACCGCTTCCGGGCCTTAATACTAACTTATAATACGAAGGACGAAGAAAGGTAAAATAGCTAGGTAAGGAGGAGATAAAGGGGGTAAGTTACTTTATAAAGGAAGGTAGGTACTTTTAAGTAAGCCTAACTACGAAGGAGGATTACTCGAGGGATTTAGGAGTAGCGAGGTAAGAAAGGTAAAAAGGGTTTATTAGTAACTTCTTTAAAGGGAGTATAAATAAGGGATAATTAACCCCTTTTTAAAGGGGGAGGTTAAAGTTTAATTTACTATCTTATATAATTATTACTTATACGTTTTATTTTTATTAATCCTAATTACTTTAATATATATATTTTCCTTTTACTTTATATATTAAACTCTTTACCTTATTTATAAGAGTCGGACTAGTAGGATAATTAAGATATATCGTTAAATAACTACTCTTAAGTAAAGTACGAACTTCTTTATTAATAATATTATCGATAACGATATTAATATCTTATTAATCTCGACCCTTAATAATAGCTTAGTAATTATATCTTCCTACTTACTTAACCTAAGTTATACTTAACGGAAACGGAAGATAATTAAGGAAGTCGCCGAGTAAAATATCTATAAGGATTTAAACTTTAATACTAGTAACTTTACTAATAACGCGAACGGAGGCTTAGTAGTACTTATACGCGCCTATCGTATTAAAATTACCTTTAACTATAAAGGGGACTTCGACGAGAATACCGTTAAACTTAAAAGTAAATAACCCTTACCTTACGAGTTAACCCCTTCCGATAAAAGCCCTATCGCTAATATATATAGGGAGGTTAAGGCTACCGAGTGTAAACTTTATAAGGCTTAGACTTAACTTAAGCTTAGATAACTTTAATACCGTTTACGGATTATTACCCGAACCTTAAGGGTACTCGATAAGGATTTATTAAAAACCTTAAAAAAGGAGTAAGCCGTTATAGATAGTATTACTAAACCTACCCTTAAGTAACTCGTTATCTTAGTTAAACTAGTTATCTTAATCGGATTAATTATCCTAGCTACTACTATTAACGGTTTCTTAGCCTCCTTTATAACTACCGTTACTAATCGGGAGATACTTATTACTACGACTACTACTATAAGGGCTACCTTCGAACCTTATTAAAATACCCCTTTTAAAGCCCTTACTCTTATCTACCTTACCTATATAAAGTAGGATTTTACTACCCTTATAACTTCCTTTACAATTATAAAATTAACTTCCGTATTTATATTAACCTACGTTTTAGTAAAGACTAAGTTACGTATATAGTAGGTTACCTTAAAAAGGCCTTAAAGAACGCCTAAGTAAACTATATATATAAGTAGTAACGTTAACTTAACCTTAACCTTAACCTTATACCTTAGTAAGAGTTTATTAACTTCCTAGAAATAAAGCTATCGGATCCCCGGACTTATATTCTCTCGGTTACTAATAGGCTTAAAAGGGCCTTTTAAAAGCCTAATAAGACCGTAGCTAACTTTTAAAACCGATACTTTAACTTAAAGGCTAAGTTCGGACGCCTTAAAGATAACAAGCTATATATAGTACGGCTCTTAAACCGCTTCCGCTTAGAAATCCGTTAAGTAATCGAGGTTTAAAGGGATATCCCCGAGACTTAGTAGTAGCTTATAAGCCTCGCTTACCGTATAAAGGAAAGTTAAAGGGGTATATCTTAAACCCTTAAATTCTTTATTAAAAGATATAGTTAAAGAGGTAACGGGGGTTAACTCCTTAACGTAACTAGTATAAGTACCGTTTACCTAGCTTATATTAGTAGTAACTTAAGGAATTAAGATATATACCGTTAGTAAGAGTTACTTTAAAATTAAGCTTTAACGTATAGTACTTTTATTTTTATATAACTATAGTCTTAAAACGGAGCTAGAGTATTATAAATATAGATAGATAAAAAACTATAAGGTCTACCCCTATCGGAGTCTCCCTATATAAGGTAAACTCCTACGGAGGGCGAGAAAGGCTTCTCCTCTCTCTTATCTATCTTTATACCTTTATACTTATACCCTTACTATACGTATTAAGAAAAGTAATTACCGTATTTACCTTTATTATAACTTCTCTATACTTTATTATCTTCCGTATCCCTTTAAGTCTAGTATCGCCTTTCCGACGCTCGCTAGCCTTAGTATTCCTCGTACGACTTTAATATCCCTTAAAGTCCCTCGGTCGCCCTTACCCTTAAAGCCCCTTAAAGCCCCTTAAAACCCCTTAAAGTCCTTTAAAGCCCTTTAAAGCCCTTTAAAGTCCTTCGGAGTCCTTTAAAGCTTTTCTAAGTCCCTTTAACTTTAAGTCCTTCGGACCCTTAACGATAACTTTAAAGTTATAGCCGTCCTTATCCCTTACGTAACCTTAGTTACTTTCCGGACTCTTTAACTTCCTTATTTTAAAGGCCTTAATCTCCTTAAAGTCCGAAACCCCCTAGTCCCTTTTATAACCTTTACTATAATAGTAACTTAGTTATCGGAAAAGATTATTAAAACCTCTTCCGAGTTACCGGTCGCTTTTAGTACTACTAAGGTTTAATCTTTAATAACTTTTAAACCTCTTTTAAGTAAGAATATTTAAGAAGCTTATTATTTAAGTACTACCGATATCTAAGGATTTTAAAGGGTTAATCGATAATAACCTTTTTATTATTTAAAGCGATTATCCTTTAGTAGTACTAGTATATCGTTTAGTTATAATTAAAATTATTATTATTTACTTTAAAGGCTACTATATTATCTTAGTTAACCTTAAACCTGCGCCGGTTAAAAGTAAAGACTTTAATAATACTAAGGTAATTCCTTATATATTAACTTTTATTAATAAGGATTAACTTACCGTTGCCTCTTTTATATAACGTTATAGCCTAGATAATTAAACTTTTATTATAAAGTAAATCCTTTAAATTATTAATATAAGTTCTCTTTTAAAAGTCCTATTATATAACCTTATAACGTTAAAGAATTAAGTAAATAAGTACTTATACCGGGAATTAAGCTTAAAGTATAGTCTTTATAAATTACTTCCGTTTAGGTTTTATAAATATATTATAATTACGTTAGTTAAGATATTATATACTATCGTTTTTAAAGCCCTTAAACTTATAGCTTAACCCCCGCCTTAACTAACTCCTACGGCCTTTATTAAGGTATTAAGACTATCCCTACTTATTAAATATAAGCCCTTACCTAACCCCGAATTAAAAAAAGGCTTCGGCTTTCGTAGTAGCTTTACGACGTAAGGACGAATTTTAGGAAGAGGGAATATATATATCTTCCTATCCTCTCGGCCGAATAACGGAGGAGCCTTAAACCGTACTAAGCCGTTAGGGATTAGCCTATATACTACTATAATACCCGGAATTACTATTACGCCCGAGTAACGTATACCTGGAAGGCTTTCCGCCGCCTTTAAGAAGCTTAGATAGATTTTAACGTCGTTTTTCTCCGATAAAGAGACTTAGCTTAAGACGCCGCCTAATATATCCGTATAATTAACTACGACGCCTAGACTTACCGTTATATCCGAATAACGCGCGCTTAGAAAGCCTCCCGCCGTTTTTAAAAAGCCTAGATAAATTTACAAGTTAACTATACCTCCTATATACGCTTTATTATATATACTACTTTAAACTTATAAAAAGGTACTTATAATACCTTAAGTTATACCGCTTTTAACGATATAACTATTTAAGGGTTACTTAAGCGTAAAAAGTTTAATAACCGCCTTATTATAATACCCGTAATAAGTTAAGCCGGAGTTAACCTGGTATAACTTATATAAAAAAGTAAAGAACGAACCGGGAGCGTTTAAAGCCCTTAGGATAATTACCTTAATAAAAGTTACTTCCGATATACTATTAAAACCTTCCTTTATAAGTAACCTTCCGAGCCTTATATATACTAAAGACTTTACCGATATAAGTCCCGAATTTATCTTAAACGGCTAGAGAAATAAAATACTTTCCGCCCTAATAAATTACCCCGTCTTACTTTATAAGTTATACGAGCTAGAGTTACCTTAAAGTAAAAGTTTCGCTCTTAAAACTTTACTAAATAAGGAAGTTATTTAAACTATTTCCGATATTGTTTTTATATTAAAAGCGAGTAAGACGGGATTAGGCTTATTATCGGAAGACCTTATATAATATAACTTTATCGACCCCGTTATAGTAACTTATTAAGAATAGTCTTATCTTTAAGGATATAGCTTTTTAGTAATTAGATACGGCCTATCGCCCGGTAACTTATTACTATAGCCTTTAAGGCTTTCTAAATAAGAAAATACCTTTAGCCCTTTCTCGTTACCCTTCTTATTTATCCTAAGTTTACTTAATATAAACGAGGCTTTAATAACTTAGTCTTTTAGTATTATAAGCGACTAGCTTTTACTTAAATAATAGTATTCTCAGGTTATCTCGGCTACCTTAGCTATAGCTTTATTATCTTAGGATAACGTCCCTAGGAGCTTCCTAAGTATAGCTATATCCGCTTTTAACGGTCGTTATTAATTAAATACCTAAGATAACGTTTTAACTAATACCTGTTACCGTTATATTACCGTTAAACTAAATAAAAGTAAAGATATTACTATAAACCTCGAAGCCTTTTAAATACTTTAAGCTTAATAATAAACGATAATTAATAACCTATAGCCCCCTTAAAGTATATATAATACTACTAATAACGTTAACGTTATAACGCTCCTTAGTAACGCCTTACGGTAGTAAAGGGAGGACTACTAATACGATATAATATAACTACTTAAAACCTTTAAATCTAAGCTTAAGTACTTACGCTTACGCTTTAAGTAACCTTACTTAGGATACCTTAACCCTAGCTTACGAAGAATCGACTCCTAGGGACTAAATGTTTTTACGGTCCCTTCCGAAAATAACTTAGACGACGAGGATGTAAGAACTCTTACCTCGTTTTAACTATTAAATATCCCTAGCCCGTAACTTTCGTAAGGTATAATATAGCTAACGTAGCTAACTATTATATTAATATTAACGCCCTTTTAAGTTATAATTACAGCCGTTAATACTTAACGATAGTAGCCGTAATATTATATTACTAGCTCCGAATCCTAATATTTATAAACCTTTATCCTTAAGACTATCGCTTTTACGATATATTAATTTATTAACCCGCTTAAATAAATTACGCTTATAGCTATACCTACTTTTTAAAGCTTTCGATATACTTAAGGGTACGCTTATTAAAGCCGAAACCCTACCCTTTAAATATAGGACTTATCGGATACCTAGATTTTTAAAGATACTAAAGATATACTACTACCCTCTCCTATTAATACTATACTATTCCCTATAACTTAACTACGCTACGAGATTATATAAGGACCGGAAAAGGTTAATACTAAGATAAACCGCTACTTATACCTTAGCCCGGCCCCCCTTAAAGTTATCTTATAAAGTTCGATAACTATCGATAGTAAGGAATATTATAATAACCTTAGCCGATAATACTACTTTATAAACTAATACGTTAAGTATAAAGTATATACGGTAGCCGTCCGGGACGCGCTTCCTATCCTACTTAAAGGAAGGGCCCTCGAGTAGTTTAATAGTATCGGGGACGAGTAACGGATATATATCGAAATAAGACCTAGCCTAGCTAATTTATTCGACTATATTACTAAAACCTTTCCTCTTAATACTAAGGTAGTTAGAAAAGGTTTTACTAAGTTTAAGTAATCTAACGAGAAAACCCTCGATAACGATAACTTTAAAGTTTAGATAAATACTAAAAAACGCTTTACTACTATTTATAAGGCGTCGGATATAGAACTTACCTACGTAATTATTAAAGGATTATTATACGAAATTATACCTTACCTTAGAGTTTATAAATAATAGTATAGATTAAATAACTATAATACCCTTCGCGTTAAGCTTTTATCTATACTTCGAGTATAGTATATACCTTTCCTAAAGGTATAATAACGAACGTATAAAGGTATTAGTTAAGCCTTTAAGCCTTACGACTTTAGGATTAAGTTTAGAAACGTTTAGTAATAAAGCCCTTAAGATAATAAGTTAAGGGATTAAGAATACTTATAAGACCGGGACTATTTTAAAAATAAAAACGATTAACGTAATAACTTAAATAAATACGACTAACCCGTACGCGATATCTTTAACTCTTAAGATAAGTTAATAACCTAGGATAATTAAAACTATTAATCTTATTTTATAATAATTAAGTTAATAGTAATTATTAAGTTAAGCGACTTACGGATACTTATTTAAGAGAAGCCGTTAATAGTTAAACCCGAAGAATACTTTAATAATTTAAACCTTAAGGGAGTTAATATATACTATAAATATAATAACTTAAATAACTTTAAGTCTAACCTTAAGTTTAACTCTAAAGGATTATCCGGGGATAAGTATAACGATATATAAATTAAAGCTAACTATATATCGTATAACTCGGATATTAAAATAAACGACGAAGAATTAAAGGTCGTCGATATTTAATATACCGTTACCGAGAAGGACGGCGATATAAAGGACGACGACCTATTTATTATCGTCGTTATATATACGGACGTTATTAAATTAAGTAGGATAGTTTACTCCTTTTACTTAAAGTTATTTAACGTTATAAATAAGCCGTACGATTATAAGCTTAAACCGTTAAGGTATAATATTAAGGCTTACCTTAAGGTTAAAAATAAGTTATTAAATTCCCTTAAAAGGGTAGTTAAAATTAATATACTTAACTTAAAGTAATAATCCTTATTATTTCCTATCCTTAACTTAAAGGCCGTACTATAGGACGATATATCGGTCGTAGTCCGGAAATATACTTATATATATATCTTAATTAATATAAAGCCGGATAGTAATATCTTCTAAGTATATATAAACTCCGGAGTTAATATATACGTAATCTCTAAGGACGTTTTATTATTACTACCCTTTATTAACCTTAAGCGATTAAAAGTTATTATCTATACCGCCGTTAGAAGATAATATTTTAAAGGGAAAGTCTCCTTCCCAATATATATATATAGTTTCTTTACTAAAGGGGTTAAAAGTATTATAAGGATATAAGTCTCCGCCGAGATTATCCCGAAGCTTATAGCTAGAATTTTATTAGGAATAAATTAACTTACCCTTAATAAAGCGAATATTTATACTACTAATCGCCGGATCGAAGTTTAAGAGTACGATAACCTTTAAGTCCCCGTTAAGCTCTCCTATATAACTATTAAAAGGATAAACGTTAATATTAAAGCTATATCCCTTACTATTATTAAACTTAGTTAAATAGTAAAGTTAAGTTATAAGTAAATCTTTATCCTAAAGGATAAGGATTTCGAACTTATCTTAATTACTAAAGGAGTACTCCGTTTTATTTAGTTAAGCCTAATACTTTATATCTTATTTACGAATAATATTAAGAAATTAATTAAGATTACTAACGGATAAAAGCTTAGTAAACTTACAGAAATCGACTTTAACTTTATCCTTTATACTACCTTAAGTAAAACTAACCCCTTCCTTAAAAGCCCTTTTCTTATTATTTAAAAGGCGGACCTACCGTTAAAAGATATCCTAAAGGCCGTTATATAACTTAAGATACTTAACAAGCTTATTAATATAAAGAAGGACTTTAAATACCGTTTTTCTAAAGATAAAGTAGTACTAACGCTCGGTATCGAACATAATATATAGTAACCCGAAAAAAAACTCGCTAACGGTATTTACCTTTATATTAAAAACCTTAAAATCGCTTAATATATCGAGAAGGTATTATAAAAGGTCGAAGTAGTTTAGGATAACTATAGTACTATTAACCTTTTTAAGGAAGAATATATAACCGTTCCCTTTATTAATAACTAGTATAAATTTTAAACGGCTACGAAGATATATAAAGTCGGTTTAAAGGACCGTTACTCGATCGATAAGTTATTTAATACCCTTTATAAAAAACGCTTAATATATATAATAACTAAGCCTTATATTTTCGGCTCGTTAATTTTTATCGTTTATTAAACCCTTAAAGATTTAAAAAGATATTTAGTTTTTAACCTCCGACCGATTAATAAAGTCGTAATTAAAGATACTTACCCCTTCCTACTTATAAAGAAAATACTTAATAAACTTCGAGGTAAGGAAATTATCTCTACCGTCGATATTATTAAGTTTTTTTATTAATTCCTCGTTAAGAAAAAGGATTATTATAAATTTGTAATTACTACTTACTAAGGAATAAAAACCCTTAAAGTCGTACTTATAGGCTTTAAGAACTCTCTTATTTACGTTTAATAATAAGTAGATAAGTTTATTAAAAAAGCTAGCTTAAAGTATTACGTAGCTATATATATCGACGATATTATTATTTTCTTTAATAATCCTAAGGAATATTACGGGTACTTTTAAAGTTTTTTTAAGATATACCTTAATCTTAGCCTAGGATTTTTAATTAAAAAGTCTTTTCTTAGCTACTTATCCGTTTATCTCCTTAGGATATAAGTTAACGGTACTAGTATTAAGGTTACCGAAAAGTAAATAAAGGTAATTAAATATTAAAAGTTTTTAACGAACTTATCCGTATTTAAAACTTTTATTAGTTAGACCGGATACCTTAGGTATATAATCCTAAAATATATAGAATATATTAACTCTTTATAAGTAAGGAAGATATAACTCCTTCGAAAGTTATATAAGGAAGAAAAGGATAAGCTGGTATTTAAGAGATATAGAAAGAAGGTAGTAACTAAAACTACTTAAACTTTTATAAAATAAGAAAAAGTTATTTTTAAAGATATTAAAAACGTTATTACGGAACGTGTAATAATATACTATTTCGATTTAAAGTAAGTCTTATACGCTTTAATTAACGCCTATAAAGTTAGTTTCGGATTAATCCTTTTCTATATTAAGAAAGGCTTTAAATAAGATAAGAAGGGTGTAATTCCCCCCTTAGATATCGAACTTATTAGTTTTTATAGTTAAATAATTAACGTTATTAAGAAGAACTACTAGTTAATAAAACTAAAGACCGTATATATACTATAGTTAATTAAAAAGCTTAAAGTATATATTACGTTATTCCGGTACTACTTTATTATCCTTAGCGATTATTCGGTAATCTAAGCCTTAATTACTAATATTAACGTTTACTTTATCGATAATATTAAAATTAATTAAAGATTAATAACGGCTGTAATATACCTCTCCTAATATAAACTTAACGTCCGTTATATCCCCGGTATTTAGAATAAGATTACAAACGCGCTTAGCTAATTACCTAGACTTAGGCTAGAAAAGTATAATAAAAGCGAGCTAAATAACGTTTATAATATTAACGGAGACGTAAAAGAGGTATAAGCCCCTTTTTATACTTTTAAGATTTTAGATTAAGATTATAATAACGTTATTTTTAATAAGGTTATCGAGGACTTAAATACTTTTATAATTAATAATAAGTTTATAAATATACTTAAAAAAGGTTACTAAGAAGAGAATTACTTTTAAGTTATACTAAACTAACTCGGTAACGAAAAACTAGTTACTAATAAGTAAGTTAAAGGTTTCTTCCTAGGCGTTAAATAACTCTTATTTTATAAGGATAACCGAGGTTAAATTAAGTTATATATCCTTAAATCCTACGTTAATATTATCCTAAGGATATACTACGATTAGGCTTTCTACGTTAGGATTTATAAAGTTTAAAGGAGAATTTTTAACTAATTTATAATATTCGGCCTTAAGGAGGCTATTACCGACTAGGTAAAGAACTATTAGGCCTATTAGCTTATATAAACGGACCGGCGTAAGTTATTAAGTTACTTATAATTAATTTAAACCCTAGCGATCCCTTTTTATACTATAGCTATCGATATCGTTATAACCTTACCCTTAGTACCTTTAAAGTTTACCTAATAATAGTTAAAAGGTTTCCTAATCTTAAACGTATTTATAACGGCGACTTATAAA
This sequence comes from Podospora conica, assembly GCA_030685255.1. Classification (NCBI taxonomy): domain Eukaryota; kingdom Fungi; phylum Ascomycota; class Sordariomycetes; order Sordariales; family Podosporaceae; genus Podospora; species Podospora conica. The sequence goes on from MU839499.1 coordinate 136,494, forward strand.
TTCTTTAAAAAGGGCTTTATTATCCTAAGCTCTTCGAGCTATAAAGCTAAGGAATAAAGAAGAATATTATTTAACGCCTTTATTAAAAGCTTATAGGGTATCTTAATAGTAATTATTAGTAATAGGGACTTATAATTCGTTAGCGAATTTTAAAGAATATTTTAAGAGATTATAAAGATACCCCTTCTAATATTATCCGCCTACTACTTATAAATAAACGGAGCCTCCGAATAAAGGAACTAATTAGTTAAAACGGCGTTCCGTTTTTAAATATAAAGCTACCTTAATAAGCTTTAAACTAACTATATCTAGCTCCTTTAAGTAAACTTTAATAATATATACTTAAAGGGACTCGGATACTTATTAAATTAGCTACTAAACGGAGTTAATATTAGGCTTACCCCTTTAAATACCTTAACCCCTCTTACTAACTATAATATTATCCGTAATATAAGCTAGGAATAAGTTAAAACCTTTATTACCTTTACGTAAAAGTTAATAAAGTAACGCTATAACCTTATATATAAATATATTAACTTTAAACCTAAATAATAAGTTAAGCTATAACTTTATTAAGGCTATAAGATTAAGGATACTAAGAATATTAAGTTCTCTTAATAATACTTAAGCCCCTTTAAGATTAAAAACGTTATCCTTAACAGTCTTATATACTAGTTAAAGCTACTCGAGTATATAAAGATATACTTAGTTATCTTTATCGGCCTCTTAAGGGAGAGTATTAACCTTTATAATAACCTTTTTTAAAGGAACTTAACGTTAAAGCCAGTTAAAGTTACTAAGGATTAATTAACTTATACTAACCCTTATAAGTACTAGGAAGTAATATCTATTATAGTTTATAGGGACGGCCGGAAAGGGAGAGAATATAAGATTTATTAGATAAGTTTCGGCCTTAAATATAATATATAGTTTACCGATAAGGAATTTAATAAAACCGTCCTTAAGAGAGTTACCGACTACCTTTTAAAGGTTAAGAAATCTTAAAAACTTAAAGATAAAGGCGCCTCGCCCGGGAAGGATTTTAACGTACTTAGGAAGATATTAGGACGGCTACGAAAAAATTTTAACTCCGAAAAGATAAATATACTTATTAAATTAAAAGTAATAAACCCGGATAATACTATAAAGGAAGTAACCTTACCTTACGCTTTAATAAACTTACTAGATAAGGATACCTGGAGATATAGCCTAAGGCTTTTACTAATAACTCCGACTTATTTAAGAATTAAGGATATTTTAGGAAATATTAAGCCGACTAACTTACTTAAGGTAATCTAAGTAATAATACCGGCTACTTCCTTAACGCCTTATAATATAAAGATACCCGTTAAACGCCTCATAGGATAACTTAGGAAAAACCTAGTATAAGTTACCGAAATCGTTATCTCTAAGGCTATAAAAACCTTAAGCTTCCTCGTCGAAGTAAACTACCTTTAAAAAAGAAAAAAATAAATTAAACTTCTTATTAAGAACCGCGGTACGTTCGACGGACTTATTAATAGTAATATTAATATAACCTTTAAAAATAACGGACTATCTTAAACTATTATAATAAACCTTAGTACTATAAATAATAAAAATAACTTAAATATTTATAATAATACCGATATCGGTTTTATTAACTTTTATTCCGATATCGCTTAAAGTTAATAATATCTTACGTTATAAAAAGGTACGAAAACTATTATATTATATATATAGGCTTATAATAAGATCGTTAATAACGTAGTAACTACTATAGGATATACTTCTTAAGTATTTAATAATAAAATTATATATATTAACTTTATCGTAATATTATATAACTTACTTACATATAATAACTTCCCTTAACTCCTAAAGGGTAACCTTTATCGGGTTTTTAAGGATACTATCTACCCTCCTAATCCTAAAGCTAAAATTATTAATATCTCCGTTAAGGGTTTAATAACTCGCCTACCCTTAGTAATATCCGTATATAATATCTTCGTTTTAACGAACTCGCTTAAGGAATAAGTTAATAAGGATTAACTTAGTATACGTTTCGAAGCCTAGAAGTATTATCGGAAGGAGTTACTCCGAGAATTACGACTTTTCGCTTTAAGACGAGTAAAGAGAGTTATTACTATCCCTTTCGCGTATATAGTAACGCCCTTTCCTATACTAAGTAAAAGATACGTTTATAGATATAAGCCCTTAACGACTAAGCGTAAGCCTTTCGAGGGCGTTTAGGTTAACGAAGGTTATAATTTAAATACCCGAGCTTTTAAGTAAAGTCCCTTTATCTTTAAGCGTATTTCCTAAGTCCTTAGATAAGGCTTAATTATCTTAAACCGAGTATTTAAAACTAAAAGCTTATATAGGCTAACGGATAAAGTAATACGCCTACTAGGTAATAACTTCCTAAGTAGCTATATATTTAAGCTAAATATATAAGGCTTAAGTATAAACCGAAGCTATAATACTAATCCTATAACCGCCTATATAAACGTTATAAAGTTTAAACTCTCTTATAAGCCTAGACGATATAGGGAAATACGGGGTACGCCTTCTTTATAAAAAGGTATATTACCCTTATACTTAACTTTTTCCTTACCGTTATTTTTTATTCTTAAGCCTATTTACGCCGGGTATACGATTAATTAAAAGCCGTTACCGCTTTTAGGCCTTATAATCTATAGCTTTACTCCCGGCGTTAATACCGGCCCTAGCCCTAAGCTTATTTAAATACCTTTTTTTAATTTAAAACCGCTTAATCTTTCTTTTACCTTTTAATAATAACTACTTTCTTCCGCTTCGTAGTCTTAAATCCTTATCTAACCTTTATAAGCCTTTAACTACTTAACCTTTCTCCTTTTAAAGTAAACATTACGCTTTTTAAGTTTTCCTTATCCGTATATATTTATTTCCCTTAAATCTATTAACCTAGCCTCGTTAAACTTAAAACTTTTATAAGCCGAGGATAACGCGAATATACCCGTTACTTATACCTTAACCTAGCTATATTAAATCCGAAGCTTTTATAAGTTAAAGAAAAAGTATATATAATTATTAATTTTTCTTCCTTAACTTATAAATACGGCCGAACTTTAAAGCTTTCGCGAGTTAAAAAGAAGTTACGACTACTTATCGATTATACCTTATTAATAAGCCTTATTAAAACTTTAATTTTCGCGAACGAACTTTTAATAAGCTACTTATTTAATTTAATATTATTTAAATTAATCGTAAAACTCCTAACTACGAAAATATTTTAACTAATACCCTTAAAAGTATAGAAGGAACTTATAAAGTTACTTATCTTACTTTTAAAGTTAAGCTTAAATAACGAACTACTTTATTAGGAAGTATTTTCCCTTAACTATTCCTTAATCCCTTAAATTTCCTTTAAAACTCTCCGACGATTTTAAAATATTATTTACTTATAAGAGCGCGTTTAAGCTTACTAAAACTACGGGCGATTACTTTAAAATACTTATTAAAGGCGATAACTTATTCGATAAGGTTATTATTAAGAAATAAATCGACGTTATCCGTAAGTATACTTAGTAAGACTTTAACTTTATCCTAAGACTTTATACTAAAGGTAAATAAGATATTATTTTCGCTTTCTTTTAACGCTTTATAATAAAGCCCCCGACTTTATTTAATAAAAAGGTAATATAAAAGTATACTAATAATACCTAATATCGTTTTATTAAGTTACTTCTTATTTATTTTTATAAGTATAACTTCCTTTATAAGCTTTACCTTTATCTTTAGCTTAACGGCCTTACAAACTTCCTTAAGCTTACTTTTAAAGATATAAGGTATATACGGGATTACTCTTTTAAGGTTAAAGGAGAGAATTACTACTCGAAGTAAGCCGAGATTATTAACTAGGTTATCTTAATATTCCTAAGTATAGAGGCGAACGAACTTTCCTTAAACTTTACTATAACTTTAAACTCGTTCTACGAGAAAGTAAGGTTAAATATAAAACCTTAGAAGAACGTTAAATAAGTTAAGGACGAAAACTATTATATTATATAATAAGTTAAGTAATATATAAGTAAGGAGGTTAGTATTATATAACGTTAATAGTCTTATTAGGATTAAACTATTATACCCGCCGACGATTCCGATAACCTTAGGAAGGTTCCCCTCTCCGTTATTTATAAGCTTTATATAGCTAAGGAGAATATTAAAAGCTAGCCCTATAGGTTTACGTTTAATATAGCTAAAGAGGATATCCTTAGGGAAGCTTACTAGTTTTATAATAATAATAAAGTTACGGTAAACTTTATATTACTCGACTAACTCTCCGATTATAATAAGTAGATAGTTAATTTAAAGGTAGCTTTAAACTTATAAAAGAATACCGTATCGCCTTTCTACCCTTATTAAAAGTATTAAATTAGCTTAAGTATTTACTATATCGCTATTTACTTTATAGTCCTTTAAATATTAAACTACTATAAGTACGGCCTAAATATTAAGGAAAACCTCCCGCTTATATAGCCTTTTAACGTTAATTAAAAGGTTACTCTAATAAGTAAGGAAACTTTCCTAGATAATATAGATATCCTAATATAGCCTTTCGGCTTTAATAACGTAGCCGTTATTATATTAAGTCTTAACCGAGAGATTACTTATATAACTAAGATCCTTAAGGAGCTTCGGATATATAGTAAGTTTAAAAAGGCTTACGATATTACTAAGGCCCTTAATAAAATAATTACCTTAAACTATAAATATACCTACTTCTTACTTATAATATAAGCTAAGCTTAGTTAGAAAGTCTCCGGCTAGTAGAAGTATATTAAGCGAGTTTATATATGTAAGGTCTCGGCTAGCTTTAGATCGGATATACCTCCCGCTAAGGCGGCTTACCTTAAGAGCCCTACTTCTTATATTAAGTAAGAGAACGCGCCGGGTAAAGCTACTTAAACCCTTATAAAGCGTATTATCTAACCTGCCCCCGCCGACTATATTTTTATATTAAGCTACGGCGTTACGTAAGGTCTAAGTAGCTTAAATATTTAAACGCTTTAAATATAGTAATCGTAAGTACCGCCTTAAATATAGTACTTAAGTTTCGGTCTAAGCCTTTTAGGTATACTAACTTTCCCTTCGCCTAGCTAATATACCTACTACCTATAGTAGTAATTTAATTAATTCTAGGCGAGCGTTTTAATTTACGGTTTCCCTCCTATATAAGGATATTAGTACCCCTTTAAATAAATACCTTTCTATCCTTAATAGTTACTTTAACCCCCGGCCCTTTAGTAATAGTAAAGCCTAACGGCGACCCGGCCCTAACTAGATAAAAATAACCTTATATTCGAAAAGCTTTATAAGGAAGGACGTAAGTAATTATAAAGGTTAAGCGCTTATAACGTTTAAAGGAGTAAGAGAAGATATAGGAAAGGTAGATAATAAAAGGTAAAGGATATAAAGTTTTTTAGTTTCTAATATAAAGTCGTAAAGTCTTATAATATTAAATTCTTTCCTTTTTCGTTATATATTATAGGGATATATATTAAATACTCCTTATAGTACGTTATTTTCCCCGCGATAACTTTTTCGTTTTTTACTTCTCGTAAGTACTTATATTTTATTTACCTAAACGCCTTTAAAGGTAAAAGTAATATTTTTTCGTTTAAGGTATTATTATAAATATAAATAGATAAAGGATTATAAGATTTACCTTTATTAAAGTCTCCTTATATAAAGTAAACTCTTATAAAAGGTAAGAAAGGCTTTTCCTCTTTCTTATTTATCTTTATACCTTTATATTTATACCTTTACTATATATATTAAAAGAAGTAATTACTATATTTACTTTTCTTATAACTTCTTTATCCTTTATTATCTTCCGTATCCCTTTAAGTTTAATATTATCTCTCTAATATTTACTAGTCTTATTATTCCTTATATAACTTTAATATCCCTTAAAGTTCCTTAGTCGCCCTCGCTTTTAAAGCCCCTTAAAGCCCTTTAAAGCCCTTTAAAGTCCTTTAAAGCCTTTTAAAGCCCCTTAAAGTCCCTCGAAGTCCCTTAAAGCTCTTCCGAGTCCCTTTAGCTCCAAGTCCCTCGGACCTCCGACGATAACCTTAAAGCTACGGCCGCCCTTATCCCTTACGTAACCTCGGCCGTCTTCCGGACCCTTTAGCCCTCTTATTTTAAGGGCTTTAATCTCTTTAGAGTCCGAGACCCCCCGGTCCCTCCTATAACCTTTACTATACGGAGTTACTTATTATAATTATAAGTAAGTCGGATATTATATTAATAAGTACTTTACTCCTAAGCTATATATAGCTAGCTTTAACTTATAGCGAATATTTAAAGTATATTATAACTATAATTAGCTAGGCTATATCGCGCTTAACTACCTTACTATTATATACCGGAAGTACTAGTAAAAGGGGTATATTATAGTTAAGTACCCTACGAGCGGTATTAATACTTTCCTAGTTTTTAAGAAGGAGAGTTAAGGGCGCGGGGGAGTTATTTTAATAAAGGAAAATAACTTATAAATTAACTTATAATATTAAGTCTTCTAGGACTAATACCCTTATAAGGCGTTTATCGATAATAGCTTATAAGTAAGTATTATAAACGTAGCTATATTAAAGAAGCTCCTATAACTTTACTTATACGATCCGCTTAAGGAAGGCATATTTAGTACTCTTAAACCTACCTTTTAAAGTATCGCCGAATCGACTATAAAAAGCCTTAAACTAATTAAGTTAAACGTACATACTATAGACTATTAAGGTATCTAATACGAGGTACTTATAATATTTATATTAACTAAGACCGACGTTTTTAATATTATACTCGGTATACCTTAGTTAAAGCTAGTTAACTTAGCTATTAACTAACGTATAAGCGAGTAACGTTACCGCCTCCGCGTTAATAACCTCTCTACCTAAAGTAATAATAAGGCGCTTAAATACGCTTATTATATAGCCGCCTTACTTATTAAGCCCGTTATCTACGCCTTAATACCTTAGCCTAAGGGTAAAATAAATTTAAATCCTAAAACTAATAAGGAGGAGGATTAAAAAATTATTAAAGCTAAGCTCCCTAATTACTACTAGGAGTATAAAAACTTATTTATCTATAAAAACGCTCCCCGTATAAATCGGGGAAAGATAATCGAGTACCTTATCGAGCTTATCGACGGAGTAACTCCCCCGTAAGAACTTATTTATACGTTAAAACGGGACAAGCTAAAAGTAATACGCGAGTAGCTTATAAAGGCTGAAAGCTTAGGCTAGATCCGCCCGTTTATTAACCCTTATAAAGTAGTAGTCCTTTTTATATTAAAGAAGGAGATAAGTTAAAACGTAGGGCGATTACGTAGTTTAGATAGCTTTACATAGGTAGGGCGACGCCTTATAACGCGCGTACCTACTAGAGCGATAAGCATCTCTTCGTCGCGCGTACCTTTATAGATTTTTAGTTTTAATTTATAAGATATACCTTCTCTCTTACGCGCTTTTATAGCTTCCATAGTCCCTTTACCGATAATTATAATTATCGGACGCTCTAAGGGTAGTAAGACGAGCTAGTATTACAGGGCCGACTAAGAACTAAGCAAATAAACTTAATATTATACGAAGAGAGGAAGAGTAAGAACTCTATACCTCTCGCTAGATCTAAGTTCTATATAATAAGGTAGCGATACGTTATATAACCGCTATTAAACCTTAGCCGAACCGCTATCGGTTTAGTATTATAATAGTACCCCCGCCTTTAAAATAATAGTTAACCTTAACTACCGCCGATATTATTCTAAACTAAAATAAAACTAATAGGCGTCGTACTCGTTTATCGTCCCTTTCCCGTCTTAAGCTCCTTCCCCCCGTATATTCGCTTATTAATTACAGATCGATATCGAACCTTTATCGGTCCGAGCTCCTCCTACCCTAGGTATAAAAAGAGGGAAACCCTTCCTTAAAAAAAACGTCTCGTTTTCCTCCGCCGAACTCCCTTCTTTAATACCTAAATACTCCTTCTTTCCTATTACTTCGTTACTTCTTCGCTCCCGTTTCGCTTTCGATCCGTTACTATATCGACCTTTATCCTAATAACTAGTTAGCTAACTTACCTTATTTACCGCCGTAAATTTAATTCTAACGCTTAGTTACTTATATTTAACCCTTTAGTTAAACGGCCCTTAGTTATAAATAATTACGTTTACGATTACCTTACGATAAACCGTTTATATATTAAGTATATTAAAGATAGGAAGACTTACGATTAAGTATATTTCCGTTATCGGTTTACTATTTATTCGTTTACTAACCGTTATTCTAACTTATCGGAGTTATAAAAGGCGATTACTTTAACTTTTACTAACTTCTAGCTTAAAGCTTTAAGATTACTTAGGAAATTAATATAAACGGCTATAATATTTATCCGATAATAGAATACGTTCGAATCGTTACTAAATAGTAAGCGATATCTACGGCTTTTATAAAGGCTAACGCTAAGTATTCTCGTCGTAACGGGCTTACTAGGGCTTAAAAAGATAATAAGCTTACCTAAAAGTCCCTTACGATATTTATAATAACCTATACTAATACCGTCGTTAATTCGTTACCGGTTCGCCTTAGTTTTATTACTTCTATTTACGCCTAGGCCCTTATTAGTTAAAAGCTACGTTTATACCTATCCGATACTAACTTTACTATCTAAAGTATAGTTAAATCTTCGTTCTTTCGGGATATACGCGAAGCGGTAATAATTATAAAGGGAAATAGTACCGAAATATATTAGGTTTTAAGGACTTACCTTATAGCTAACGCTCCTTAGGCCGACGAGGTTAACTTAAACTTTTAAGTCGCTATCCTAGTCGCCTATCGCCGTTAGTCCGTTATTAATTCGTTAGTTTAAGATAATAGAAATTTAAGTCTTATAGATAATTATATATATATATCGCTTATAGTACTATATTCCCTAACGCCGAGAAATCTTTTTAAACTTTACTACTTACTCCTTATATTCTCGCGTAATAACCCCCTTCCCTTTCCTCCCCCCGCCTTTCTTAACTATTAATAATAAGGTAACCGCTAGCGGTTTACTTATAGTTCGGTCGGCGTTTTATAAGGGATCGTTAGTCTAAGTTTATTAAGGAACTTAACGTAAAAGTCCGTAATATCGCTATCGTAGCCCTCGATATCCGCGGCTAACTATTAGGTCGGCTTCTAAGGTCGTTCTTACTTAATCTTATACTCGAAAGTCCTATTCCTAACTTTAAAGTTAAGGATCTTCTTAAATACTTATTTTACCGCTTCCAGTTTACCCTTAGCCTAGTCTAGGTTCGTTACTATAGTACTTTTAACCTTAGTATCGAACTTATTATTCGCTTTTAACTATTTAGGGAAGGGTTAGTAAGCCGGTTTAATTAAGGTAATATAGAAAATAGGAAAGATTTATATACTTTCCGGTAGTAAGATAATAACCGCCTATAAGTATACCTTCGTTACTATATATAGGCTTATTTACTTATTAAATAACTTCTCGGATAATTTACTCGACTTAATATTCCGGGTATTAACTTAAACTTTATCCCTAATCGAGTAAGTAAGTACGTCCTAGCGGTATACGTCCGAAGTAACGGCGTATTACTATTAGGCCTTTTCTATAAATAAGGTAACCCGGTTTATTACCTATTAGATTCGTTCCTCGACCGTTATCGCGTTTATAAACTTAAGGCGAAGTTATACCGTAACGGCGATATCTAGGAGGCGGACCGGCTCCGTCCTTATCCGGAGGTACTATCTATAGTTCGTAAAGAACGAAGAGAGGCTTATCGTTTTAAAAGTATAGTTATTTAAGGTAAACTCGGCTAAGGGAAGCTACTTAACCTAGTCGTCCTAGAAGTAGTTATAATACGTCCGTAGGTATTATTTTATAACGCCGTTAATACGCTTCGTTTAGTTATTAGTTTCGGGGTAAAACGTTATCGAATAGTTAAAGGTAATACCTAGGCGGCGGCTAAACTTCTTTTAAAAGGTTAAAACGAATTATATACCTTAGTCGGAGATAATTATATCTAGGGTCTTATAAAGTTTATAAATATAGGTAATAAAAGTATTAGTAAAGGCTAGTATATCCGTTTTTAAGACGGGGACGAAATACTATATCTTCGTTAGTCGGTTTATAATAACGAAATAGTAGTCGTAAGTAACGCCGTTTTATATATACTTTAGTAACGGTCCGATATAGTTAACCGAGATATCCGTTTAAGGTTTAACGGGGATAGGAAGGGGTTTTAGGAAACCCTAGGGGGAGTAGTAGGAGGACTTAATCCTTACGTATATATAGTAGCCGTTAACGAACTACTTTATATCGCGAGATATTTAAGGCTAGTAGTATATACGCTTAAAAAGGTTATATATCTTAAAATAACTTAAGTAGCCCGCTAACAAACCGTTATAGCTTTAGTAAAGGACTTAAAAGCGGGTATCGCTCTCCTCGGAAACGAATAAGCGGTCGTTAACGAAGATCTAGCTATTAACTAATATATAATCCGTTATTATAGTTTTAATTATACCGGCGATAGCCCTAAGGAAGCGTTTAGTTATAAAGTCCTAAAGGGTAGTTATAACTATTTATATAGTTATAAACTCCGAGTATACCCTAACGATATATATATTAATCGGTAGTAAAATATTAAGGGTTTAAAAGTAAGCTAGTCCAGCGTTTTCCTATTTCTAAAGTTTAGGGGGGAGGAGGATCCGTTAGTAGTTCGAAATACGTTCGTTAGTAAAGTTAATTATATTCGTCGGTATATCTTCCGTCTTCCGGGATAAGGCGTTTAATATAGTAGTATACTTTTTTACTTTATACGTAATCTAGTATTAGAAGTCGTTAAGGAACTCGGACTATTTAACTTATCTTTAATTAAGGAGCTTTATTATTATAAAGTACTTAAGACTTTTATAATCCGTTAATATTTCGACTAGCTCTTTAAGGCTTTATAACTTTAGCCTTTATTCCTTAAAAGCCTTTACGATTATAAGTAACTCCTTATCGTAAATCTCGTAGTTATACTCGGTAAGGTTATATTTCGTTAAAAAAAAGGTAATAAGGTAAAGGATACTTTTATCGTTATATTAGGAAAGGACTCCCCTTATAGCTTAATTACTAACGTTTACCTCGATAACTATTACACGGTCCGGTTAATAATAAGAGAGAACCGGTACCGAAATAAAGGTAGACTTTAACTCCTCGAAAGCTTATATCGCCTCCATATCGAAGGGGCGCTACTTATCGCGGCTTATATACAATATTAAGGGGAGTACGATCTTAGAGAAGCTTTTAATAAACTATTAGTAAAAGTTTAAAAAGCCGACGAACTACTATAGGTCTTTTAATATTCCGGGGGCTTCCTAACTTATTACTACCGTTACCTTCTCGGGGTTTATCTTTACGCCTTTATCGTTAATAATAAGCCCTAAGTACTTCGTCTTCTTTATTTCGAACTTATACTTCCGGATATTAATCGTAAGGCTTACGTTATAAAGCTTTATAATTACTTCCTTAATATATTACCGGTATTCCTTATATAAACTATTATAAATAAGTACGTCGTCGAGGTAAGTAGTAATATACTTATCGAGTAGATCGAATAAGGTATAATTAATATAATATTAAAACGAGCTTAGAACTCCCGTTATTCCGAAGTTCGCGATAAGGTATTCGAATAAGCTAAAACGAGTAATAAACGCTATCTTTTACTCGTCTTTAAAGGCGATTCGTAAATAGTTAAACGTAACGGTAATATTAAGCTTAGTAAAGAACTTAATATAAGTAAAGGTATTAAAAGTCTCGCGGATTAAAAGGATAGGGTAGTAGTTTTTAACTATAATATTATTAAGACTTTAATAATTTATATAAATACGAATATTACCTCCGGGTTTCTAGGCGAGGAGAACTAAAGTAGCCGTTTATAAAGAGCTAAGTCTTATAAACCCTTTCGCTAGGTATTCGTTAAGGTATTTACGGATAACCTTAAGCTTAGCCTATAATATCGGGCAGACCCTTACAGCGGGTAACGTCTAGCCCGGTAGGAGCTCGATTTTATAGTTAAAGGGCCGGTATAAAAGGAGGGTTTCTACCTATAAGGTAGAAGGAAAATATATACATTAAAGTAGCTAGGACTAGTAAAGACAGGGCGTATAAGTAATAACTATATAAGATAGTAAATTAAACTCTAGCCTCCCCCTTTAGAAAGGGGTCGGCTATCCCTTACTTATACTTCTCTTAAGGGGTTCTTAATATCCCTTCCCCTTCCTCGCTACTCCTAAGTTCCTCCGATAGTCCTCTTTCGTAAATAAGCCTACTTAGGGGTACCTCCCTTTCTTTATAAAGTAACTTACCTTTTCTATCTTTTCCTTCCCTAGCTATCTTACCTTTCTTCGTCCTTCGTATTATAAGTTAGTATTAAGGCTTAGAAGCGGTATTTAAGCCCGTACCGTCCTAGTATCTTTATTATTATATTATAGTAGTTACTTTAAGTTGTCCAGATACGGTAGACGGCTATATTACTACCTTTAAGTATACTATAGCGCGGGGTAGTAGCTTAAGGCTACTACTTACGCCCCTTTATACGCCGTCTAGTCGCTCCGCGTAGTTAGCCTTATATTAAGTCCTAATATAATCCTCCTCCTTTATAGGCCCTATCCTTAGGGCCTTAGTTACCGTTATATATTCGCGGCTACGTTTTAACGGCTATACGGGTAGGTAGTTTCGAAGTCTTAAGTATTATTAAGTACCTTTTACGAGTAGAGAGGGCGTTACCCTTACCGTAAAGCGGAACTTAAGTAATTTTATTAGTATAAAGAGCTTTTCCCTTACTATAGTTACTAACGAGCGCTTCTTACTAGTACTACGAGTTCTTCCCTTATTATAGCTACTAATAAGTACTTTCTATTAATATTATAAGTTCTTTCCTCGCCGCGGTTACTAATAAGTATTTCTTACTAATATAAAGAACGCTACCCTTACTATACTTTTACGGCGGTACGGGAGGGTATTATTAAACCCTTAATATTCCGGGTAGTAGTATAAACTTTAAAATTCCCTATATAGGGGAGCTTATCTCGGTAGTAGCGCTAGCGCTACCTTTGCCGTATTCTCGGCTCTTATCGCTTCTCCTTTATTCCGTATTAGTAGGCGTTTCCTCGCCGTAGTCTTATATAACTCCCCCTTAAAGCGGGTAGTACGAGGCCTTCGCTATACTTTCGCTAGGCTCCTCCGGCTCGCTATCTTGTATTATATTCCTTATTATTTGTAATAAAGGTTAAGTTACTTAGCCGTACTCTCGTAAGGTCGGTTTCTCCTACTTTAGGGATTAGGTTTACGTTATTTAGCTGTACCCTTTCTCTTTATACCTTTTATACCTCCTCGCTTTAATAGGGAGGGATAAAGGCTATTTATATTACTCTTCCGCTTCTTATATTTTAGAGTTATTACTTAGCTAGAGAGTTTATTAGTCTTAGAAAAGCCTTTTATAGGCTATCTCCCTTTACTATATATACTAAGTCTAGGCTTTAATAAGGGGTTATAGGCCTTACTAGCCTTAATAGCTTTTATCCGGATCTTTATAAGTAACGCCCCTTTTTACTAGGGTAGGTAGGTTGTTAGCCTAGGTATATTTTTTAGTCGCTAGTTCTACGTATATTATCCTTTAATACCTTCCTATATTATAATTTAGTAAGAACCCTTTACGTAGGAAGTACTCGCCGTAATATTAAAGGGGTTCCGTTATAGTATCTAGGGGTTTTTCGTAGTATAGTTTAGAATTTCCTTATATATTTACTATTTAGTTTATCCTTATAGGGTTAGTTATCGTTACTATATAGGGGTAGGATTTAAAAGTTATTTTCTCTATAGTCTTACGGCCCTTTACTCTTAAGCGCCGCTAGTACTACGGTCCTAATTACTTCCGTTACTCTTACCCGATTACTAGGGCGTCCCTCCTTTTAAAGGTACCCTAGGGATAATTATTAAGGGGGGTTATCCTTTTTACTTACTCGGGGTAGGTAAGCGGGTTAGGGGCGTACTTCTACCTATTTATCTTACGTTAGGGGTATTCTTATGTCCCTTATTTACGTAAGTTACTTAATATTACGTTTAGTAGGCGCTTTAATACTTATTTACCTTTATTAGGCCTCTTACTCCTACTCGTCGTTACCTTTAAGGTACTTACCTTACCCGTTTACTATAGGGTACTCTTAGAATTTAAAGGCGTAGAGTTTATATATAAACTCCTATCCCTTCTTACTTTTTCCTCTTATCTTTCTTCCTCTCTTTAACTACCTTACGCTTTACGTAAGTCTTACTCCCCTTCCGCCTTTACTTTACCCTTTTCGTTTAATATTACCTTTATAGTTTCGTAGTATTTTTTATCTACCCCCGCGCTACTTCGTAGTTCTAGTATATATTCCCTACCTTTTCGCTACTTTTAGTTCTTCCCCTTCCTCTTCTTTACTTAGCGATTATTATTCTAAATAGTCTAGCTTTACTACTACTTACTACGTTTAGTTAATAGTACTACTTACTCCGTTAATACTACTCTTTCCTTCCTACTACTTAGTTAGCCTTATTATTACCGTTACTACTACTTCTACTACTAACGTTACTTTATTACTACTCTTATCGCGGTTAGCGTTACTTTATTACTACCTCCGCTACTAGCGTTTATTCTTCTTTAGTTACTAACCCGTCTCTTCTCTAGTATTTAAGCTTTTTACTTTCTCGTACGCCGTTTACTCCCCGTACCTAGTAAGCCTTCTTTTCTCTCCTTCTTCCCTTAAGTTACTACTAACTTACATTCTCTTAGCTTCTTTACTCGCCTTCGGCTCCTACTCCCCATATTTTATACTTACTTATAGGTTCTCTCCTCCTTATTTTTTTACTTTTAGCTTTTACTAACTTACTTATTCGTAGCTTTAATATAAGCTAATTTATTAAGAAGACTTTTAAGACCTTATCTAGTTAAAGTTACGGCCGTCTTCTTTATAAGTATACTACTCTTACTATATATTCCTAACTTTAATTTTATAGCTTACTAATTACTTATATTTTTTATTATAGGACTCCGATAACGATACTACCCCTTTAGGTTAGGTATATAATCCGAGTTTACTTCTCTTACTACTTCGGCGTTACTAACTCCTTACGTTTCTAAGGTAAAAATAATAACGCCCTTTACTTTTAGCTTACGTCTTCTAATAGTAGGGGTACGAATAGGGTATTTCCGGGTAGCGTTCGTATTCCGACTCCCTTTCTAATTAACGAGCCTACTTATAGCCTACTTTCTAACTTTATCTATACTACCTATTACTATAAGATTTATAAGGATATCGCTTACCGTTATTATAAGTAAGCTAGTTTTAGTATACGGTATATATGTTACATTAAAGTTTCCTATAGCTACTAGCTAGTATATATCCCCTTCTTTTAAAGCCGCGTCCTCGAGGCTTATTCTAACCTATATTATAGCTACTTAGTCCTATCGCTACGTCTTTTTCTAGGTATATCGTTTAGTTCTAGGCTTACTAGGAGACTACTTTTATATCCGAGGTTACCGGTATTATCGCTTAGATTATTATCTTTTATAACTAAGCTATCTACGCCTATAAGAAGTATATTACTATACGTAACGTAGTTATTAATCCTTTAATACCCTTCCGTAGTAATAAGGATACTATCGAATAAGGTTTTATTAATACTAATATTCTAAAGGAGATTCGCCTTAATAGTTATCGTATAAAGAAGATTATAACCGTACTCGTAAATATTCCTTAGGTTATTAGTTCGATATATTCGAGTATTAACTTATATTTTAAAACCTCTTTCCTATTACTCCTAACTATAAGGGTTTCGAGTTTAAGTAATTTCTAGTATATACCCGCTTTACTTTTACTATACTCGAATATTACTAATAGTTTACCCCGTAGTTATAAATACCTAGCTTAGCTACTAGTTATAATTTAAGTAGTAGGACTCTTTTATTAGTTTTTATTAAGTAAGCGCCCGTAGGTATAATATAAACGGTACTTAGGATAAGCTTAAGCTACGGCCGGAATCTAGTAGGAAAGCTTTAGGAAATATCGGGGGTATTATAGGCTCGGAATAGGCTATAGCTAGGCGTATATAGGGTATATAAGAAGGTAGTTATCGCGGTAATTTCGTTAATTTTCTACTATACTTTATTATTTTTAGTACTACGATTATTTTATAATTTTCGTATTTACTACCGGGGATAGCTACCTTAGCTATACTCCTACGTTATAATTCTAAAAACGCCGACTAAGACTAGAAATTCTAATAGAAATAATTCTAATAATAATACTTAAACTCCTATCCCCCGAACGCCTTTCCCGTTATTTATACCTTACTATATTATTAAACTATTCGTTTTCTTTTTACCGAATTCTTTTTAAATTAAGTTATTTTAATCTTTTCTTTATACTCGCGTTTTATATCCCTATTACTTAGGTTTACTACTAGCTTTTATAAGTCTTTTTCGCTATTATAGTCCGCCTAGTAAATAAAGTAATATCTTTTACTTATAGTACCCTTATATACTAGGATTTTTTCTACCTTTTACTTTTACTCGCCGTTCTTAATATCTACCTTTTTTAAGTACTTAAAAGCCTCGTCTAAGTTACTTTTAAAGGGTTCGAGGAGTAAGACGGAGAATATATCGTAGATTCGATATCTTTTAAGTAGGTTTAGCTTATAAGCTATTCCTTTATCGCTTATAAGCTTTACTATTTTAAAAAGGCCTACGAATTTATCCGAGATTTTCTCGCTAAGGCGGTATTAATAAAGGTACTTAGCTAAAAGTTATACTTATTATCCGGCTTCGAATATTACTTTTATTTAGCCCTTATTATAATACTTAATTATAATCTAGTTAACTTTTAGGAGGGCTTTTTAAGTTTAAACTCTCGCTTATTCTATACCCTCGAGCCGGTTATACGCCTTAGGGACTTAGTATCGGTACTTAGGGGTTAAGTCTACGAGTATTTTAGGCTAGAATTTAAAAAGAAGCTTTACCAGTATAGTATTAGTAGCCGAGTACTATATATTATTATAAACGGATTCCGTTAGGATTAACCTTTCCGCTTAATCGGCTTATTTACGGCTATAAAATACTCGTAAGTAGTACTCGAGTACCTAATTTTACCGCTTTATCTGCCTATCCGTCTAGGGATAGTAGGCGGTATTTAAACGGCGTATAATATCTAAGTATATATATAGAATTAACTAGAACTTACTTATAAAGAGGCTTTCTTTATCTAAAGTAATAGTAATAAGTAGTCCGAAATCCTTATAGATATCGTAGAATATAATATTTATAAACTCGTTAGCGCTAAGGCGCTTACTCGTAGTATAATAACGGGCGAACTTAGTAAGCTTATCTACGATAACTAGGATAGTATTATAAATCCGGTTTATACGGGGATCGTATATATCTAGTAGACTTATAATAAAGTCGACCGTAATATCTTCCTAGGGGTTCGTTAGTACCGGTAGAGGTACTAGGAAGCTATAGGGTTTATACCTTCTTACCTTCGTTCTCTAGTATAAGTTATAGGCGTTAACGTAGTTATATACCTCTCGAGCTAAGCCTAGTTAGGCCTAGTATTTAGCGATAGCCCGTTATATCTTATTAGCTCCGAAGTATTCTACCGTTACTACGTTATAGTAGTTTTATAGGACCGCTTACTTTACGGATTTAAGGACGAATATACGGCCGTAGTAGAAGATAGTACCCTTATCGTCCTAAGTTTACTTATCCTACTACTATCCTTTATAGTTACTTTAAGTCTATTAAAGTATAACGTCTTCCTACTACGCCTTCTTTATAGTATCCGCTAATAAGGTATTTAAGCGCTTATTAATAACCTCTTTAATAATAAACTATAGTTTATCGTACTTTACTTACTCTCCTATATTATTCCCCTTTCTAAGTTAGGAACTTTCTAACTTCCTTACTAAAGTCGAGCTATCTTTTTATATTCTACTAATAGCTATAGGCTTTAAACTAAAGCGACGCTTCGTCTTTAATACCTACTTAAGATTAGCTTCTTTACGGTCCTCCTTACCTAATAACCTTCGTTATTATATATACTTAGCTTAAAGTTTAAGTCTATATCTTTCGTTATCCTTCTCTAATCCTACTAACTTAAAATACTACCGGTTATTACTATTATCCTTAAAGGGTATACTTATAAGCCTATTAACCTTTAAGTAGTACTCGAGAGTTAAAGTAGTATACGTACTCGCGTATCGGGCTAGCGGAGTTAAAGCCGTATCTAGTTTACCGGCTTTCCAGTACTTTTAACGCTTAATAATACTTTTCTACTTCCCTCGGCCGTTACTCCGACCTTTCCTTAAGCCTTATAGCGCTTCTAGGGAAGCTTTATCGTAAGGGTTCGTATAGGTTTATTTCTAATAGACGGGCGGTTTCTCGATTTCTACTAGCTTACTTACTCCTTAAGCTTACCGTTCTTAAAGCTTTATTACTAAGTAGGCGTTTAAGCGGCTCCTACTAACCTTCTAGGGTCTCGTTCTTTAAATAGTTATTATTATCGCTTTTTAAGGGTTTTACTTCTTAAGGTATAAAGATCCTTCCTTTACTATTTACTTAAGTTACTCGAGTAGTAAATACCTTTTATTAACGTCGTTTATAAATATTATAACTACGATATCCTTAGGTTTACCCTCTCTAGTATAGGTTTCCCTTTTCTTAACTATTCGCTCGATTTAGCTAAGTAATAGGTAAATCCCTTAATCCTTTTAAGTAAAGATATTATTATTCCTTATATAGTCTAGCTTATATAAAAGCCTATCTATAAGGTTTAAAACGTTAGTATAGTATTTAATTACGAAGTTATATTTAAAGAGCTTATTACTTTAACGTAACTACCGAGGGGTAAGTTTCTTCTTAATCCTTAGGAATTTTAAATTTAAGTAGTTAGTTAAGACTATTACTAAAAAGGTAGTACTTATAAAGTAGTATCGCTAGTATATAAAAGCGTCGATAACGGTAAGTAATTCCTAATCGTTAATTACTTAATATATTTCTTCTAGGGTTATTTTCCAGGATTAGTAAGTAACTAAGTATTATTTCCCGTCGTTATATAACTACGATAGTATTACTTTAATTACTTTCCTAAAAGTATCCGTCTTAACTCTCGTTTATAAAGCCGGCTCGAAATATTAAAGGATAGGCTTACTTATAAAGCGCTCTTTTAAAACTCGGAAGGTAACTATCGCTTTACTATTTATTTAAAAAAGTTAGTTATCGGTAGTTTTTAAAAGGTCCGTTAAAGGGTTTATAACTATTAAGTATATAGTAATAAAGCGCCTATAAAACCCTATAAAGCTGAGGAATATTTATATATCTCGGATAATCTAAGGGTCCGGCTATTTGTTAATAGTAGTAATTTTATTATCCTTTATTATTACTCCTAAAGGGGTAATAATAAAGCCGAGGAAATTAACTTTAGTAATGTAGAACTTATATTTCTTCGCGTTTACGTAAAGGTCCTAGTACCTAAGCCGCTTAAGGACTTATTTAATATACTTAATATATAAGATTTTATCGGGGTTATAAATTAGGATATCGTCTAGATAAACTATATAGATTATATCCGTTAGCCCTATAAGTATTTAGTTAATATAAGTTTAAAAGGTTTTTAGTAAGCTGGTTAGGCCTATAGGGAGTACTATAAACTTAAAGTAGTCGTAGCGTATACGGAACGTTATCTTTTTTTCGTCGTCTTTTCGGATTCGAATCCGGTAGTAGGCGTCCTTAAGGTCTAGTTTAATAAAGATCTTAGCTTTAACGAGGTAATTAAATATCTCCCCTACTAAGGGTAAAGTAGTATAGTTCTTCTTAATAATATTATTAAATTTATAGTAATTTACGATAAGCTATATAAGGCGCTTCTCCCCCTTACTTTCTCGCTATACTTACTAGATTAAGGTTTCTTTCTTAAGTATAAAGAGGACCGTTACTCCGTAAGGGCTAGTAGACGAGCGGATCTATCCTAAGCTTTCGGCCGTTATAAGTTACTCGTATATTACTTCTAGCTCGTCTTAGTTTAACGTATAGATAAGCTCCTACGGTAGAGTTACTTTATTAATAAGCTCGATAAGGTACTCGATTATCTTCCTTCGATTTATATAGGGAGCGCTCTTACGGACGAATAGGTCCTTATACTTTTAGTAGTAGCTAGGGAGCTTAGCTTTAGTTACTTCTTTATTTACCTTCTTATTACTTTTAGGATTTAAATCTATTTCTCCCTCGGGCTAAAGTACTAAGGCGTAGATAGCGGGCTTAATAAGTAAGGTTACTATATAATAGGCGTATTTAAGTACCTTATTATTACTATAGGCGGAAAGGTCGTTAACGTAGAAGCGATAGCGTTACTCGCTTATTTATTAGTTAATAGCTAGGTTAACTAGCTTTAACTAGGGTATACCGAGTATAATATCGAAAATATCGGTCTTAGCTAATACGAAGGTTATAAGTACTTCGCGCTAGATACCCTAGTAGTCTATAGTACGTATATTTAGCTCGACTAGTTTAAGGTTTTCTATAGTAGATTCGGCGATACCCTAAAGGGTAGGTCTAAGGGTAATAAATATACCCTCCTTAGGCGGATTATATAAGTAGAGTTATAGGAGTTTTTCTAATATAGCTACGTTTATAATATTTACTTATAAGTCGCTATCGATAAACGCTTTATAAGGGTATTAGTCGTAGAAGACTCGATACTATAGGTTAATCTATAAGCTATTTTCTTCTATTAAAGTAGCTCCCCTACGCCTTTAGCTCTCCTTCTTAGAGACTAGGAAGGTATTAATACCGCTTATAAGGTACTTAGCTATAATATACCCCTTTTACTAGTACTTCCGGTATACGATAATAAAGTAGTTAGGCGCGATATAGCCGAGCTAGTTATAGTTATAGTATACTCCTAGCGTTTACTAGGAGCTAGAGTTAACTATATACGGCTTAGGAGTAAAGTATTCGTTAATATAGTATCCGACTTACTTATAGTTATAGTAAGTAACTCCGGCTTTATTCTAGGGCTAAGGCTATACGGATATAAGGGTATTATATACTAGAGTTTAGCTTTAAGGCTACTCCTATTAACGATACGTATCTTAATTCCTTACGTTATTACTAATATAAGTAGGGTAAACGGTACTTATACTAGTTATATTAGAAAGCTAGCCTCCGTTACCCCTTTAGCTATATCTTTTATTAAAGAATCTAGGGGTTTAAGATACGCCCCTTTAGCTTTCCTTTATATAGCGAGCGAGGCTTATAAGCTATTACTAAGTCTCGGGGATATCTCTTTAAACCTCGATTACTTAGTAAATCTTTAAACGGAAACGGTTTAAAAGTTATACTACGTATAGTTCGTTATCTTCGGGGCGTCCGAGCTTAACCTTTAAGTTAGAGTATTAGTCCTAGAAGTTAGCTATAGTTTCGTTAGGCTTTTAAAAGGCCTTTTCGAGTTTACTAATAACTAAGAGAACGCGGGTTTAGAGATTTAATAGTTTTATCTCTAGGAAGTCGATAAACTTTTACTAAAGTATAAGGTTAAAGTTAAAGCCGGGTTAGCGTTACTACTTATATATATATTTTACTTAGGCGTTCTTTAAGGCCTCCTTAAGGTAGCTTACTACGTATATAACTCGGTTTCTACTAAAACGTAAGTTAGTATAGATATAAAAGTTAGTTTTATAATTATAAAGGAAATTACGGAGGGTAGTAAAGTCCTACCTTATATAAATAGGGTAGATAAGAGTAGGGGCTTTAAAAGGGGCGTTTTAACGGGGTTTAAAGGTAACCCTTATAGTAGTAGTCGCGGTAATAAGCGTTTCCGGATTAACGACGGCGGCTGTAAAGGAGGCCGAGAGACCGTTAATAGTAGTAGTTAGGATAGCTAGTTTAACGGGGATAGTAAGTCGTTTAAGAGTAGGTTTAGCGGTATTATCTATAGCCTCGGTAGTAGTTTCCTCCTCTTTTAAAGTTTCTAATAAACCCTTTATAACTTTTACTAAGGCTTTAGTAATAGTCCGTAAGCGGTAATTAAGTCGTTTAAGTTCGAGCTAATCCTAAACTTCTCTAAGTTAACGCTCGGCTACTTTAGTATACTTACGTATATCGGCGAGGAAGTCCTTATCGGAAGAGGTTAATAAGTTAGGTAAGGGTTACTTACTTTTAACCTATATAGTATTCTTATCGAAGTCTCCCTTATAGTTAGGGTTAACTAAAACGTAACGGGTATTAATAAGTATTATTAAGCCTTTATATACGTTACTTATAAAGTTATTTTAGTCGATATCTAAATTCTCGTAGATATTTTATTCGGTTTTCTTCTTAGCTATCTTCCGCTTACGCTAGGTATAACCTAAGTTAAGTAAGTAGGAAGATATAGCTACTAAGCTATCGTTAAGGGTAATTAGGACTAATAAAATATTAGCGTTATTATTAATAATATTATTAGTAAAGAAGTTCGTACTTTACTTAGGGGTAGCTACTTAACGATATATTTTAATTATCCTACCGGTCCGACTTTTATAAGTAAGGTAAAGAGTTTAATATATAAGGTAGAAGGAAAATATATATATTAAAGTAGCTAGGACTAGTAAAGATAAGGCGCGCGAGTAATAATTACATAAGATAGTAAATTAAACTCTAACCTCCTCTTTTAAAAAGGGGTTAGCTATCCCCTACTTATACTTCTCTTAAAGAGTTCTTAATATTTCCTCCCCTTCCTCGCTACTCCTAAGTTCCTCCGATAATCCTCCTTTATAAATAAACCTACTTAGAGGTACCTCCCTTCCTTTATAAAGTAACTTACCCCCTTTATCTTTTCCTTCTTTAGTTATCTTACCTTTCTTCGTCCTTCGTATTGTAAGTTAGTATTAAGGTCCGGAAGCGGTACTTAGGCTTGTACCGTCCTAGTATTCTTATTATTATACCGTAGTAGTTACTTTAGGTTGTCCCGATATGGTAGACGGCTATGTTGCTACCTTTAAGCGTGCCGTAGTGTAGGGTGGTAGCCTGAGGCTACCGCCCGCGCCTCTTTGTGCGCCGTCTAGTCGCTCCGCGCGGTTAGCCCTGCGTTAAGTCCTAATACTTATATAAAGGATATACCTTGTAAATAGTAAGTAGGATTAACCCTATAATAATTAACTAGGGTTATCCTTGTAAGTAGTAGGTTAGATTAAACCTATAATAATTAACTAGGGCTATCCTTATAGATATTAACAGGGATTATCCTGGTAATAACCTTAGGATATCCTTTTATTATTATATACCCCTCTTAAGCTAGATAATATTTTATTATCTTAGCTTAACTTTGTAATAATAAGATCTTCTCTCTTCTTTATTTACTTATACGGCTATCTGATTTATTAAGCCTTTTTAAAGTGGACAGAATAAGAGGTTTTAAACATTATTCTTTTTGTACTAGGCCTAATCGTTTACAAAAATTAGTAAGTTACCGTATTTCTACTCCTGTAGTAAATGGATTAGCTAGATTAGTCTTACTACTTATATGTATAACTATTAATTCTTTATTTTCTACTTAGCTACGAATATAGTAATAAGAGACTTCTATATATTTAGTCCTTTTATAAAATACTAGATTTTCAGCTAATACTTTAGCTAATTCGCTATTAGTTACTAAGACTAGTAATTTAATAAACTATTTTAGATTTAGTAGTTTAATTATAGTATTTAGGCTATATATAAGATACTATAATTCTTTTCTAGTATCTCGTATACGTTAATATTTAGCTTTAGTATTACTAAGTACTTAAGTTTTCTGTAAAGTAGTATACTAAGTAACAATGTTTCCAAATAGAAAGAATACGTAGGTAGTAGTACTACGCTACGCGATTACATTATCTATATAAGCGGTATCTGTATATCTAAGAATTCTAGGAATAAGAATAGGAATATCTATCATTATTTTAATAGCTTTATAATATAAGCCGTATCGTAGTTTATTATTTAAATAGCCTTAAATACGATCTAAGGCTGTCTAGTAGTCTTTCCCTGGATTAGACGTAAATCCTAAATAGTAATTAACTACGAAATTAATATCTAGGCGTATGTTTAACACTAAGTATAGTAATCCGTACATTTGTTGTTAGTATAATGTAACTTCTTTTATTAAAGCCTTATCTATAGATTTCTATAATTTTAAACTAGTCTCTAACGGAGAAGGATATTTATATATAGTATCTATATTAAATCTATTTAGTAGTATTTAGGTATACTTATTTTAATATATATTAAACTACTTTTTCCTTTATATATTTCGAATTTAAGGCCTAGAAAGGTACTAGGTTCCCTTAAATACTAGATCTTTAGAGTTTTACTTATTTCTTCCATTACTTCTATTATTTTATTTTCATCTGGCCCTATAACGATTATATCGTTCGCATAGTAAAGTAGCAAGATAAAGTACATAGGGTAGAAAATGTAACCCTTATTATATAGAAATACTATAAAGCCTACTTTAGCTACGGCTTCCTTTACGTATTTATACTAGAGTCTAGGTAATTATTTTAGACTGTAAAGAGCCTTATTTAATTTACAATATAAGTCTTTTCCTTTTTTAAAATCAGTAGGTTGTTATATATAGATTCCTACGTCTATTTAAGCGTATATAAAGGCGTTTTTAACGTCGTATTATAGGAAAGACTAATTTAAAGATAACGTAATAATAAAGACTATTTTCTAAAGGTTTCCGGTCTAATAGTAGTACTATAGGTATCGATATAATCGATTCCTAGGACTTAATTAAATCCTTAGGCAACCTATCTAACCTTATACTTAGTTTTATTTAAAAGATTAGAGTATTTATTAACGTATACCTAATAGCCTCCTAGGGCTATAAAGCCTGGTAGTAATTTACTTAAAGTCTACGTCCCTTAACCTTCTAATTGTATAACCTCTACGGCTATAGAATTAAGCTACTCCTCCATTTCTGGACTATTAATTACATATTTATAGGTCTTTAGTTCTGAATATATATCTTTTACTATATTAATATAGTATAGATCTTTACTTAATTTATCTAGATTATCCTCGTATTGCTAATATCTCCTATATAGAGTATTACGAGGAATAATCTTATTTAGACATAGTTTATTAGTACTAGGATTATTATTTACTACCGGAGAGCTTACTTCTGTATTAGTATTATTTAATTCCGATGTATTAGTAATTATTTCTTCTTCCTCCGGAGTATCGTCTAGACTTTAAGGTATAGAATTATAGTAGGGCGATAAAAGTATCGATCTCGCCCCGTGAATTTTCGCGTTTCGCGTTAAATCCTACTTTCTTACTACTACTATTATTAACTTTAATTATGGATAGCCTTGCTAATTTAGCTCTAAAGAAGCCGCGAGTCGAGTACTCTCCTTATAAGAGGGCTAGAATTGTAATAGGCTACGATTTAGGCCTTACTCGCTACGTCCTAGCTACTAGAAAGGGCGTTCCGATAGGGGTTATCTCCGGTATCGTTAAGCGGTACGAAAGTTAAGTCTTCGGTAGAAACTCTCTATATACTAACCGTTTACGAAAACTCGATAAAAGGGATATATAGGCGATTTTATGATATATTACTATAACCCTATTTATTCTAACCGGGTTAATTATCTTAATATAGATAATTGGCCGGGAGCTTATACGACGCGGTATTATATACTTTAATGCTTTTAGACGCCTTAAATTAACCGAGGACTATACGAGGAAGTAGCCAGCCTTAGTTTTGAAGACTTTATAACGCCTTCGTAAGTAGTAACGGCGCGTTATAGTCTCCGACGAGTATATTATTACGTACGGATAAGGAGAGTATTAAGCCTAGGTCTTTTATCGAAAGGTACTTCCTTTTTCCCTTTCGAGAAGTTTATAAGTTTAATTCTATAAAGCGAGAGACTCCTCCCTTAGATTATATAGTTACGAATAAAGCTTACCCGTTACTTATATATATTTTAAGGCGCGACTAGCTTTTAAGTCTGGAGTTCTTTATATCTAATACTAAAAGACCCCGACTCGGTATGCGGCGGCGTTTCCGGAAGGACTATACTCGCTTATTTAAAAGAAAACCCAATAACGAGATATAAATTAAATAGTATCTTTATCTAAGATAACGTCTTAATTTATATAATATAAGTCGTATAGAATTTAATCCGTAAGTAGGCGGAGAATAATATAGTCGAGTTACTAGATTAGCCGCCGTATTCTTTAGACCTTAATTCGATCGAGAACGTCTAGAAGTTACTAAAAGAGTAGATTTACCGGTAGTTCCTAAAGCTATTAGATATACCGAGGAATTAGGCTAGTTATAAGGCCTTAGTATACGCTACGATTACAGTATAAGAGGACTTTAAAGCAGAGCTGTTAGATAGCTTAATAGATTCGATAGGATAGAGGATAAAGGCGGTTATAAAGGTAAGGGGGTATTATACTATAATAATAAGATTTATCTTAGTACGCGTAGTGCGATTCGAACTTACAACCTCTGGCAATTAAGGTCTTATCGTTATAATCGATTATATGCTCCACTGCACTAACTTATATATAGTATCTATATATATACGTAATAGTACCCTATAGGCAGATATATAATAGTCGTAATACTTATCGTACGACTAGTCGGCAAATAACTGCTTAATTACAAGAACTACGTACAGAGTACGTAACTACGTATAACGCGATCGTAAGGTAATTACGTAACTACGTCGTAACTACGTAATCGCGTAAGAAACTACGTAATCGCGTAAGAAACTACGTAATCGCGTGCCAGCACGTAATTTAGTCTCCGCGCCTTAGGTAGCGAATTTAAAGGCCTGGGAACGAGTATACGAATAGCTCTCCCCCTCGAGTAGAAATATTCTAGATTAATCCTTTATTTAATACAATTACAACTTTCCACTCCATCTTCCTTAGCACTTATCTAGTGCCCTACCTTTCTTATCTCGGACCCACTTTAGTAGACCTACTTTTCTTTACCGCCTACCTTTTGCCTCCGTCTCCGTACTCTGCTTCCAAGTACGGCATTTAATATACTAAGTATTAATATAATTTGTTTTAAAGCCCGGAGTTTGATATATACGTCTATAAAATTATATACGTTTGTAAATTTATATAGGTTTTACTAGTTAATTACAATAGTTATGTACTATTAAATAGGAGTAGTAATAATAGTAGAAAACCTAGTAAGGGGTCGAGATCGATACTTTTACCGAGTTACTATAATAGGCTGTAAACGTATTAAATCCTTATTAGTTTCTACGTTATTATTATCTTATAATTCTATTTCTATAGTATTATTAGCATTTACTTTTTATAAGGTATTATCTTTATATTTAAAAGGATTCTTGGGTACTAGAAACTTATTTTTCCAATATCTTTAAGTCTTTAACCCAGATTAATCTATTCTTTTCTATATCGCAGATACGATAATTCGTATCTATAGTTCCGTAACCTATTAGGATTCCTAAAATACCTCTTAAATCTAGTTTACTAGGTACTGGCTTACGTTTAAAATAAACTAGACTTCTAAAGGTTTTAACAGTATCTATATTTAGTTTTACTTAATATTTCTGTTCGTACGGAGTTTTATAGCCTAGTTAACTATACGGAGTTCTATTATATAGATATATAACTGCTAGTACTACTTCTCCTTGAAAATATTACGGGAGATTAATATTAATTAGTACGGCTCGTACTTTAATTAATATAGTACGATTAATTCTTTCTACTTCGCTATTCTACTAACTAATATACGGCGAAGAGGTTTAATAGATTATTCTAGCTTTATCTAAGGCAGATTTAAAGCGTTTATTAATAAACTTTCCGCCTTTATTACTAGCGAAGATCTTTATTTTATTATTATTCGTTACTTAATTTTCTGCTTTAGCCTTAAATTAACTAAAAGCGTTAAAGGCTTTGTCTTTTATATTTAATAATTCTACTTCTAGATATTTAGTTTCTAAATCTAGAAAAGTAATAATATATTTCTTTTTATCGTAAGTAAGTAGTTTAATTAGACTATAAAGGTCAGATCTTACTTTAGTAAGATATTCTTTCTTTATTATTTCTAGTATATTAGATATATTATTAATACTATCTTTTAAATTTACCTTTAAATACGTAGGGCATTCTTTAATATTTTTATCTTCTAAATCTAATAGTTTAGATCAAGTATTTCGATTATAATTATTTTTTAATTTCGATATAACTACTTTCTAACTATTAAGAGTAGTAGTAGTATTAGCCTCTTACGGCTTACTTATATCTTGTTGTCTTTGTTTAAAAAGATTACTATTCGTAGAGATTCTTAAAGCCTTAATTACTTTTTCGCTTATATAGCTAAATCGTTAATGTAAGAGATAATCTATGTTATTTGTAACTTTAGATACTGTTAAGACTTATTTATTAGTAAGTAGTATATTCTTTTAGGTAGTATGTTACATAGTCTTATTAACTACCCTTCCTAGAAGTTAGTATAATTTTCCTAAGATGGTTCTAGTAGTAATTAAAGATCCTAATTGGTTATCTTTAGTTTTAGTAAATAGGGAAACTCCGTTTTCGTCGAATAGAAAATATAGCCTTAGATTTACTTAGCTAATAAGGTTAATACCTATTTCTAGCATATAAAAGTACTTATTTAAGGTTAAATACTACTTAGTATCTTTAAATTTAAGTATTATACTTACGATTAATTCCTTGGATAGTAATAGTTTTTACATTTCCCTAGCCAACCTTCTTCTCGGAGTTACGGAAAGAACTAAAATAACTTTTATACAAACTATATAAGTTTCTATAATAATAAGATTTATCTTAGTACGCGTAGTACGATTCGAACTCACGACCTCTGGCAATCAAGGTCTTATCGTTATAATCGATTATATACTCCACTGCACTAACTTGTATATAATATCCACTATATACGTAATAGTGCCCTGTAGGCAGCTACATAATAGTCGTAACACTTGTCGTACGACTAGTCGGCAAATAACTACTTGATTATAAGAACTACGTACAGATTACGTAACTACGTATAAGGCGATCGTAAGGCAATTACGTAACTGCGTCGTAACTACGTAATCGTGTACGTAACTACGTAATCGCGTATAGATTACGTAACTATATGTAAGGCGATCGTAAGGTAATTACGTAACTATATCGTAACTACGTAATCGCGTACCAGTACGTAATTTAGTCTCCGCGCCTTAGGTAGCGAATTTAAAGGCCTGGGAACGAGTATAAGAATAGCTCTCCCCCTCGAGTAGAAAAGTTCTAGATTAATCCTTTATCGAATACAATTACAACTTTCCACTCTATCTTCCTTAGTACTTATTAGTGCCCCTACTTTCTTATCTCGGACCTACTTTAGTAGACCCACTTTTCTTCACCGCCTACCTTTTACCTCCGTCTCCGTACTCTGCTTCCAAGTACGGCTTTTAAGGTTATAAGCCCGGGTTGCACTCCCGGATTTATCTTCTTCCTTCTAGTTACTAGCCTTTTAAAGGCTAAATAAATCCCTGTTACTAGCCTTTAATTAAAGGCTAAACAAATACCTGTTACTAGCCTTTTAAGGCTAAACAAATCTCTGTTACTAGCCTTTAAATAAAAAGGCTAAACAAATCCCTGTTACTGGCCTTTTAAAGGCTAAACAAACCCTTATTATAAGCCTTTAAAATAAAGGCTAAACAAACTCTAAAATGGGTTACAAAATTCCGAAATCCCTCGAGGAACTATCCTTAGAGGATGAACTTACAATTCTGGAAAATAAGATTACAGAATTCGAGGCTACTCGCCTAGAGGACTACTCGGATAAAGAAGAGTATAATAAACGCTTCTCCTATCTTTCCGATCTTATCCTCGCAACCTTGCAAAAACAGCAAGCAAACGAAGCGCTAGCTAGAGCTAGTACAAAGGAATAAGGTATTTATATACTATTTAAAAATAAAAAACAAAACAAAAACAAAAATACTAACTTGCTATTTAGTAAGGATAGAAAATGCAGATACTATTTCTAAGATAGATTGTTAAAACTAGATACTAGATACTGCTAAATAGGCGTTTATAGTTTATAATAAAAGATTGTTTTTATACTTTCGTATTACGAATAGTAAAAGAATAAAAATCTTATATAACTACGTCTAAAATAAT